>MU404126.1:0-226603 GCA_022695795.1 Biscogniauxia marginata | reverse complement strand
GGTATTCCTTAATTAATCAACAAAACTTAAAAAATAAAAAAAAATAACATCCGTTTATAAACTTCTAAACCCCGTCCTCCTCCTATTTTTTTTCCCCCCACCCCCCCCCCCCCCCCCCCGGGAAGTGGAAAGTGTAGTGAACCAAAGCCAGAAGACAAATAGTGACTGGATAGTAAAGCGAGCAAGCAAGAAAAGCAGACAGGCAAGTAACCGCATCCGAAAACGCCCACCCACATGGACCCCCCGGCCGGCCGGCCGGCCTGACTAGGTACCCAAATCACAAAACATCAAAGTTTTCATAACAGATAACATCTTCCTCTAGTAACCCCCCTCCCCTCCCCTCCCCTCTTCCCCCTTTCTTAGGATCAGAAGACCCGTCTCGGCTCCTCCCACTTCTGATGCACATGCGACTTCTCGTCCGCGGCGACCGCCAAGTCCTCATCCGCCTTGACGCGTCCTCTACCACCGCCGCTCTTGCGCTTCCGGGGCCCATCCCCGGCCGTAGGCCCGATCCACTCCCACGCCCTCCCGACCTCGCCACTGCGGCCCTCGCGCTGTCCGGTGCGCACGTTGCTGTTCTGCTCGACGACGCGCCTGACGCGCTGCCAGATGCGCTCGCGCTCGGTGAGCGAGTGGACGGACCTAAGCACGTCGTCGCGCAGGTTGGGCAGGAACAGCCAGGGGTCGTCGACGTCGTCGTCGCCGAGCCGCTTTTGCCGCGCGAGCCGCTCCAGCACCAGGTCCACGAGCGCCGGCACCTGCGCCGCCGCCGCCCGGTTCGCCCGGACCCGCGAGCGCGCGTACGCCGCCGTCAGCGCCGCGGCGATCAGAAGGCTAATCTGGAAACGATGTCTTGCCAGCCGGAGCCGGATCGAGCGCCGGATGGTGCAGGTGATTGGAATGCGAGCGAGAGAGGTGGATGTGAGGTAGGTGTTTGGAACTGAGGCGGGATCGGAGGCTCTATGGGAACGACGGGTTTTCTGGTTAGTCCACAATGGTCAGAAACTCTTTAATAACACATTCGGTACGGACAACTACAAGAAGCCCCCCTGACACGGTGCGATTTTGACGTAGTAGTAAACGAACATGGAAGACTTACTCCTTGACCTCGACCTGAATCTCGTCTCTATTCTTGATCTCTCCGAGAGCAGAGCCCCACAGCTCTTCGAATTCTTGGTTGTTCATCTTCTTGCTCCTCTTCCTATCGATGATCTGCTTCAGCTCCTGTTCCTCGATCGCAGGACTCTCAACTTTGGCGCCTTCCTCGTCGACACCACCGCATTCGTATTTGGCGGTTCGTTCGCGGAGTTCTTCTACCGCTCTATCGGCAACAGACTGAACTCGTCGGACTTTCTCGCCGTCAGGCTCGCAGGTTGGCGGCAGAGGAACAATGCCGCCCAGGGCGAATGGGTGAGGTCTGATGATATAATCCTGCTCGCACTGAATCGAGAAGTCTGTATAACAATAGGCATGAGCAGGGCAGGGCTCGCACTCTGGTTCCACCATGTCGATAAGTGACTGTGGTATGGTGATCTGTGCTGGAAGGACTGATTGAGCCCATTCCGGGACTTCGATCTCGCTGGGAATAGAGCTGCCCGATTGTCCTACGCCACAGTAGCCTACGGCAATCTTTTCCTGTCGATACCATCCAGCGTATATTCCAAGAACGGTGACGAGAAGCATCGAGATGGGTGTGCTCCACCCGGATTTAGTTGACTGGCGGGATTGTCGGGTGGGTGTCACTGCTGTCTCACCGGTGGCAGACTCCTCGGCAGCCAGTTCAAGTTGCTCCTCCGGTGTGAACTCTTCTCCGGCTTCCACCTCCACCACGGGTGGCGCTGGTATTTTCTGGCGTGATATCGGACGTGCAGGCATCTCGAAGCTGCTCGACATGCTTGGAACATCATCGTCAGTAATACCAAAACCGTCTGTTCGTCTCCGCACGCCGCGGCTCGCGCTTCGTGATTTTTCTATTCCGGCCGTCTTTCTGCGATGGCTCGGGGTCCTCTCCGCGATTGCCGGGGAGCTGCCACTCTGGAATGGATTGTCGGATGAGAAAGCGCCCGAAGTGCGACGGAAAAAGCCGTCGGATTCCTCGGTCTTAATCTTGGGGGTCTCGTCTACTTTTCGGCCTCTTCTTAAAGATGCGCCGCCATCCATTTCCGGGCCGGTGTCTGTGTCTGAGGCCTGGAGCTGGCGGCTGGCGGCTCGAACTTTCCGTTTCGAGGGGCTCGGGGCCGGAGGTGGCATCGGTAGATCGTGCTCGGGCTCTTCTGACTTGATCTTCGCCGAAGCTTTCCTGGGGGACCTTGACCTCCGCGTGCTAACGGGGCGCGGAGGAAGAAGCTCCTCGTGTTCTTCGAAAGGATTGCTGCCACCGCCCTGGTCTGCGTCAACGATTCCTTTGCTCGAGCGCTTCGCCCGGGCTCGGGCTGCGATGATCTTCTTGGATTGGGGCACAAGTTGCTCGTTGAAGATTTCGACCAACTGTGCCTTCTTCGCGCTTGACGAATAGGGTATGTTGTGGGCAACGAGGATAGACCTCAGGCGTGGGATCGTCAAGGACTTCGGGTCAAAGCCCGGCTGGAGGTACTCCAGGCCCTCTGAGTCGGACATGCTGGACACCTCACAGTTTGTCTTGGGATGGTGATGAAAGGATGGAAGACAGGTCTAGAGGGGGTGATGATAGGCAACAAGTGTAGGTAGGTAGTGTTTAAGGTCTCCCTCGCTCATGCGCCACTTGAGGCTTGTGTTGAGGTGTAGAGACAAAGAATATTTGGGTCGGATGGTGCCGGATACGTTTCACTGCCTAGACGGCCCGCAGCCAGCTTTTGAATGAGCTTGGAAGATGCGAATCTGCCAGCAGCACCTCTTTTTTTCTTCGGTGGTGGGTGGGGAAGTGTTGATGAAAATGAGGCAACGAGGTTGCGGTGGCAACAATGGAAGGTCAACTAGCCTGTACAACACGACGGTGCCTACCGTAGTTCCCACCGAAGGTACGCTAGCCAGCTTATGACAAGCGTTTGCTTATCCGGGGTTGCACGGACCACACCTGCCTAACTGAACTTTCTTCCAAGTTTTTTCTACCATTTGGCAAAATCTCGGATAATCTCAAGAGGTAACTTCGTACCTACAAATCCGTATTTGTGCAGACCTTAATCTTAGTTACCTAGGTACCTAGTAGGTATGAACGCCTTCGACCTTTTTATATATCTAAAGTTCTTAATAAAAATAAAAAATAAAAATAAAAGAGATACGAAATGATCACACATGAGCGACTTGTCCCTATTACTTCAAAGAGTCGTTCCGCGGCCTAACTGGAAAAAAAAAAACCCCCCAAATCCATAAGTCTGCATAAGGCCTGGCTCTAGGACCGGGGGGAATTTGGCTTACGTGGGCCACAGATATAAGAACACTTGGTTATATGAGCTCACTCGGCCCCTTGACAAATACGCAGTCATGACTCAAGATGCCAATTCACATACCTACTGTTATACACATCTACCCTGAACTAATTTCTATATTATTCATTAACCGTGGCCGAGGCACGGTACGTAGGTATTCGCATGTACAACAGCAGCCATCCCGATTGGCTGGTATCGTTACCCGTTCTCGACATCACATGCCTAACCCCAAGGAAGTGTTACATTATACTTAGCGGTACAATATAGAATTCTATATGTTGTCACCTTGGCTACGTTCGTCGTGTTTATCTGAACTTCCCACATTACCCCAGATAAAATGATGTGTTCGAATCCCCGTTAGGTATATCTCACTCTATACTAAGGACCGTAGGACGACGCCGTCTCAGTCTAATAACGCCCTTCAGTGACGCACATCTGTTGATTAAGAGGTCTGTTGCCTCGGTACGAATGACGAACGCGCTTTTTTATAGGAATCCAGAGACCTGTGAGGCCCCTATTTTGCTGTGTCAACTTACTGCCTTCTCTTGGAGTTTTCTTTCGGCTTCATCGGCTCTTTTGTTGGCTATGACGACATCGTTCTGGAGTTGTTTGATATATTCGATAGCTAGCTCCACCGTGCTAGCCTTGCTGTTTGGCGCATTAGACTGTTTGCTGTCCTTCTTATCCCCGCTGCCACTATCTCCGTCGCCTTCACTGAGTTCCCTGATAGCGCTTTTTGGTAACAAGGTCGCAATTTCTTGTAGGGCTAGGTTGATACGATTCCGGCGCCCTTGCTCGGCGATCTTGTGAGATGTACGCTTCGACGTTAAATTGGTCGACAGCTCACTTGGGTAGGACACGCCTGGTACCGTGCTCCCTTCTAGGATCCTCTGATAGTTTGACTTCGAAGCCAGTAGCCTCGATGCGGAATCCTCAGCAGAAAGTCCAGGCATTCCTGGGAGCAACGGCTTGATATTTGGAGAGATTCTTGGTAGCAGAGCAGGAGAAGCATGCGCGGAACTGACGCTAGCCCTTTTCTTGCTACCCCTCGGTGTCATGAGCGGGGTCTTTCTCGGATTCGGCGTAGATGGTTTTGGGGTAAGTTGAGGACTTTCACTAGCTGAAGTTGACTGCGGAGGTCTCGGGAAAATCGGAGATGGCAAGGTCTGAAACGAAGAAGCTGTCTTTGCTGTACCCGTTTCAGCAGTAAACTGTGGGGCTTGTTGATGCTCAAGTGGTGATGGTGGAGGTCTTGAGAAGCTGACAGATTCCGGTAACTCGAAGCTATCAATATTGTCTGAAGCGCTTTGATCTGGATGGTTTGGATCTGTTGACTTGCTTCTCGGCGAGATTTTAAACAGCGAGGCCGGCGTTGCAGGCGAGGGCTTTCCGTTGAGGGATGCCGGCAAAGGCAACGGCACGGGCTTATCACCAGCCTGAGGGGTAATATACGGAGACTGTCTCGCTGAACGCGGCGGCGGAAGTGGCGGAGGTGGCATGTCTGAAAGAGCTTCTGGGGATACAGAGGCATTTTCCGACTCTTCTGTGGAAGCTGCCGATACCGACATGGGCTTCGGTGGTGCTTGCGAGATCTCGGCTGCCGACTCAGTCAACTCGCTCAAAATCTGGGTGTTGATAATAGGCGTAGAGGCGTTTTTCCTTCTCTGAGGCCTTGTGATTGGCGACTGTCTCACATTTGGTTTCCTGGCTTTCGCGTTGGGTTTGCGCGTTTTCTTGGACGAATTGGCTGTATTGGTTTGAGCCGCCGGAGACTCAATATCCATCTCCACCGGCGAGCTAGTAGTTTGACCCGAGTGCCTCTGGTCAATCGTCGCCGTGGAATCGCTCTGTGCGTGTAACGCGGGAGATGTTATTGGGCTGAAATAGGCGCCCGGGATGGTGAACTGAGTGTCCACCGGGAACTGTGCGTCGAGAGGCGTGACCGCGGGAGATACCAGCGGAGTGAAGGCCATCTACTAATCGGTTAGCTGACGATCAAGCGGCAGGATGGCGACAAACACACATCTTGCTGTTCCTTCAGATGCTGGTACCCGTCAAACATGCCAGACGAGTGTCCTCGGTCTTGCGGCGCGTAAAACTGATTCGCAGCTTGCATCTCAAGGCTCTGCGGCGTAGGGGGCACCATATTTCGGTGTTGATGCGCATAGAAAGCAGCTTGCTGTTCTCGAAATTGCCTCTGCTGCTCCTCAAGTTGCCGCTGTTGCTGCTGCAAGCGCTGGTGCTGCAAGAATTGAATTTGCGCATCGATTTCCGAAATGGCATCGTTCGGTGTTTGTGGAGGCATGATCTGTGATGAGATGGTGGGATGGCTGGGAGCCGATGTCATAGGCGATACATGGTTTCGCATCCCTATATTACTCTGGGGGACAATTGACGGTATGCTTGAATTACTCATAGGCGTGTCTAAGGTGTCGTTTTGTGTCTGGTGCAACATCGATGCATCGTCATTCGAGGCGCCGAAGTCCTGGAAGTCAAACTGTAGGCCGTTCCCAAGATTCGACATACCTCCGATGTCTAGGAACTGATGAAAGTCATCGTCGCCCGTCGAGGACATGTTCTGATCTTGCCCATTCCAAGCACTTGGATCCATCATGGCCATGTCTTCCCTGAATGCCTCTCCTGAATGCCTCTCCTGCGTGCTATAAGTCGAGAGAAATTTGATTACTTGAAAGGCCACAATAATTCGCAAGCGTACCCTCGTTCTGCCCGCAGCACACGGAGCTCGGCCTTGTCAAGTCGAGTGGTCGTCCCAACCGGGAGACCGACGATGGATGGGGCAGTCGGGTGGAGGAGGTCGAATTCGGGTCGAATGGGCGATCGACTATCGCATTCTGTAACGAGACCGGCCGAAGTTGGTGAGGGGTACGGACGTACTGTGCACACCCTGTTGGGCCTGGCCCAAAGTTCCGTATGATCTGGTACGGTAAGAGAGAGGTGAAGCGAATGGCCTCGACGTAAAAAGATTATAGATTACAGATCTTGCTCGTCGGGATGGGGTCGACGTTAAAAAATTATAGAAAAAGACGAGGCCAAGGCAGGGCCAGATGACTCGCGCCAACGACGAACTAGAAAAGCGAAGAGGACCAGTAGCGGGTGATAAAAAAGAATGACGGTTACGGTAGTGGGCTTGGATCGAGGTGGGGGGTCCAATCCTAGAATTTTAACTGGCCAACGAACGCTCTAGTGATGTGCAGTCCTACATACTCCGTACATACTACGTGGGTACACTACATACAGCTCGCTCACCTGCAGCTAGAATAATAGTACTCATAGCTACCTACCTAATACGTTCTTAAATCACCACCCCGTTCCCATGGGCCGTGCATGAGCTAGACCTTGTAGAATTTCAAGCAAAGTTCACTCACTGGCTTATATGGTTTCCATTGCATCTATTTATCTCATGAATATATATCTAACACCCCGCTTACAACGCGACGACGCCTCTGCTTTCTTGTTCACCTGCTTTCATAAAGTCATTTTATATACCTATGTGATCCCTCAGGTTTCTCAAGAAAGCCAAGCTTTTTGTCAACTGCAGTCTGACCCTGTGATACCTCGATGTGTATTTCGTACTTTTCTGCACCGAGTCTAGCCTGTGGTCGGGGTCCAATGGCGGCCATGGGATCTGGAAGGGGCTGGAGGGGCTAGCCAGATTTGAGGGTTACCGGAGATGTTATGTACAAGTTGATGAATTGATTGCTTCTGCTATACAAACTCAGCTATATGGCATTGTGACACTCTCTGTATACTCTCGGATGAACTTGACACGAAGTGCGAGACTAGGTAATAACAAAGAGCCGTTAGTTCGCTATGACGACTTTACGAGTCTGCAATAGACGTTGGCCAAGCTTATACAAAGTGCCAGATGTTTGTAAATTACAAAAGCCAACGTAACCCAAGAACACAGCCAGCCACCGTATGTTGTAACTCTTCGGAGAAGAAAAAAAGATCGGCTTTTAGAGCCTTGGCTAGCTTGTATGTAGTGTAGTATCTGCTTTAGAGCAGTTGTCTCTAATTCAATGTTAATGCGAATACCTGCAGGAGATAGATTAGTGTGGAGCTGCATATCGGTGCATGAGCCTAATACGTACTTACTTAAGTATGTGTAAAGTTTAAAAATTACCTAGTTAAGTACCTATATATATTTATTATAAAAAGTTTAGTTAGTTTTAATAACAGTGTTATAATAAGGAACTATAAAGAGAAAATAATAATTATATAAATATAATTATTTTAATATTTTAATATTTTAATATAAATATAAAATATAAAGTATTTATAATTGTTCTATCAGCAAGAGGCTGTCGATATCTACGTAATCTCATGCGCTTCGCCTGCATTGTGCCAAATTGTAGTGTATGCCTCCTAGATTAATGGCCCGAGGACACAGCATTGCTTGGAGATGGCCGGATTGGCAAAATCGTTATGAGCTCGATGAAAACCTACAAGGTCGAATTATTCTTACCAGATTTATAATAAAACAAGCAAAAAGCATTACGCAGGCTTCAACACGATGCACCCCCTTCAAACCAAGCCTGTGTACTAGCAGCTCACAAAAGACGAAAAAGACCAGAGTTCCCTAACAGTGGAAGGCCAGCCACGATTATTCTCCTAAAAAAAGAACTCAAATACCTGGCCGTTCTAGCCTGCCTCTTACAGCGATAGGCAGCTTTCTTGCTGCGCTTGTTTATGACCCTGGCATGGATGATTACAGAGAGGGTGATGCTACCGGAGCTACGGCGCCTCGCACCCAACTCCGCGGATCCAGGGAGAGTTCGTGTTCTCGTCTCCTTTTTCTAAAGAGCCGCCACATGGCAATGGAGGAGGAAAGAAGCCAGAGCCCATCTGGGATGCTCTGATACCGAGCGTGTTGCCCTGTACCCTATTACCCAACCTTCACGTTCATGGTAGTTTCATGATTCGACTAATGACCTCCTCTAGACGGATCGGGATATTTCAGAGATTACAATCTCGCGCCCAAGATCTCCATCCCAACCATCTTCTATCAACTGCACTGCCTCTACGTCCTACGACGTGCGTACTATTCGGAACACGATGAACTTCAGGAGTTTGACCTTGGCAAGAATCGCTCCATGCATGCGGCTCATTGTTTTGACTATCTCGAACAGAGCATCACCTGCGCGGTAGACAGCGCTGTCGAGCCGGCTGAAGACTACCCAACCGGGTTCCTAGGCAGTGGTTTCCCCCGAAAGTGTCGGGACTTTGAAGCCGTGAAGGATTATGTTGAGAAGTGGAGGGTATTCAACGCCACGGGATTCCTTGCGCACGGGCTTGCTCATGGCCAGGCACATGTAGATAAAACAACATAATGTGATCATCTCGCCACGTATTCATTGCTCGCTTCTATCGAGTGGAATGTGCCATGATGATTTGCCTCGCGATGCTATAGAGGGTTTTCTGGTCACCAAGAATGGCAGGTTGTGAGTGACAACGTCGATACACCTATTTGCACCCTGTTTCTCACATACTAGCCACATATAGATTGATATCAAGACTAAATAACAGTAATACCCGTCCCATAATACAAAACTCCCTTTAAACTACGTCAGGCTATTATTATCATTAAAGCTATTCCGTTGCCATGCTTGGTGTTTTTACCCTTACATGACTATGGCTTGATTTTAGATAACATCTTAACTATTTAAATCATTGCAAACACTTTCGTAGCCAATCCGAGGGCGCGAAGAATCGACGGCCAAATTACCGGATTCGATCAGAACCTTTATCCCTCCTCCCTAGCTACCTAGTTACCTAGTTAGTTACTTACCTAAGATATCCTACCCATCTAATACATCAGTATTAAGACTTATCAACTTAGTTATCCACTATATGCTCCACTGTAACTTAACCCTTCGACAGAGAAACAGGGTGCAAATAGCCGTTTCGGACAACGTGCTTCGTTATTTCAAATCAAGGGGCACAAGGGGCCGGGATGGAAGAAGACCTGAGGAGGGGGGCTGCGGAATACTCGGGATGATGAAGAGAGGGGAAGGCCAGAGCCGCATGAGGCGGAGGCGGAGGTGTAGATTACAGTGCGCGCTCTTGTAGGACTATGGTAGTCGGCGACGCCTTTCGCAATTCGATCTGTCGCATCTGTTGCAGGTTGCAGTGATGGATGGTGGTCCAGGATATATAATTATGGTGGTACATAATTAATGCCAATACCCAGCCCTTGTTGGCTTTGCTGCGATTCCTGCACTTCCTGCGATATCTAATTTTCGACCAACCAACCTACCTACCTACCTCCTCATGCGCCCTCCCGTCCAAACAATTTCGTCCTCCCCATCCTATTGTGCGATTGGGACTCCTTCGTCGCAACAGCCATGCCATCAGCCATCCAGTAGCATTGGGACTTGGACATCCGCGACAGTGTATCACAACCCTACCCCTTTTGCCTTGTGAAGCTGGTGACTGTTGACTGTCTTAGTCTGCTATGTTTTTTGTCGTCGTCTGCGCTTACCTTTTGAGTTGCTTGTCTCCTCTCAACATTCTTCCCAGAGAACTGCCACCAACCATGGCCGACAACATCAACATCGTCGCCGATCTCGGCCCGTTGCTTTCGCCGCAGGCATCTATTGTCCTTCCCGGTGAGGCTACCTTTGCCAGCCTTACGAGCAGATGGAGAGAGTACCACGCACCCAACATCTCTGCCGTAGTACAGGTTACCACCGAAGCCGATGTCTAGCAAACAGTGAGTGAGCACTAGTCTGTCATGCGTCGATCATTCCACCACTAAGGAACTGGAGGTACGGTATGCCGAGGAGCATGACATCTCATTTGTTGCCAGGGCTGGAGGCCATGGCGCAACCAAGTCCCTGGGCACCGCAAAGAATGCCATTCAGATCGACTTTCGCTCTCTCGACCAGATCAAGCTGTCCGAGGATGGCACGACTGCCACAATCGGCGGGGGCACAACCGTGAAGCAGGTCGTAAGCACGCTAGAGGGTTTGGGAAAGCGGACAGGTAAGCTTCTTCGTATGCTCCATGAACCTGCTCTGGCCCTGATAAATCCGCAGTGACTGGGATCTGTGAATGTGTCGGTATGTCTGCGCCTGCTCTGGGAGGCGGCCATGGCTGGCTCTAAGGCCAGTACGGTCTCATGGCCGACCAAGTCATCTCGGCTCGACTTGTGCTCCCAAATGGCGAACTTGTCACCGTATCCGAGAAATCTAATCCAGAACTGTTCTGGGCCATCAGAGGCGCGGGGCATAATTTTGGCCTTGTGACAGAATGGGAATACCGTGTTTACGATATCGAAATCCCAAAGTGGTCGTACGAGATCTTCATCTACTCGGGAGATAAGCTCGAGGCCCTTTATGATCTGGCGAATGCGATGCTCAAAGACCAACCACCAGAAGTCACGCACTGGGGATACATCATTAAGGTCGCCGAGATCGATCCCGACCATGTGAGTCATGCCTGCGCGTAGAACGCCGGGCCGCTCCATAAACTAAGGATTTCATAGCCCATCCTCTGGTTCGCTATCATCTACGACGGTCCCACGGAGACGGCGCGCGAATATGCCAAGCCACTCCATAGCATCGAGTCCATTATGGCACAGTCCGGCGAGGCAACGTTGCATGAGCTTGCTGTGGTTACGTTCCAGGACGCAGATGGCCCCGGCTGTGCTCATGGATTGACCTCTCTTCGTTACCCTATCGGGTTGAAGTCGTACAACACGGCCGCCGTTCGAAAGGTGTACGATGAGATCGACAGGACGTTCCGCAACGTTTCCGAACTTGCCGGCTCCTTCTTTTTGCTCGAGGGCTACTCGACGCAGGGCGTGCAAGCCATCGACCCAGACACGACGGCTTTCCCGCATCGAAGCGACGAGATCTTGGTGACCTCGTACATCCAGTACAAGCCCAACGCGACCATAGACCCGATCGCACAGGCGTTCGGACAGACGCTGCGGCAATACTTGCTTGATGGGAGCGATGATCCAGAACACCTCCGGGCCTACGTTAACTACGCCAACGGCGACGAGTCTCTTCAGGCAGTTTATGGCTGGGAGGACTGGAGGCTAGAGAAGTTGAGGAAGCTCAAGTCTCAGTAGGACCCGAAGAATAAGATGCGGTACTATGTCCCTATCGAGTGAGGATGTCCGACCCTGCCCACATGGCTATGCGGCACTGCAACGTTGAGGCTCAGAAGTATCCACATCTTCGTGGAGTTATACGACCCGGTAAACCTAAGGCTCGGGCCATTCGTTGCCAGAGTTGACTTTTGAAGATAAGTGAATACCTAGTGGAACAACCCAGAACTACCCCCTCTAGAACGGGAAAATCGTTGCCAATCTCGGGAGGATCTTGATAAACGGTTATGTACCTAGTCTTAAGTTAATTTATCCTATTCTTGAGAGCTAGAGACTAGGAAGCATACGAACTAAGGTGCAATTGAGCTAAGGTGGGTGGGAAGCTCGCTATATTATGTAGGCGCTGGCCACCCTTGTTAGGGTGAGCGCAAGTCACGTGGCCTTAAATGTTAGTTACGTTTGGCTTCATAAGTGGGTTAAGAGTTAAAAAGTTTAAAGTTTAAAAATTCACGAGGCGTTTAAATTAATTAAGGTGAAATTTATAGTCTTACTATTTTAGGGACATAATGCCAACTATTTAAAGTATCCCAATACAGTCGTGTAATTCTAGCCTAGACCCGCCCTCCCCCGCATTGATAGTATAGAACTCTGTTCTCCCCTGGAAACAGCCTAACCTGCACCACCGTACTGCACCTCAATGCATTACTAATAGCCCGGCAAAACTCGCTGGTGGAGCTCAGGCAGGAATGGATGCAGTGCACGACAAGGCCGAGCAGCTGAGAAGGCAGATCTCTCGAACGGAAAACGAACTTCGAGAGCTGCGGGCGCAACTACAGAAGCTTGAGTCATCGACGGGCCACGAGAACCGCCATGCTGGAGAGACTTCAGCCAGCACTCCTCCCCCAGAATGGAAGTGGCCCCTGAAGGAAGACGAGTATGCCCGTTACGGCCGCCAGCTCATCCTACCTGCTATCGGGATCAACGGCCAGCTCCGTCTGAAGTCTGCGGCCGTCCTCGTAGTCGGTGCCGGAGGCCTGGGATGCCCGGCCGCGGCTTACCTGGCCGGAGCCGGCGTGGGCACTCTCGGGGTCGTCGACGGAGACACCGTCGAGGTGTCGAACCTGCACCGCCAGATCGCCCATAGCACCCCTAGAGTCGGCGCGAAGAAGGTCGACAGCCTAGTCGAGTACTGCCGGGCGCTCAACCCGGGCGTGACCTACGTCCGTCACGGCGAGCACCTGGCCCCGCAGAACGCGGAGGAGGTCGTGTCGCGGTACGACGTCGTGCTGGACTGCACCGATCACCCGACGTCCCGGTACCTGATCTCCGATATATGCGTTTTGCTGCGGAAACCCCTGGTCTCGGCGTCTGCGCTACGGACGGACGGGCAGTTGATCGTGCTGAACAACCCACCCGCCGCCCAAGGATCATCGGATGGCGGGCCGTGTTATCGGTGCGTGTTCCCTAAGCCACCGCCCGCCGATAGCGTCGTCAGTTGCGGCGAAGGCGGCATCCTGGGGCCCGTGGTAGGAGTGATGGGTGTTCTGCAGGCGCTCGAGGCGATCAAGTTGATCGCCGCGGGGGCCGGTAGCAAAGGCAAAGGCGGAAGCTCCGTCGCAGAGGAGCCAACCACGCCGAGTTTGCTCCTCTTCTCAGCCACTTCGTCGGCGCCCTTTAGGTCGATTAGGATGAGAAGTCGGAGGCCGAAATGCTTCGCTTGTTCCGCCGATTCGGCGCTAACTTTGAAGGAGCTAAAGTCCGGATCGCTGGACTATGTCCAATTCTGCGGAGTGAATACACCAGTCGACGTGTTGAGACCCGAGGAGCGGATCAGCGCAACTGATTACAATAATATCTTGACTGAGCGACCTGATCAAAAGTGTCTTCTGTTGGACGTTCGTGAGAAGGAGCACTTTAATATTGCTAGTATACCAGGGGCTGTCAATGTACCCTTCTCTACATTCCAGGCAAGAAATAAAGCGACAGTCAATGGAGAGGAATCACGGCCGGATTGGCTTCCTGCGGAAACGCCCGATGATGCTGCTATCTACATAGTCTGCCGGGTGGGTAACGACTCCCAACTAGTGACGCAGAAGTTGAAGGATATGGGTCTAGACAGACACGGGGAACGGTTTATAGGAGACATTCAAGGTGGGATGCGGGCTTGGAAACAAGAAGTAGACCGGACAATGCCTTTTACATAGCTAGAAACCTACACAGTGAAACACCAAAATCAAAGGAGAACTGGCTTCTGATCTCGAAGAGGGGTTGGCGTAATATTGAGTCCATACCGATTCCTGTTGTTGTTGATACAATTTTTGGGGGAGAGGCCTGAACGCCAGTCAACCCATAGTGAGTCAGTAATGTTTGTGTCAAAATAACCAGTCCTATCGTAACACCTTAAAAAATCATCCGTAATGAATTGATCCGTCACTTTTGATGAATCCCGACACCTTCCTATGCTTCCTAGCCCAACCGAACGAAGCTCAACACTACTAGACGAAGCTCGTACTCTTCTTATTGAAGGCCCTCTGGTCCTTTAGCCACTGTCTGTAGCCCGCTACACTCGAAATCTTCTCGCCGTAGAAATCAGGGACTGACTCGGAATGTTAGCGCTAACTCCACCAAACCCTCTCCCGAGTACTACTTACCGGCATTCCCGCTAAGGGAGCTGGTGCTAGGATCGACGCGGTTCTTCTTGATGCGGGCAAAGAACTCGGACTCCTTGACGTCCATGGGCTTCTTGACGCCGCGCTTGAACGTGTGGAAGAGCGCGGACCCCAAACTCGGCCCGGCCAGCCACCCCAGGCCCGCGAAGCTCAGGGTGATGAGGCCTAGAGCGAAGAAGGGGTCCATGGGGACCTTGTTCAGCAGCCACTCCATCTCCATGTTCACGAGCAGCGTCGCGCCCGCCGTGCCCCCGACAAACATGGTGAAGATGCTGCTGACCACCTGAAAGCGTCGCCGGGTCTTGCGCAGCGTGAAGAAGGAGTTCCAGTCGAGCTTGGGCTCCGCGGCGCTGGGAGGGGGGTTCTGCGGCGAGGGGGCTGAGGAGGGGGCCGAGGCGGTCGTGGCGTGCCGGCGGGCTGTGAATTGGCATCGCAGGGGCGCTGCCGGTTCTCGGCTTGCGGTTTGGGTCCGTGTCGAGATCTGCTTCGCGGTCTGGGCGGGGCACTGACGCTGCGTCAGCACGACCAGCGTGGAGTACGGGCAATTTGCCCCTCTCGCGAATGCAGTTTGGAGTTGCAGTCCTCGGGTGCCTAGGGCGCCGAAGCGCGTTGCCGTCGTCGCGGTTGTGGCAGTCAACATGGTCTCATTTGGTCCTGCCGCCAGCGATGAGAAAATGCGCCCGGAATTATTTCTTGTTGCGGAGTTGTCTTGGGTGGAGAGGTTTTTTCCTTGTCGTCACCGGAGCGCTCTCGAAATCTTGACGTCGTTGCGATTCGAAAAGTTCTAAAGTTCGGAGAAGCTTGGACCATCTCGAAGCGTGTGGGGAGATACCTACATACCCGCTATCAGGCACGGACCATGTGGGTACCTATGTACCTATGCATGTAGGTCCATACACGCCTTGCATGCATTAACATGACATCGCATCTACTAACCTACATACCTCAACCTTACCTACATGTAAGTATACATCAAGACAATCTCGATACTTCTCTTCTAAGAACAGGATATGGCATTAGTCTAGGAAACGATTTCAACTTTATTTAAAATGATAAGGCATCAGATATTTCCTTGACCATATTTCCTGGATAATTAAAATGTAACGTTGCGAAATGAATTTTACCCCGTAGTTAATCTAATGATGGCAAATAAATAGGGAACCGAGATTTAACTAATGATATAAGCGACATAGATCTCATATATTTAGTAAAAACAGAAGAAATTCTAGCATATATTAGTTTGAAAAATTATCAAGATAGTAGGGGGGCTAAGAGCTGGCATTCAAAAGAGGTTAACATGAGCCAGTCGGATCGTAAGATAATAACTCGAGGCTTAATGGCCCATACACTTTTATATAAGTGAACACGCTATATGTTGAGCATATGTTAAGCATATTTTAAGAGAACTATTCCCAAAAAAATTTGCGTACATTATACTGGACCGAATATTCGACTCTCTAACAGGAAATATCGTATGCTACAGTTCATGGCAACCCCTTCCTTATAGCCTTGGTTTAATTCGTGCATACGCTATATATATATATGAATGTGCTCTCAACGTACGTTAAACGTACGCTCGTAATAAAAGCAAACTACTAGCTTGGGACCACCCCACCTACATGGCTACTTGCCCTGTAGTTGCCCAGACTCACCGATGAACTTCGCAGTACCTTTATCGCCTAAGTCCCGTCTTGTTGCCTGTCCGTAACCACCCCAGGACGCGCGGAAGGACAATTCGGAATGCTCCGAGCCTTTAAATATTCTTCCACCAAATTCTTACCCTTATCCTCATCATTGCGTCTGCCAAAACCCAGAGAAGATGTCTACCCTTGAGCAAAAATCTGCGGATGCCCGTAGTCGCGGCAATGAACTCTATCGCAAAGGGCTTTTTGACCAAGCAATCAAAGCCTACTTTGAAGCATTGAAACTAACTCCAAACGATCATACACCGCTAGCGAATCTAGCGGCCGTCCAGTTCGAGCTAGGGAATTACTCGGGCTCTACCATCTATGCTGAGAAAGCTATCCGCTTGTTGAACGACGAAGGCGATGATAGCCCGAAGAAGCAGAAACTACTCCTGCGTCTGGCAAAGGCACATTTTCTCTCACTCAGACCAAATGAAGCACGAGAATACGCTTCAAGGCTGCCGGCTGGGCCGGAACGCTGGTCTTAAAGATTCCGCCTCCTGGAACAGTTCACATACTACCAATCCTTCCTCGCTAGCGAAACTTCTTGACGAGTTATCTAGATACAAGCCTGTCTTGTAAGATAGATTTTTCCATCACACTGAGAGAAAACGAGGACTGACTAAATAGAATTGATGAACCCGAGTTCTATCCTATCGGACATGATGATGCTATGCCGGAGTATGACAGCCAAATGGCCAAACTTCCTCATGGTCAACTAGCTTGGCTATTTGCTGGAATCGGAGACGCCCGTCACTTCTACAAGACGCTTTCAGAGATCGTGAGCCAGGAGCTGATGGAACTTACCAAGAAGTCACGTTTGCACTTCACTCTACTCGACCTAAAACCCGCAGCTATTGCTAGGAACCTCCTCGTTTTCGAACTACTATCCGAGTATAGCGCTGTAGCACTCGACGAGACAATGGCCTGCATCATATACGTCTACGCCTCCCAGATTATGCCCCCTTTTGCATATAGAGAGATGCAAAAAGCGCTGAGCAGTGTGATCAGAAAACTTGAGGAGGGAAAGCCTTTATTGGACTGGCTGTATGTTCCGGAATCACAACAAGGTTCGATTTGCCACCATCTTCGATCCTGGCAAAAGGATCTCTACGGTAAATATGACACTGCATCCTTCAAAGAGTGGGCATCAGAACAAGCCAGGAAACAGGTAATCAATCAATTCCGAGCCCAGGGCAAGATGCCAAACACTGTCCTTCCAGGAGCTGAGAAGGAGGGTGAACTCTTTGCGACGTTTGGGTTTATGGCTCCGAACGACCAGTTGCTTCGCAAGCACGAAAGCACCCTCGAGAATCTCATCGGTAAATTCCAAGGGGGAAAGCCTAACTCGAGAGAGAGACTCAGTGACTACCTCGACAAGAACTGGAAACCGAACGTGACACTGATTGATATCGACTGGGAATCTGAAAGGGAAATGGAAGCCATTTTCCCTCCATGGATTGGTACCGACCCTTGCAGACTCGCCAAAAGTTTATACCCTCCTGTTGAGCCCGTAAAATCTAGTAGTCTCATGCACCACATCGAAACCTTTTTTCAGTGTGTCGTATACTCTATGAAGGAGCTCCGTACAAGGTTAACAGTCGAAGTACTTGTCGGTGAAATGACTGATACTTTTGAGCGAATAAAGTACAATACTTTGAAGCAAAGATGTGAAGGTAGCCAAGGGAGACTGAACCCTGAAAAATTCCCGAAGAGCTACGACCGAATACACATGAGTAACATACCGTACGTGAAACGTCTCATTTAATTTCTTGATTATTTGCTAATACGCAGTCTTGTAAGCGATTACATTGGGGGGCCGTTGAGCATATTCCTCTACGGATTACCTCTCCTTCACGAGAGCAAGATATCGACCCTTAGCTCTTGCGTGCGACTCAACACTTACGCATTCGAAGACCATGAGCAGTTCCTCCGAGAGTATACCCTGATGAGCGACACGGAAGCAATCCAGAATCATTTTGGCGTCGTACTTCGAGAGGACTCGCCGTCACGTACAGACTATCCTGGTCATGACCTGGCTCTTAACGGCTACACCATGTGGTCTGCGACTGCTGCTAAACGGTTGCCTCTGGCCAAGCTGATGTCTCGGAACGCGCTGCAAAGATTTCTCGATGCACATTTGCTTAAGATCTGTGTGCCGTTCCCTCGACCAAAGCAGAATGTAGAGCTTGTATATGCGCCCCTCAACTTGACGATGCTTTTCAGGCTTGTTGTTCGAATGCATGAAGTTGGCTACCCGGCTCACTGGTTGTCTGGCATTATCAATCGAATGCTAGAAGGGGAGCTGACAACGTCAGCGAGAGCCCCTCGACAGATGGTTCAGGATGCGCAGTCTGTTGATCTGGTTCATCCTACCAAAACCATGAGCATCAGACCATGGGCGGCGGAGCTTAGCACCCTCGGAAGCATTTGGCAACCCTTACTTCCATTTGGGTTGCTTTTTAGAAAAGGCCTGCTTCCGCCACTAGACACCATTAAGAAGTATGGGATCACATTCCCCCCTTACTGGGATGATTGGCTCAGCCGACCACACTTCATGCTGGTCTTCTGGGATAGCAAACTTGGGTCGCCACCGGAAATCTTGAGGAAGACCCTGATTGACGACGAACTGGGGGATCACCGGGATAAATCGAAGACTATCCGCGAATCGGGTATTCATGTGCTGACAACCTTTAGGTGGGTTACAAAAACAAGGACGGCGTGGTTTTGGCTGCGAAGTGATGTCATGGAGGTTTTGAGGCGGGAAGACTGGAAGGCATATATCTGGAGGTCGGATACGTACGAGAAGACTACGGATGCCGTGTCGGTGCGAGAGAACATTGAAGAAATCGGCAGTTGGATCGATTGAGAGTTTGGTTCGCTTGAAATCCGCCCCAACTCGATGGCTTTTGAACAACTGTATATAATGGTATGAAATTGGATACTCGGTGTCCGTGACTAGACTTGTGAGCTTGTAAATAGCGAAAAGTCGAGCAAAATGTTTTTTCCCCCTAAATTGTCTCAAGTTGGAAATACTAAATCATCATAAGAGGTAAGTGAACCGTAATTCCGAGACATAAACTCATTAAAACAATCTTCTAAGAGTAAATATTGATGCAGCACCTGAATATTACGGATAATTACCATGTCTTACCATGTACGCTAGATGACACGCGCCTATCCTAAAGGCTACTGGAAATTATTAAATTTTTTCTCTTCGAGAGTGAACTATAGGTAGGATAATTGTAGCCAATTGATAGATGAAATTAGCGGTTAGAATATCTTCTGTGAATTATTAGAATATAGAGGTCAATGCTATGAGTTAGAACTTAGAAGCAACGTGACATCTACCAACTCGAGAATCTAATGTTAGATTATAGTTAGATTAATATTAAATGCTGACAGGAGAGTAAGATGCCGGTCCGGGTCATCACTTTGAATAACGCCTGGCCTAGATGCTAGCCAAGCGATCCGATGCAACACAAGTGGCTAGACACTAATATGTTCAGCTAGCTGTTCCGAACTGTGCGAGCCACGCTTCTAGCTTTATGTTTCGGGTATATTCTTTACCTAAACTACGATCGCTGATCACACATATATGTTTAGCACTGCGAGTAGATAGCGCTACCTAGACCTTGGTGTATGGCTGCAGGAACCCATTATAATAGTCTTTTCGTGACTCGCGAGCCCGCCGTTGCTAGAAAGGCTATTTCTCAGAGGTATCGTCAGGAAAGGCTGCGGGGAAGAATCTCTGGGCTCGTTCTGCTGCGGAGTGCAATATACCATCATGTCTTAGAACTACGGTCCGTTGGACGTCAATTACATAATAGGCAAATTATCATTCAGGGAATCCCCCCCTTTATAATTACCTATTTAGGGCTCCGAAATCCCACCATGAGACTGCATCCCGGCTGTTATCCTCAATATAACAGCAATGCATTTGCACGAGCGGCTGTTGGCGCTCTGCCTCGGGCTTGGGACAATTGTTACGGCTACGTTAGTCTCCAAACCTGGCGATTTGGCCACTGTCCCATCATGGGATCTTCAGTCATCCACAGAGGTTGGAAGTAATCTTGCCGCATTATCTATAACCGGTATTAACACGGAATCATGGCATCACGTTAACAGCTCACGATGTACGCTGATGGGCTGCCTCCTGCAGGCGGGCGTATATCATGAAGACAATCTGTTCTACTCGGAAAACCTGGAGAATTTCAATGCTGGCAAGTTTCACGTTCCATGGATATATCGCAGAGAGTTCATACTTCATCCGGCGCAGAACCAGCACTATTTCCTACAGACGCATGGTATTAGCTCCAAAGCAGATATTTTCATCAATGGCCGAGAAATCGTGAACAACACATTCCAAGCAGGCGCTTACGCCGGCCACACGTTCGACATATCTGAATTCGTGAAAGGCAAAAATGCCCTCGCCGTACGGGTCTATCCTACCGATTATAACTATGACTTTGCCCTTGGGTTTGTGGACTGGAATCCCTACCCTCCAGATAACGGCACCGGTATCTGGCGCAATATAGAGATCAAGCAGACGGGATCGGTATCTTTGGGGCCCCTGCGAGTGATGACTGAGATTAATTTACTGACTGATGATTCTACCGCTCGCGTGACCCTTAAGGCGACAGCTCAAAACTTGAAAGACCACGAAGTAACTGTTGATTTAAGGGGTAAGGTGTCATTAAAATCTGGACACCGAGGACACGAATGGAAGCAGTCCGTCAAGCTTGGACCCTTGAAATCTACTGAGCTGACGTTGTCCGCAACGCTGGAGACCCCTGAGATATGGTGGCCAAAGCAATGGGGCGAGCAGCCGCTCTACGTTGGCCAGTTATCAGTTTCCGTGGATGACTCGATTTCTGATATCGCGGAACGGACTTTTGGCATTCGAAAGGTAACTTCGAAGCTCAACTCGCATAACGACACTGTCTTTTATGTTAATGGGCTGCCTTTCCAAGTCATTGGTGCAGGCTATTCAGCGGACATGTTCTTGCGCTGGGACAGTGAAAAGTTTACCACGCAGGCCAAGTTAATGCTGGACCTGGGACACAACACGGTCCGTCTAGAAGGAAAGAACGAGCATCCGGAACTTTACGACATTGCAGACCGCTTGGGTTTGATGGTCATGGCAGGGTGGGAGTGTTGCGACAAGTGGGAGGCGTGGAGTTACAACGATAACTTGGCTGTCAAGTCGGAATGGGCAGATCACGACTACAAGATCGCCGGAGCGAGCATGAGACACGAGGCTCTAATGCAGCAAGGATATCCCAGTCTATTAGCCTATCTAGTAGGGAGCGACTTCTGGCCGAATGAAAAAGCAACCCAGATTTACCTCGCCTCGCTCAAAGAAGCAGACTGGCAGGTGCCAATAATCGCTTCCGCTTCGAAACGAGGCTTCCCGGAAGTCCTTGGGCCTTCGGGTTTGAAAATGGACGGTCCTTATGACTGGGTTCCGCCAAACTACTGGTATGATGTCGAGCCGACTGAAGATCGATTAGGGGCCGCTTTCGGGTTTGGTTCCGAGCTCGGCGCCGGCGTGGGGACTCCTGAGTTCGGTAGTCTGAAAAAGTTCTTATCAAACTCAGAAATGGAAGATCTATGGAAGCAGCCAGATAAAGGGCTTTACCACATGTCAACAAATGTTTCGTCCTTTTATGACCGCAAGATCTACAACGGCGCCTTGTGGGAACGTTGGGGCGTCCCGACTTCGCTAGAGGACTATCTACTGAAGGCCCAGATCATGGACTACGAAGCAACAAGAGCACAATTTGAAGGGTTTTCAGCATTGTGGAATGCGGACCGACCAGCGACGGGACTGATATATTGGATGCTGAACAATGCCTGGCCGAGTTTACACTGGAACTTGTTCGACTACTACACGCACCCTGCCGGGTCCTATTTCGGGGCTAAAATAGGGGCGAGAAAGGAGCACGTGGCTTACGATTATTTGAACAAAGCTGTTTACCTGATTAACCACTCGATTGACAAGGAGGGCTCGAGGAAAATCGCGGTCGACGTCATTGACACGAGCGGCAGGACAATCTACAACAACACCAAGACGGTGGAAACAGAACCAAACACAAGTAGAAATGTTCTAGATCTTTCAGACGCGTTCGAATCTTCCGAGGGTGTTGTCTTCCTAAGACTCACTCTCAGAAATGAAAAGGAGACCACACTCAGCCGTAATGTCCATTGGCTGGCCAGTACTATCGACACGCTAGACTGGGATAATTCGGACTGGTTCTACACTCCGGTGACCGAATACGCAGACTTCACCGCCTTGAACGAACTACAGGTTGCCGAGGTCTCCGTCTCAGTCTCAAAATGTGCGACACGTTTGGTACTCGAAAACCGATCCCCTACCCCCGCGTTCTTCATTAGGTTGAACCTTGTCGACGAGAGTGGCGAGGATGTCCTGCCGGTGTTCTGGTCAGATAACTATGTCACGCTGTGGCCGCATGAAAAACTCACTTTACAATTCGAGGGCCATGGGGCTGCTGCCGTACAAGTAAGTGGTAAGAATATCAAGAAGAATACAGTTGCGCTGTAATCGTTGTGTGAAGTGCAAGGGTGGAGAATGGGACGGCGTTTTGCTCGGAATATGTTAGCTGAGTTATAGTACTAATAAGCATAAAAGTATGCTATCACTAGCGTTATAAGTATAATATTGGGAACTTGCAACTATATACTGACCTGTATGCCAATATTGTCTGTTGGATTCTTGGTCGTAGCTTAGATACGTTAAGACTACGAACTAGTAAGTGTTGAACTCTGACAAGAGACGACATGAAACCCCATAATGAGGTTGTTTCCATGTAGAAGGCTATGCTTAAAGAATATTTATGCCCGGCCCTTCATACAACGACCGAGTTGCCGCCTACATCTCAAGGTATGCATCGTAACATGTTGACATATACCTAAAAGTTTTGTTCGTCACATATATGATTTACTGCTTGGTATATCCTAGGCCTTCTCACCCGCATGCCACCCCCCTTTCCCTTCTTCTTCCCGGGCTGGTCAGCAGTTAAGTACCCCAGGTGATAGCGATAGATTTGCTGAAAATTAAGCAAAGTATCGATAATCGGGGAAAATAGAAACAAAGAGAGAATTCAGCATGGTCAAACATTAATAACATCCCAGACGAACTATTAAATTTCTTCAAATCATGATGTCGGCATAATGTCCACACAAACACTTCCATTTTCAGGATAGTAATAAATGATCCTTGAGAAACTCTGTGGTTTGACTTTATAAAACTAGGTATATCTTCGAAAAGTTTCTTTGATTGAACATAGTAGCGAAAAGGGCTTGTTGTTTAAATGGCCATATCCAGTAACGATGTTTCTCGTAATCCCCCGTTAGTGGACGTTAGAAGAGCAGTACTAATGGGCTACCACGAAAATGTAACATGGCAGTGGCCTGTCCTATAACGATATGGCCGACACTTCAGGTAGGAAAGCACTATAAATATCATCTTCTGCAGAGACTTGTACTCTTCTTTTCCAACTGCACATATTCTCTGGTTATCTTTCTAACTTGGGAACTCGAAGTTACCATTCTAACGATTCCTAAAGATATTGAACATTATGTCAAACACCGCTATCTACCCGGCAGGCCTATTGGTCTTGTCCCTTTGGGATGCCTTCGAGAAACGCCTGTCTGGTGTGAACGCTAAACGTTACACGCCTTGGCCCCTTACTTCCAAGGCAGATCGCCTATACAATGCCTCTGACGTGAGCCTTGTGGTCCCAACTGTGGACTGGGATGAGAATCTTGTGCCAAATCTTTGTGGATGGCTATCAAACAATCCCGGAGAGGTCATCATAATAACTGTGGTAAGCGAAGCAGCAAAGGCTCGGGCACTTATCGAAACAGAGTCTGTTAAGGCCCTCGATCATCGACACCAAGATTCGAATTCTTACTCTTGACCATGCTAACAAACGTGATCAGCTCATTAGAGGTATAAATGACGCTAGTGGGCAGATCATCGCTTTGGTCGATGATGATGCTTTCTGGACAAGCAGTGTTGTTCTCATGCACCTTCTAGCCCCGTTCCAATAAGAATATATCGGTCTAATTGGAGGACCAATAACCTCGTACATCCCGGAAGAGCAAAAGGACCCGAAATCATCACGCCGTGGGAAGTTGCAGCGCTTCGCATTCGTCAGAAACGTGGTCGGAGTATGAAAGCCGCTTTCGCTGCTGACGGCGGCATCAACTTCTGCGTCTCGGGAGTGACGATGCTATTGCGTGCCGAGATCCTCAAGGATCCGGAATTTCAACACGCTTTCACGCATGACTTTTGGCTAGGAAAAAGGCAGAACATGGGAGACGATGGCTTTATTACCAGGTGGGTTCTGTTTCATCACGTGTTGAGTCATCACATAGATGGGCAGGCGATTCCCAAGCAGTGGAAGCTTGGAATGCAACTGATTCCAGAAGCAGAAATCTCGACCTCTATCATGGCAGACGACCGCTTTGCATAGCAGATGAAGAGATGGTATCGCAGCAGTTTACGGCTTCGTCTGACGTGCCTTTTCTTGGATCCGGGAGTCAGGGGTATGTGATCTACTTGCCCGCATATGGCACAAAAAATGGTAAAGCGAATCGTGAACCTAGTGCTAGCAATTGTTCGGCTTGTCTTCTGGTTACTAACCATTTATCATTTCCCTCTGTTCGCTTTGGCATTTGCAGGCTGGGACCTTTACCTCTGGACGAAGGACCTCATTGGCTTTTCCAAAGAATACCCATACTGTGGCTGGCGTCTTTGGGCTGCTATTATCATCGACAAATTGTACCTCATTTCTGACTGGTACTGCTGGTTGACCCTGTCTCATGAAAGATGGATGACGCGTGCTTTTGTAGACGATGAAGTTGGAAGAGAGCCATCTCTCATCAAAGAGGACTAGGCGATGCGCAACATTTCTTGGAACTTCTTTCGGGGAAAGGAAGCGGAGAGGGGGGAGGTATGATACACAGGACGTCAGTCTAGTGCGAGAGAACAATGTTGTCTCTCCAGTTTAGATAAACCTACCGGTAATGAAATACAGTATTCAATAATATAGAGCCACTATGGTATCCTGACCATGTAATTAAGTCTACCCATTTGCTCTGTTTCGCTACTTATGATTTCTCCTAATGAGCTCTTAGATGTCGAGTAGTAAACTGGTACATTTATATAAACCTTATTATAAGTGTATGCTTCTTTAACGTACTGTTTGGGTAGGCAATAAAGTGGTTGTTGTGCGAACGACTACATAGAACTCGCACTAACGGTACTGAGTACTGGGACGAAGGGCCTTTTGTACCTAAACAGTTCCTTTTGTTTCCTAACTAGGTATATTGGGAATATCCATACCTGGATTCTATAACAGTGCCATAGATAACTGACCATCAGTAGCTATATACCAACTCAGAATATCAACTGCCGACTTTAATATTCTGATACCCTCTTGGGAGGCTAGTCAAATGGGGTAGTTGGTTCATTTGCTACTTGTCAGAAACAGCATCGGATTAATTAAAAACAAGTGTGGTTCTATAGAACTACCTAATGATGCTGCTGCAAGTAGCCGACATTCTCACCTTTAAAAGGGCGGGTGCATATGCATTTATGAAGATCCTAAGCTACTACGTAGCGCTTATGCAATTATTCCGCAGTCTCAAGTGATATGATACGGAATTACGCAACCCCTCCTCCCCCCTCCCCCTTTCCTCCCCCCTTTCTTCTCCCTCCTTTTCCTCCACCTCCCCTTTCCTCTCCCGTTTTCAACATGACCGTGGATTATTACTATTCATTCAAACCTACCCCATCTGCTCAAAAGGATACTATTACAAATAAGTAAATGCTCCCAACTGGTGCGATGAATTATCCAACGCATTCGATGGCGCATAGTATAAACGCTCATGGGGCATCCATCGATCGCTGCAAGCCGGTCTCGCCGGCCTCTGCAGACTCAGAATCGCAACTACAACAACAACGTTCCAATGTGAAATCCGGGCTCACGTTCGCCGATCTCCCACTCGAGATACGAGAAATGATCTGGACTTTTGCTCTCCCGGAGCCACGGGTCTTCAGTGCTTTAGTCTTCGCCTCAGTCAACTCGAAGATGGAGGTGTTGAATCGGGAAATTTTGAAGATGCCGCTGGCGCATGTCTGCTTCGAGTCTCGCCGGATCGTGAAGGAAGCTGGTTACATCTTGGCGTTCAAAGATGAAGACCGGCCTGACAATCCCGGAGTATGGTATCACCCCCATAAGGACAGGACGGAAAGGACTATGTGGGGACCTGGTGACCTCTGGGGCTTCAGATGAAGCTGGAGGCGGGCTATGTACAAGAATGGACAGCTACATGCATCGAGAATGTTACCCTCATTACTTAGTCACACCTGAACTGCGAAGATATCACATTGATAATACGAGCGTGCCATAATGCACAGCACCTGATTTTAACAAAAGGCTTTTCTCTTATATTCGAGGCTCAAGTTTCCTAGAGTAGTGACTTATGCCCCATGGCCCTAAGATACGGCGACCTTAATTGAGGGCCACTTAGAAAGGAGATACTATTTGTCGAGTGGCCGGCAAAGGAATGTGTGTAGCTTATGATAAATTCTGACGTACCCTACCTATATCATACTAATACCGAAGGTAATGTCACTTGCGCAAATCGATTTGATTAGTTGCCCGATATACCGGACGTACCCCGATTCACATGAAATCCGAGTCGGTGGACTAGGTAAGTTCTTCTTCCGCTTTAGTAAGCCCACAGGACCGGTTACACGCAAAGGACAGGCTCCCCTATCAAAGAGGCAGTGGTTCTAGAAGCATCCTATATTGCTCATTCATCTATTATTTATTAAATTTTCGGCCATCTGGCCCTTTTACCGAATGACCTAGAGTTGCTAGAGAGACTGACCTCAGCATCATGGCCCTTTATTCTGCGTGATATGTGCTGAGTAACTCCATTGCACACCCGAGATAAATGATCAAAGCGGCAAGACCACAGAATCATACGTTGCTCTTAGCTCTCTAGATTGCCTGGACTATCACTAATGTAACTACAACTCCGCAATGTCAATCAACCGAGCTTACATGACACGAAAGCTGAAACCCCTGAGCCCAAGTGTTGACACGTCATGATGCCTCGTAAGTCGTGATTGACTCGACTTCATCCCGGTCCCCCCTCCCCCTCCACTTCCCCCTTCTCGAGTCTTTCTCCGCTATGTCTGAAGTTTTCCATGTAGTGTACTAAGAAAACTAGGTATGAGAGGCTACAGTATGCCAAGTGAATTAGCTGAGAATGTCCCTGAGAGACGGTTAAAATGAGTAGTACCGGTACTGTTATGCACCAAATAAAGTAACTAGGGGTTTTAAAACACTCATGTTCTGCTAGGTTTGTACTGATAGACGAGGGTAGAAATTGTATTAGGGTTAAGAACTCGCAGACTTGTAGCTTTTATTCGCCTTCCCCTTTGTTGAATGATTGGGCTAGGCTATTCATATCCACCATCAAAATAATCTCCCGTTCTCATGCGTCATCTGTATTCCTGCCACCTTCTCAAAAGTTTGCAGTACACCATAAAAACCCGATGCCCTCAATTTCAATCTGTATGTTCCTAATGTGCCACTATTCGCTCTTAGGTGGCCACTTCACCCGCCTCTCAGCGCGGACGTACAAGTTGTTAGGTATTATCAGCTGGTACATTGGTTCATAACCAATAGGGCCATCTGTGGCTAAGCTGAACTTATACCGGTAGACTAGTTTAGCTATGAAGATCTTAACTTCCATCAAGGCGAAGTTGAATCCAATGCACCCTCTTGGGCCCATGCCAAAGGGGATGTATGAACCAGTTGGTAGGTTCTTCACCTGGTCTGTATCCCATCGATCTGGGTCGAAGTGTGCCGGATTGTCCCATAGTGCGGTGTTGTGGTGAATGTGATGCAATGCTGGGATAACGATGGAGTCTTTGGGTAGCTTGTAGCCACCTGGTAAGATCGAGTCCATCTTAGATGTTCGTCCCGGCTGGAAGGCCGGGCTGTGTTTCCGCAGGCATTCCTTGACGAGTTTCCCCATGAAGGTCAGCTTGCCAATCAAGTCGGCGTCCATTGTAGTGTTTTCGTCCACGTCGTTATCAATCAGTTCTTGTAGGAGTCTGTCCTGAATGTCTGTATTCTCAACAATGGAGCATACAAGCCACGACAACACGCACGAAGTTGTGACGAAACCAGCAGCAACCACAATGAACAGTGGTTTAGTGATCATGTCTCTAGGCATTTTGTTCCCCTTGTTGTCTGTAGCACGGAACGTGTAATCTGCAATCTTATTAGCACCATCATCATCAAATGGTTGTCATTAAAGCTCTACTTACCAACCACGTTATAGGCTTTAACAGCAGCCTCTTGAAGGTCGAGATCTCCATTGCCCTTTACTGCGTTTTCTGCCAACTTGTCTGTCATAGCATGGACCTCAGCCAGGAGCTGGCGCAGTCTCTTGGGGTGGCCGAACGGAAGTGCGGAGTACCAACTTCCCATAGCAATTAACTTGCTGTTAACTTCCAACAAATCGATGATCTTCTGCGGAAGGTCAGAAAGGTTCACATCTGGGGAGCTGAAATGGCCGAAGTCCGTTCCCAGTACGACCTTGCCGATTGATTGGGCGCCAAGCTTGAGCATGTACTGATAGGCGTGGAACGCCTCGTCGCGTGCGTCCAGTTCGTCAAAAACCTTGAAGCTGCTCTCAATGGTAGCTACCATGGTTGGTACATAACGTCTAACGGCCTTGGGGCCCAAGGCTGGAGGCAAAAACTTGTGAGATATCCTCCACGCCTCTGTGTCAGTATCTCCTACAAACAACGCAGATACATTGTTCTTGAGGGGTAGGACAGGATGGTCTTCGATTATTTTCTTGCTGAAGAAGTCGCTTTCTGCGAAGAAGATCTTTGCTAGTTTGGGATCATTTGTCTGATATACTCGACTACCCATGTTCGTCATCTTGAAGAGAGGCCCATACTCATCGAATAGGCGCTGACGGTTTCCTAGATGGTCAGGGTATAATTCCAAGTAGCTGCCAATAAATGGCAGCCCTTTAGGACCAGGAACTTCACGAACTGCCTTTCCGTCAATCGTGATCCCAATTGGGCCATCTAGGGAGAGGACATCTTCGACTGTCGTTAGAGTATCAGACGAGAGAAAACCGATGCCTAAGTTGGCATTGTTAGACCCTGATAGATGCAATTGGATAGGTATAGACATACCATCCCGGTCAATAATAGAAAACTGTGAAGCGATGAGACCCCGAAGGCCATCAAAACTAACTGGTGAAAACACTTCAATGTTTCTAGCGGTCGTGGGGTCTTCGCCGTAGAGGTAGAATTGTTTTGAGACCATTGTGACTAATTAGGATTAATTATCTGAAAAGGCATGCTTTGTTCTGGTCTACATATCTCAACCAGACCACAGAGTGAGATTCTCGTTGTATTTATTAGTGTGTCAGAGCCTGCGTAAAACTTACGTTTGCCGAGGTTGGTTGATGGCTGTTCGCCTCGAGTTACGACTCAGGTAAAGATTCGGGAATCTCACAGGACTTGGAACGGGATTAAAGCCCCCTAATATAGATATATTAATATGGAGTGATCGTCTATGCAGGTCGTCCTATTGACATCAGATGGCTGCTACGTAGATCGGCATATGACATCCGCTCTGCAGCCTGCCAGATCTCCAAGGTTGACTAGGGATCAGACACATGTGATGGCTTACTGAGCCCTATGGATGCTTCAAACTTGGTGGAACTTGACTTCGATACTTTCAGACCGATGCTGCCACCTCGGGCCTCGGGCTTTCCCAGAATTGCCGACATCTCCTTGGACACGAGAGGAAAGTGGCGTTTTGATATGGATAACCGACGAGCCCTCTACCGCATATAATATGTCACAGGTTCTCGTTCTCTACAGCCTTTCATTATCTGGAGAACAAATCGCTAGAGCTGTAGATAAAATGGCATCTGATGGCCTCGAGTTCACAATGAAGGAGGTTGCGGCCCATAAAGAGACTACGGATGCGTGGATGGTGATTCGCGGTGAAGGTAAAGCCCTGAGATATATAAGAGCGAGCGAGAGGTTGCTAACCGACTGGGTGAAGTTTTTGATGTAACAAAATACATCAATGACCATCCGGGTGGTGCAGAGTTGCTGGTCGTTACCGCCGGCAAAGATGCCACAGAACCATTCGACTATGTTGGCCATTCTACAGATGCCTTTGATATCCTGACCAACCTCCGGGTCGGAAAGATCAAGGGGCACAACCAAATCCCAACACCAAAACCAGTCAAGCTCCAAATCGAAGCTAAGTCAAATATCGAAAAGAGTTCAACACCATCAAAAGTCATTGGCGCAGCAACTGTCACTTTGGGTGCTGTGGGACTCTGTAGCGGTGTCCTTACTGCTTTCCCTGATGTCTTTATCATTCCGGAGTCGCTGCCCTTAAGAAATAACGACTCTCCGACTGGGGAGTACGGATTGTTGAGAGGGTTTCTTGTTACCTCCGTATTATTGGGGGTCGCCGGCAGTCTAGCAAGAGCTTTTCCAGCTTTTCTGAACATAATAGAGCCTAAAAATAGCTATAAAACTTTCCCCCCTCACCAAAAATTACGGAAGATTGCCACGCAGGACCTTCTTCGTGAGGGTGGATGGCTGCATCCATCAGCGTACCAGACCTTACCTCTGGTGAAAAAGCAACTCGTCGCGCCAGATGTTTACCGCTTCGGCTTCGAACTGCCTACCAAACAGACTGTTCTTGGCCTACCAATTGGTCAACATGTTGCCATCATGGCTGAAATTGATGGAAAGTCTGTGGCAAGATCTTATACACCAGTCTCCAACAATGCCGACTTCGGCGTGCTGGAATTGGTTATCAGGTGCTATCCAAATGGTCTTCTTACAGGTCGCTACCTGCAAAACCTGCAGGTAGGGGATGAGGTGCTATTCCGGGGTCCAAAGGGAGCTATGCGGTACCGAAGGGGTCTTTGCAAGAGAGTCGGCATGCTAGCTGGTGGCACCGGGATAACGCCAATGTACCAGATCATTCGAGCCATCTGCGAGGATGATAGGGACACTACCCAAGTTAGTCTTATCTACGCAAACAGGAGTGAGGGAGATATAGTGTTGCGGAAAGAGCTTGAGGCGTTCGCTAGGTGGTACCCAAAGAACCTGAGGCTTCATTACCTACTGGAAACCCCACCGGAAGATTGGGCCTACGGAACTGGACGCGTGACGAAAGAGGTCATGGAAGAAATGTTCCCTCCCCCAGATACCGATTCCAAAGTCATGGTATGTGGCCCACCAGGAATGGTGACCGCAGCGAAGAATTCGTTAGTCGAGTTAGGCTTCGAAAAGCCGGGCTTGATGTCCAGGATGAGCGACCAAATTTTCGTTTTCTAGCTGGATATCTTCAACCTAACTGGGCTGAACTCAGCTACATAAAACACTCCATATCGATGGGCATGGTGATCTAGTTTGTCAGGGTTTTGGTATATGGAGGGAGTATCAGACCAAATCACGAGTTTAGCTAACTAATACTTCGTGGCTGCTCTTTAAATTACGATAGTAAAATATTCCGTAAATTTGTTTCGATGACTATGCGCCCTATCATTTCTTCCATTTACGGAGGACGGGAGCTATCTACTTAAAGTACAAGTCTACCCGTGCCTAATGCGCTGCGATGGCTCATAGGACGACTAGAGTACCCCTAAAGTGACAGAGCCAGTGTATCGCCTGACATAAGAGATCCTCTACAGCCCTCCACAGCCTGCCTTTGAATTTCTGTATGTCATAGCTGATGGATGCTCTGATGGGAAGTTATCGAAACCAAAAAGAACGGCAGTCTGACAGGATAACCCATATATTGAACAGCAACTGGAGCCTAATTGCTTTATGCGTCAAGAGACCCCCTCCCCCTTTTTTGTATGTACAATACCCCTAATCCTTGCCATTAAGCCCTTAGGCATTGCCGCCAGGGTAGATCGCAAGTAGCTTGGGAGGATGCGGCACAGAGCCAATAAAGGTTAGGCCATTGGCTTGGTAAAGGTATTTTTATGGCACCTTTCGCTTTCTTGACGAGTTACAATATCTACATCCCCCTTAAATCGAAATTTCATTAATCTCCAGGTAAAGCGTTTTATCATCAACACCTGTTTTCAGACAGCAACTAGCAAATTTGGCTGACTACCTAAGGGACAAAAACCTAAGCCCTTCTAAAAACCGAACCCTCAGCTGCGAATCCAGAGAGGACAACGACCCATCTCACATACCAATAACTACTTAAACAGAAATTGGGCATTCATTTATGTAACAAAAATAGATTGGGATATGAGAGAGCTTGCTTTGGCTTAGTTGAATGTGATTGGTCCATTCGTAACACTAAGTATCGTATTCGTCTGTTCGGAAAAGCGACACGATAATTGGTTAGTTAAATTAATTGACGATCCAATGCATCGCTTTATATATACCACATAGCGGCACAGCATGTGGCCGTTCGGATATAATATGGGGAGATAACGGGGGAAGGGGGTTGGCAAAACTAATTGGTTTCAACATTTATTGAGATCTTTAGAACTAGCTGTATATCTACCTCTCATCTTCCGTCCATTCTAGCATATTTGGTATATACAAAGCCAAACCATAATACTACTAAATCCTTACACAATGGGTGCTCATTTCTCTAGCATGGTCTCACAGGCCTTCCCTCCAAAGCCGACCTTCACAGAGGAAAACTTGCCAAACCTCGAGGGGAAGGTAAGCCAACTCTATAATGCAGTTATGATCCCTACATCTATGCTAAGTGCCTGACACACTTCCTCTGTAGGTATATATCGTTACCGGGGCAAATACTGGCGTTGGAAAGGAGCTGGCTCAACTACTCTACTCTAAGAACGCCACGGTATATGTCGTGGCCCGTTCAGAGGACAAGGCCAATCAGGCGATCGAAGATATCAAGATGGCGCATCCTACATCGAAAAGTGTTTTGCGATTCCTGTTTCTGGACCTGAACGATTTGTCTACAATCAAGCCGTCCGTCGAGAAGTTTCTGTCCATGGAGTCGAAGCTCCATGTGCTGTTCAACAATGCTGGTGTTCAAACCGCGACACCCGGTATACCTAAGACTGCACAGGGCTACGAACACCACCTCGGAATCAATTGCTTGGGCACATTTATGTTTACGCAGCTCCTCACGCCCGTTCTGATTACTACCGCCCAGGCGGAGAAGTCGACTCCAGGTTCGGTTCGTGTAGTTTGGGTTTCTTCGTCTGGGGCGGAGGTATCCGGCGAGAAATCTGTTGGTATCCATATGGACAACTTGGACTATCACATAGAGAAGCCATATCTCTACAAGTACAGCATCAGCAAGACTGGGAACTGGATGCATGGGGTCGAATACGCGAAGCGTCACAAAGCCGACGGTATTATCAGCATCCCCCTAAATCCAGGGAACCTGTCATCAGAACTATATCGAAACGCAGGACTCGGGCTCCGTTTGTTTTGCAAGATAGTTACTTATCCCTCTATTAATGGTGCTTATACAGAATTATATGCTGGTCTATCACCCGAGATCACCCTTGATAAAACTGGGAGCTGGGGTATGTGATCACGGATACAGCCGACCGTGGCGTTATACTGATTGTTTGTTTTAGTTGTACCATTTGGAAGGATCATGCCAATTCGAAAAGATTTGCTGGATGCGACGAAGTCCGAGGAGGAGGGTGGTAACGGAACAGTGCTGAAGTTTTGGGATTGGACAGAAGAGCAGGTGAAGCCATTTCTCTAATTGGGTCAAAACCCTATTGTAACCTCAATTAATGCACTGTATTGATTCAGGTCTTTTGATAAGCAATACTATGATTGTTATGCGGATAGATGAAGGGTTGTTTTATATCTGAATAGTCCCCTTGTCTCACGACAGTACAAGGAGTGCGGTTATATAGATTGGATTCAAGGAGGCTGAGGCTATGAAGTTTAAAGGGAACACTGGGAAAATTCACTCGGTTTGTCTCGAAGAAGACATCATAGTACAGTGTTCCATTTGTTAATGTCAGACATGCTTTGTGTGTGACCTATTACTTTACGAAACGAATATCTTAGGTACCTACCTATCTATGCGAACACCCGAACCAACCATTCATCAACTACAAACGGAAGACTAGTTAGAATACAAAACTCGCAATATGCTCCAGTCAGCTACCATGCTATCACATTTTCATCGATTATCGTAGTTTCTTTCCGGGTCGTCACAGCTCCTAGCTTCACTGTTACTGTAGTGAATGGTTGCTAGGCACAGGGTCTGTACGTAGAGCACCCATAGGTTTTCTTGGTCGTATGAGAAACCTTCTTTCCGCATGCAATTCTTTTAACTCGTGGTAATATAGGGATTACCCGAGGCCTCGCACTTCGAACCTATTGCGGTCCGTGACACTGCCTCAGCCGTCCTAAACTATACCACTGGCATTACGATGGGCTCTAGTCAGAACACCCGAGACTTCTATGCTATTCTGGGCATTAAAGAGCCAGATACAGCCGACGAAGATGAGATCAAGAAGAGCTACAAACGAATGTCCCTCTTGACACATCCTGACAAGAATCGGGACGATCCTACAGCCACAGCTCGATTCCAACTGGTAAGTTGGCAATAAAATGCTAGTATGGTAGTATGCACATTTAACAATATCTTAATTTTAGGTCCAAGCAGCCAAGGAAACATTACTAGATCCGAAAAAGCGCAGGCTATACGATATTGAGCGCAAGTCAACCCGATTTAAGCCCCAGAGCACGGACGACAATGCCCAATCCAAGACTGGCAGTGCAGATGACGAGAACACCGGGTGGTTTTGGATGTTCATGAATGGCTATAGAGGAGACCCGAGAGCTTTCGGATTCGGCGATGCTCGTATGCCAGGCGAAACCCGGCGTCAACGTGCGGAAGATCTTGGGAGGGCTGCGAAGGAGTGGCGCGACGAAGCGCGACACCATTCTGAAGATCTAGGGAAGATGCGAGAAGACATGCGAGAGAAACAGAAGGAAGCCAACGAGAGAAGAGCACGTGAGAGAGAAGAGGCAGAAAGACGTCGGAAAGAGAACGAGAAGAAAGCCTGGGAGAACCAGCAAGAGCGATCCCGAGAGAAAATGGAGAAAGGGCCATCTGAATCATCATCCAGTCGCTCGAAGGCCTCTCGGATCTTTCGAAATCTACCTGGATCTAGCTGTGAACACCGTGGGTCGTGGGATAAGGTCCGTGAGCCATTGACTTGCCAGTGTTGTTGTCGCATGATGTCTCAATTTGTGTATCGGTGCAAGGACTGTTCAATGGTTGCATGCAAGCGATGTATGAGAACTGTGAGAAAGGGAGGTTCTCGTTAGTGAATAATCAACTCACGAACTCACCAATGAGTTGTCTAGTAATGATGAATGGTTCGCATTTGCTTTTAGAGGGCCTTCAAATATCTGTGGTGTCTTACACTACTAACTAGAACAAACCTCTCCAGCTGGATCCCATGAAGATGGAAGTTTATATCGCTATCGCGTCAAGCCTATGTCTGAATGGCTATGGCTGCTCATAGTACGTCGTGTGTGGATAGCTAGTTACGACCTTGTACATGGAACGTCAAATGTAATCCTCACGTCTTTTCTTACCTTTCGAGTTTATAAGGATTTAAATGGTCAGGAAAGCTCGTCTTAAGATCGAAATTAAGGTACATATTCACTATCATCGAGCTTTACAACGCGGTTCCTATGATATCCATGATATCAGAACATCAAGATAACTCGAGCCCGGCTTCATGTGTACCCACGTCAGTGCTAATGCGGGGAAATGCAACGTTCTCCAGGTTCCCTGTGCTGTCCCATGACTATATAAAACAAGGGGATGAATGTTGTTTTTGACGATCCCTTCCCATAGAGTAGGGGTCATGCCAAATGGTTGCAATGATATCGTTCAAAACGTAATATTAACAAGTTTAGTGACGTTCCACTGAGCTGGGAGAGTGAAATGGGTCGAAAGATGCACATAAATAGTTGGGCAGTCTGTCCGTCCTACTATGTGACAACTCTGCCTCTTAGCCCATCTTTTATCCTGTCTTAACCCCCCTAGTCCTCTTTACTGTAACTACGATGAAGCTTAGTGTTACTTATGTGGCTTTCTTTTCTGGTGTTGCCTTATCAATCCCAACTGCCCTGGACAGCCGGCAGGGCGACACTCCCTATTACGAGCCCTGCATAAACAAAGTGGCTTTATGCTGCTCCAGCGAAACTCCCGAAGGCGCACTGGCCTTTGATTGCACCGCTCGTAAGTGCTTCTTGAGAGAAATGATGAAGTAGCGATGGTAATGCCAAACTTTACAGCTTCCTCCGAAGTGAATAGCGAAACTGATTTCGAGGCGGTTTGCGCTGCAGAAAGTAAACTTGACCGCTGTTGCGGACGCACTGCTGTAGGCCTTCCCAAAAAAAATTTAAATGGAAAAAATCATCGTGTTAACCATGGACGCCATGAACAGGGAAATACCGGTATTCTGTGTAGTATACCAACGACCATGTGAGTGAACTACTCGACTGGCCTTCAAGGAGATGGAATTTTCCACCCTGGCATCATCAGAAACGCCTATAATATACGGAATATGAGTATTTTCTAAAGGATGAGCTTCAGCGTTGATTAAACTACGGGTTGATGATTAATCTAAATATATGTTGATATTCTATATCGATGTGGCTATGAAGTTTCACAGGAGAACGCGCACGTCCATCGTTAAGCAAAGGATATTATCCGGGACTAGGAAATTATTTAGAATAGTTATCTGCGTTGACACCTTATCAAGGGCCAAGAGTATGATACTTACAATCTATCAAGATTAGTTGGATCAACGGTTGCATTGCTTTAAAGAAAATAAAAGAGAAAAAGGGGGCGTGAGGAAAAAACAACATCTGGCCATAACCTTGACAGGAGTAGGAGGTGCCCATAGGAACAGATGCAGGTTAATACGAAGGCTGCGTCTGTCAAACTTCATTATAATTTAAGCATGACTGCTAAACATTGTTGTACGAAGTAACATTAATTATCTTTAATAGCAGATCCTCCCTCCTTAAGCCTCCTTTCGGCAGTCCCTGGTGTAGTCCGCACCATACTGCTCACACATCTCCATTTCGTTTATACGAGATGCACCAACCTTACAAAATCAACTAGGCTGAAGTCCTTGTACGTGAACGCAATCCTTATACCTTAGAAGATGGCTCACTATCTATACGATCAGTTTAGTAATAAGCTTCCCCTGGTTAAATCCACTGAACAGCCTCGTCCATATCTCGGGCTGCTCCTCAATGCGGCCCTCCACCGTCGTCTCGGCGTCGTGTAACTTGATTCTGCCGTCCGCCACAGCCCCGATCAACTCCTGAAGGATCCCAGGTGCCTTGTCCATGTAATCCAGCATGATGAAGCCCCTGATGGTAATCCGCATGGAGATGAGCTCGAACCAGTTGCGCAGCGCCATCGGCTCCTCAGTGTTGTAGCCGCTCACCGCGCCGCATACCGCGATCGTGCCGTTCTTCTTGACGCGCGTCAACATGGCGTCGAGCACGTGCCCGCCGACGTTGTCGAAATACACGTCCACCTCCTCGGGCGTGGCCGCCTTCAGGTCCTCGACGAAGGTCGGGCTCTTGTAGTTGACGCACGCGTGCGCGCCGAGCCGCTCGCGCACCCAAGCGCACTTCTCGTCGGAGCCGGCGATGCCAACCACGCGTTTGGCGCCTAGCAGCTGGACCGCGATCTGGATAGCCATGGATCCTGTCGCACCTGCAGCGGCCGATATGACGACTGTGTCGCCGGGCTTGGCGCCCCCGGCGAAATATAAACCAGTATAGGCCGCCAGCCCGGAAGCGCCAAAGGCGCCCAGGTAGTGCGTGAGCGATAGGTCCTTGGGCAACGGGGCTAGTCTCTGAGAGGTGGCCGCTTCGAGGACGACAAGCTCGCTCCATGTGCCCAGGTGGAAGTCCATGACCAAGTCTCCGGTCTTGTAGCTCGGCGAGGCAGATTCGATAACCTCGGCGATGATGCCGGATCTCATGGGCGAGCCCACGGGGACGGGGGGCACATAGAAGCGCTCGGGGGCTACCGTGCTCTGGATGAAGTTGCGAAGGCCGGTGTCGTTAGAGAAATATCGGACCTTGCACAGAAGCTGGCCATCCTTAAGCTGTGGCAGCGTGACGGTCTGCAACTTGAACGTCGCATCGGGCCCTGAGAGAACAGGCGCGCCGGTCGGCTTGGAAGCAAGGATCCATTGCTTCGTGGTGTAGGGTGCAGAGGAGGCCATTTTTGCTTTGTTTCAACTAAATTGCCGTGAAGTTGACTACCCTTCCGTATGCTCTTGTCAGCTCGCTTACTTATACTTAAAATACTGGTGGTAGTTGGTAGCGGTAAGCCGTGCGAGCGGAGAAAACGCCGATAACACTAAGACATCTCAAGTCGGGAATAGCCGTATAACGATCACTAGACCCGGTCCACACCAGAGTCAATACCTAGATAGGGGGGATAGGGGCTATGAGGGTTATCCACTATTTACGGCACTTCCTCTCCGATAGTACGTCTATAAACAACTTGGCGGTGTCTGATTTCCTTGATCCATCGAGAACAATTACTGGAGATGCAAAGCCGAGGATCAAAAGTTTCCTAGTGAGGTAACCCCGCTCGATCATATAGTAATGCTAATTTGAGTCCCGCCGTTAGTGTTGATGTGTCTCCAGAATCTATGATTGAAAATAGCTAGGTAATGAGCAATGAAGTCGAGGAAGTGTATAGACCAGGTACTGGAGAGTGAATAGATGGCTTGTTCCCCCGGGCATATCACTCTTGAGGAACCGATTGCCTCACTATGAAATTCATCGATTTCTTTTAATGTGTTAACGATCCCGGACCGGTCCCATCCCACGTGGCCCTTCGGCGGTTTAGCCAAATTTGGTCGTTGTCTCATAGCCGGGGTCCTATCCAATACCACCCCTGCGGGCCCAACGGGCTAAAACTTCGAAAGCGCCTCATTTTTAACATAGGGGCTGCGGTGAGAAACCGCTAGTATTAGGGATCTAGGATGTAGTGCAGGATTTCTGATAAGAGAGAATTCGAGCATTTGATTTGGTTCTTAGAATGTTCTTCACCGTATATCCTACAACATTTAAGTTTCCTGAAGAGGCGACTCGCAGTCAGATGCATACTGAAGATCGTCAACTGCTACAAACAACATGGATGCGATGCGGCTGACAATGATATATCACAATATTGAATTTCCAATGGACCTTAGAAGATAAGATTGCACTAGGGCGATATAATTGTTGATCCACGTGTAGTCTTGAGGTGTTTAGCCTCGGATGTTCAAACGTATGAAGCGATGATAATAGAAGCTTGGCAACGTCCATTCTACGGGCTAGTAGAAAACATCTAGATACGATTTAGTATAGTATGAAGAGTAAACGTATAGATAACAAAAGGCTTTTAAGGGGGCTGATGAACTGTACCTTCGATTTTGCTGCTCCTGTAGGTACAGAATACGTTGCAACGAATTTCATGGAACGTACAAATAACGTAATGATTCACGGCTTTCATAAACGGAGCAGCTAAGGACTGTACTACAATATGAGCGAAACTAAATCACATTGGATATCTAATTTTGAGGTGAAAGATCGACGCGAGGAGCCGCAGCATACTATGTACGTGTAAATAATAAAACAGATTCATAGTCAAATAGGACTATTCCAAAGCGAATACAATGCAGTCCGGTCCTTTTCCTTCCCCTTTCCCATCTCGATATTGAGTCCGATCTTTTAAAATGAAATGCTATCGAGGTTATAAAACATATTTTGACGTAGCCTGTCGTCAAATCAACATTCAGATCCGAACCTGCTCCCTTAGCTGACGGTGACCGTCCATTTCGTTTCAACCCCTATCGCGTCCTTCGGCATCGTTGAAGCGGTGAGGTTCTTCTCCGAACTCGACTCATCTGCGTATGCGGTCGCACTAGCGTCGTGTTTGCCTTGGATATAGGGTTGATAATTTTCCATCTCCCAGGTCGTCTCGAGTTCAGGCTCACGAGGTGGTGCACGATTTCTGGACCCCGCCCCCGAGTTATTGCTCTTATTTCTGTACCCGCCGGTACTCTCATCGGTGTATTCCTGGAGTTTAGACCCGCCCTTCGTTTTCTTGTACCGTATCCAAAATGGTCGCAGCATGGGAATGCTGACGCAGAGGATAGCGAGGTTGGGCTCGAGGATGAAAAGGAATACCGTAGTAGGCATGGTACCCGTGATATTACTGTTTAGGTCGACGGTAGAGATATATATCAACCGGAAGACGGCGCAAACGACACAGCTTTATAAAACCATCAGCAGGATACCCGGGAGGACAAAGGGGAATGGTGATCATACGCAAGACCCAGGGCGAAACAGGATGTGATGCCAATCTTGTCCGTCCTTCGTGTTTGCAGCGTCCATATGCTATGCATAGGCAAGGCCATGATAATCAGGTCGCCAACAGCATTTGTCGCAATCAACGACTGAATCATTGGGATGTATGCGCCGCACGTGCCTAGGCCTGTCCACTGCGCTGAGACCGGCGTGCAGAGGAAAATGCAGGCGCAAAGATAGGATATCCACCACATCGCGATGAAGGCTAATGTGATTTTGGATGCACGCTGCATAAAAGGAGAGACGAAAACTCGAATAAAAAAGCATAGCATACTCGCTTTCACTGAGGCGAGTAGGGTGACATAAATGGTCTGCATGCAGAAAGTCAACTGGTGGAGTGTTAGTAGATCATAATGCTAACAAGATCGTTCGATCGTTTTGGTAGTTCTCGCACCTCGAGAATGTAAGGTATGTTTGCCGCCACTATTAAGCCAAAGAAAGAGTTAGTGATATTCGGTCTCCTGCCCAGAAGATCCAGTACAGTCGTAATGAACTGCCTGAAACCTCTTTTATCTTTCATCATGAAATACTTACGTTCCGGGTTCTCAGGCAGACTATAACCATTTCCTATTGGAGCCACTGGAGAAAAATGCGTAAGTCCGTCTTCCGATTTTGTATAAAAGAAGATATCGTCGTAACATACTGAGGCCTTGGCAAACTAACATAGCTACACCGAGAGGCTACCTAGTAGTTAGTAAACAAGCCTGACGATAGATTGGACTGCGGACATACAGTTGCGAATATGACGAATCCATCGTCACGACCTAGGCCCGGTCCGCTGAGACGTCCCACAACTCTCAGAGCCACGACTATCAAAACGAGAAGAACGAGAATACAGTTGACTATAAGTTCGGCACGGACAAAGCCCAACAAGGGCTTGAAGACCACAGGAACAGCCATGATGTCTACCTAGTAGTAGGCATCTAACTGCAAGACAATAGCAAAGGGCGTGTAGTCGTCGGGCCCTTGAGCCTAGAGCGTTGAAGTTCTTACATAAGGGTCGAAGATATGTATTGAAAAGAGTCTTCAAGAGTGCGGAAGTGGCGTATATTAGGCATTGAATTCGACACCCTGACATACGATCGTGGGCATGGTCATCCCAGCGCAGGGTCTCCATATATTACGAATAATAGACAAATTAAGAATCCCACCTTGACCCATGGTGAACCAGGTAAATTCTTCGAGGCCTGTTCGAGCCCCAATAAAAATTGCCAGTTTTGACCCCTTCGTCTTGAAACCGATCCCAGCAATGCGATCCGCATCGTAAGGGTCATCTACACTACCAGCAGACCCTGGCATGTCAGCGAACGCCGGGGCACTTGGCGCCTCAGTGTAACCGTGTTGGCGATATGCCGACGGGTTATAGGCATTCGAGAACAATCCGCATACAAGTTTCGTACACAGAGCACTGCTAGTGTAGAAACCTTCAAATTCATTCGATCCCCGAGTTGTTATGCGTGGGCGCAAGCATCGCGATTATCATGCGCGATAGCTGGAGACGAGAATGGTTCGAGATGAGGAATGGTTCGAGGCGGGAGACGGTAACCAGATCGAGGACTAGCTGAGGAACTAGCGATAAGCGACAGTTGATAAATACAGGCTGAGGGGGCCCAAGACCACTCAAGACCAATTTGTCTTACGCGACTAAAATGCGGTGATCTTGGCCCTCGACCACCTAACGGCACCGTTTTCCAGAGCCAAGCTTCCAGGCATTTCTGTCCGGGCTGCCGGGGGATAACGCCCCCTAATGGCCCGGGCCTAGGGGCATTTTAAGTAGCGCAGGTTAGCAGGTCTAAGCGAAGAAAGCGGGGTGATGGTTTGAATTACCAAGATGAGACGGACAGGCGAACAAGCCCTGTATCGATAGACACCGAGCTGTCCGACACTCTGGGTGCCAAGTCCGCCACCTTTCACTGTGGTCCCCAGCTTGTCTCTTCAGCTCAACGTCCTCATATTAGTTCAGGTACCCAGTTGCGGCCTCGATTTTTACCATCTTACATGACAGGGGCTTAGAAGGACCGTAGATGTGTAAATACATAATGACATGCAGAGAAATCTCCTGCAAGTAACCCGTAATTCACAACTGATCCCAGTGACAAGTGCTGCGATTTTGACCGCTATAGGCCCCCAACCAGGGAAATCTTTTAGCGCCTGGACGAGAACAGAAAACCCATCTGGCATAGCTCAAGATCCCGATTAGGGATAATACAGTATCTCACCAGATCAACATAGTAGATGGGAGGTTCTGTGAGAGTACCTGTGCAGCGATGCCAGTGTCGTTTTTAATTCACTTACATATCAAGCGGCACTTCCGCTTCTCCAACAACGTCACCAAAGTTTCTCGGTTTACGATCTCGATCTTTTCCTAACAGATAAAGTAAAAGGGACAGGCCAAGGGGACGATTATGCACCACGAATCTTTACCAAAAAGAACTCAAACACTTATTGGTCAAGGTACATACAGGGGTACCGCTGGCCTCCCGGGTACCAGGTTTCATAGAAAAGGGGCATCCACGCACGCTGTCAATCCTCCTCTGCACCTGGAATCCCACGTGCTAGGTTAATCATTACAATGGAGAAACGCAACTACCAAGCTAGAGAAATTATATACAAATTGGCAAATTTGTCGCCGTAAGCCTCAAGCCTAGCTAGGAAAGAATATTATCATTACAAGAGAGTAAAGCCATTTCGAATCTGGTCCGTGTACCAGGGGGTTAAGGAGACAAAAGAGCGCGACGGCAGAGCCGAAATGTGCACGTATAGGCCGTGACTGCATCGCAGGCCTTGAAAGAAAACCTCTCTAGTGTCTAGAATACCTAGGTACCAAAAGTATGATTAGCGGTGGTGTCTCCTTTTTCTGCACCTCTGCTTAGCCGCTGGTACGATAATGGCAAGTCGCCCCTACACTCATTCCTTCTTAGTTTGTTCTACACTTCCCGGCTCCTTTGCCACGATGTCACGTCGTTGGCTCCCCGCATAAATGCCGCTAATATAGTCCCGTAGCTATGTTAAATCCAGTATAGAGTATAACGGCGGCTATCCCAGGCTAGTTTTCTCCAGAACTAGGAGCAAGACCACTGCAGATCACCGCAATCAGAGGATTCATGGCGGTTATACATATGTACCCCTACCTCATTTTCAAAGCTCCGAGAATTGACCGGGACTCATATGTCAAGCGAAAGGAGAACACGTCGTCAAACAATAGTTACGGTATGACGCCAGACAAAAGATATGCGTCAGGGTTCATGGTAGAGGGACGAAGAATCTAGACTCGTGGCGGAGTGTGGCGATATGAGGATATGCCACTCCTATATCCCAACGTAGTAAGTACTACTTTCTCGAAGACTTGGTTTAAATAGACGAAGGTGGAATTGTTCATGTTGTAAATATCTCCCTAGGTAGGTTTACAAGGCCAAGAGTGACGCGGCTAGTGTGGGATCAGCAAGTCATACAAAGAGGGCACAAATGAGAAGCATATAACATGGACCGTCACAATTCACAGATAGGCAATAAACTGATGTGGATATTTAGCAGACGATTAGATTAGAGCTAGAACTAAAGTTTCATAGGTTGAGATGATTTTTACCCCTGAATAGCCTCTTTGTTTCCTAACTAGCGTTACTACACCTTGCCCTCACTATCGCAACCCTCTTGCCGGCAAGTCCTGACAGTGGGCCATAGTTACTATCTGTGAAGTCCTTAACATTTTAAATAAAGGCGCTACATAACGCAATTTGAAGTTATCTCTATGACGAGAGATACTCTAGGCTTTATGTTGTCATCATATCTGCCGGTGATGCCGCTTGATGATAGGCATCTATGTTTGCTATCCGAGGTGGCCAAAAGGGTTGTCACCCGGGATTTCAAGAGGGTATAACCCTGTACAAAGCTTCGTAGTCAGTTTCATCGACCCGGTAACTACATTAATCACATAACAGCAGGTTATCACACCTACAAGGGAAAACCACGGGATTTATATGCGCCTAAGAATATTTTGTAATTATAGTCGCTAGACGCCAGGAGAGTGAAGATGCGCTGCAGACTGAGAGTAGACATAGATATAGGGCAACTTACTATCGAGATATTAGGAAACTGTATGCGGATCAATAGGTAGAAGTCAAAGCCAACACCATACTAGAGCTGTGATTCGTTCGCTGTTCAAAGTCCGCTAGATCCTCAGGTTATCACAAACTCCCGTGTTTCGGTTCCTTCATCCTGGAGTAAAGCGAAGACATCCAAATCGTACACGAAACAGTCTCCTATCATTTCGTAAGTATTATCATCCTTAGGTCTTAGTATGAACGGATATTTCCCGCCAGGGAGGAAGACGATTTCATCTCTGGGCAGTGTCCGTGGGGGCGCCAACCCCATAGAGCCCCGGCCAGTGGTAGAGGACTTCCTCCCGTAGCAGGTCATCTCCATACCGCGGGCATAGGCTTCAGGAAACAGCCTCTTTTCTCCCTTCGCATCTTCTAGAACTGGTTCTCTGCCGACCTCCATCCACGCCGCGACCTTCTTCGAAGTATTCAGGATCGGCCTGCCTTAGCACTCTGGTGCCGTACTTCGTGTACCACAAGTCGAAACCGTCTGCCTTCGTTGACAGTCTCGGCCTGGTCTTCCGGACAAAGGGGCGCGTGTCATTTTTGATGACGAGATTGTGCTCGTCGTTTCCCACGATGGTGTCGGAGAACGCATCCCTAACAGCTTGTGGGAATCTCCCCCGTGCCGGCAAGCTGCCTAACCGTGCTCTCTCAGTTGCGCAAGACGGATTTAAACTGCGCGCCCCCGGCCGCTATTGTCTCAGTTACTCTTAGCTCTTCGCCTAATAGTTTAATTCTCTCAATCGGTCGCCCTTTTACAACTATCGAGCATGGAGGAGGGGATATGACTCCCGGAGGTAGCTTGTGCGGGTAGTGGATCGAAAAGCTTCCTCTAGAGCACACACACAATACCTCATCATTGCTACCTAGCTATCTCTGTTACGGAGTTCGGTGATATCACAACTACAGGTACTACATGATTATGGATCTACGCTTAGACCCATTTTAGCTATTCTTCCATCGGAAGTAGATTGATCATAGAGAGTCACGTGGCAGCCCGCCATTTTTCTTGACTTCACGCCAGATTCAGTTCTCTTTTGTTCCACGTTCCTCACAATATGGCGGCAACATCTGCTCGGCAGTCACAAAGAGCTTGCTACAATTCGAATTTTATTCGTAAATTACATACTATCCTAAAAGAAAACCCTGAGCGCAATCTCAGCTCTTATCTGACATACAACAAGCAGAAATTCGAAAATCTCAAAGGTGTGTTAGAACTTTCCACAGTTCCGTTTATAAATATACTTATTTATAATTAGGATTGGCCGACGAACATAACCAGGTCCCTGCATTGTCTACTACATCGACTGTTGCTCCTCAGATTCCTAAAGCGTGCGGTCGCCTTGAGATACACCATCTCTTGTCTCCCTTTGTAAACAAGTTATTGAACGAGTCATTTCGTAAGGGGCATGATGAGGTTACCGACACCTTGAACTCTCTGTAAGAAACCGGCACTGTCTTACACCATGATCCGAAATGCTCAAGATGGATCCTCAAGATTACAGAATCAGTCATTGTTAAGTGTGGACCAGGCCTTGATGCAACTGAGATTTGGAACAGGGCACACATTTGGGACCATAAAATTCCGATACCCGAGCCACTGGGAACCATCACAATCGGGGGCTGGACGTATCTTTTTATGTCCTATATTCAAGGCACGCCACTGAAAGACTTGTGGGAGGGGCTCTCAGCCAATTCAGAAGCCTCCATCGTATCCCAACTCGGAGAAATTCTGCGACGCTTACGAGACCTTCCTTTACCTTCACAATATCTGGCGTCTGTGATTAGGGATTACGAGATGGAGTGGAGACATGATTGTCTAATCTCTCGATTAGTAACCTAAATAGTGTCACGATTCAGACCTTAAGACAGGGATACAGCCGAAGTCTCTTAGCTGAAGCAATGGCCCGTCTCTCTCCACTAGAAATCTTAGAAGTTCAACTTTTCCTACTGAGACCGCGTAACGTTGAAGACTCGCAGAGTCTAAGTCTGCGCCTGATGTAAGTAGAAGCTTCACGACCTCAAGATTATTAATGTGAGGTGCTCTTTGCAATCGGATGCCTTGGCTGAGAATGTGTAGAGTAAGTTCGATATTTTCCTGTACGGTGCAATTCTCAAGGAGAATCCTACAGTCATCTCCGCTAGCACCAGCTTTCACGAGCAGCTCGCAGCAGCGAAATACGTCGTCGTAGTCCGGCTATCGAGCATCTGTCCAAATACTGTATCCAAGGCTCTCATGATAGGCACGTCATTGGCTGGATAACGTTCCAAGGCTATGCGTACACAGACGCTCAGTGCTCGGAACTACGCCGTGGTTCAGGAAACACTCGACAACTTCTTGTTGCCCGGCTCTCACCGCAGCATCCAGACAGGAGCCATCTACTTCATCCCGTCTATCACCCCTTGCGGACGGGCGTTCTGGTCAACGCCAATGTCAAGTAACTTTTTTTTTACATATGACAGGTTTCCCTGGAAGCAGGCAAGATGAAAAAAGTTTGCGAGCTGTGGATCATCGGCACGAAATGATAAACCTACACCAAGTAGAAATATTATGAAATCTCCCCATTTCATCTGCAATGAAGTGTTACGAATCCAGGGTATGCTGCAGCCTTTCTCGCGCTCAACATGTGCTTCCAACGCAATGTCGAGAAGGTTGACTTTACAGGGCTCTTCCGTGAAAACTATGTGCTCGGGTGTGGGCATATCTATGTCAGAATTCGGTAGTTGATCATGGATAGTCTTGTAATCGGCACCTGCATTGACTGATAATTTAAATACCCCGATGTGGCCATGGGTGCAAATGTAATACAACGGAGAGTTACCATTACTATCGAGCGAGTTGACTGAGGCACCGTGGGAGACGAGGAGCTCGAGTATCTCCAAGAGCTGGTAGGACTCACAAGACCATCTTAGGTGCCAGGTACACTGTGAGTAAATAGCTGCTTATAGGATATCGACTTCTCCCGTGAGGATGTCATGCGTGCTATCCTTGTCTGGAAGGACGCGAGCCATATCGAAATATGCAGATCTCAGGGCTAAGTTTCTGGGATTGGAAAGAGTATAGCGCCGAGAGGATTATAAATCTAGTGAGTATATGCACCATCATCATTAATTTTATATCGTGTCTAACTTGGCCCGATTGACAGTGTCGGTCGCAAGAACATCTCTGGAAAATCCATGAACGCGATAGATGGCAAAGAATTACAGTGGTAAAAGGTTGAATGTCGTACTAAGGCTTTGTCGAGGGTCACACTGATCTCATATGATGAGGGCCTAGCAATCAGGAGACATATTCCAGCTCTGTATTTACAAATATCTCAATATTAATTACAAAGAGTTGACAATTTGTACGTAACATACAATAGAAGTCTATTTGAAATGACAGCCCTGACGTTTGATACAGTTTTGGCTCGCCGGAGCTGAAGTCGGATATTCTAAGGCAACCTTTCTTGATTAGATTATCTGTACAGCAACTACCTTCTCCATGCCCTATACGCTTCTAACATTGCAGAGGATTCCACGGCTCATGCTCCGGTGTATGTGGATAAGTAACTATATTGAGATACTTGTTGCAGAGATACCAGGCTTCCCTCTCGGTAGCGAGTAAGAGGGGTTCCGGCTGGTGTAACGGGAAGTAGTATATGTTCGGGATGAGCGACATGTCACTATTCAACTCCGTCTATGAGTCTTCTACGTAGCTAGAAATGATCGGGCAATTTATCCTGTTCTTTGTCTGGGTTGGGATTGCCTGTAGAGCTCTGACTCATTTATACATAGGGGTCAGTAGCACAGATGCGGCGGCGGTGGCATCATTATCGTCGTCATCGTTGTTATTGTGTCGAATTTTTATATTGTTGGATGCTCTCAGAGACAAGCTTGGCGACTAGACTTTTCACGGCGGCGTGATCTGTTGTGAGACCATGGCTGATCGGGCCACTGGTGAGATTACGGATTAGATAATCTTTCGAGATGATGTTGAAGGTCGAGGAGGATATCCTTGAGTGAATTTGAGGAAGTGGTGTCTGTTACATTATCAGTCAGCTGCGATTATTATTCCACAGATGAGGGGGGAAAAAATTACATATATGCGTATATAGAGGCTCTGGTCTTGGATCATCTGGAAATAGTATTTTCCTATGATAAGGATCCCATCGACTAGGGTCCTGAAGCATCTAGATCCGGCCCTTCCGAGAAGAATCTTGGCTTCGTTATCTTGGCTTACGAATGTCTCACTTGTGTTACCCGCTAGGCGGATCACCTAGGCAGACTTTGAGTATTCACTACCAAACAATCATAGCTGTCCACCATCACCAAGGGTTCTAGTAGCAAAATATACGTCAGTGGTACGAATGGATGTTAATCTATGTTCAGCTTTGGATGTAAAATGGGCATCATATGCTTTCAGTTAGAGTAAATACCGCATACACATATATACATTAGCGGCATCACTTTTGAGACAGCAGATACAAGGACCGATTGAAATATATATCTTGACTTAAATCCCACTAGTGCTCATAATCCCTGACTTGGAGCTTATCGGATATTTTCATATTTAGGATGTATGCGACCACTGGTCTCAAGCCGGGTGAGATGAACTAGATAGCTTCAAGAATCTGCTAAGACAAAAGGCTAGCCTCCTCAGAGCCATATGGCCCAGCGGAAAGCGAGTAAGGTATATTAGATGGTTTCTTGATATAAGAGGTCCGAGAACAACCCGGGTCTTACTACCTCTCACAATTAATGGGTGAAACAGATGGATAGAAAGTAGTATGTTGTGTTCCAAGATGGCCCTATTCCGTCTCCATATTAGTACCTACATACAGGCCACCTCCATCCTGGAGCCAACTGTAGCCTCAGTCATCTTTATATACCATATTTCATGCCTCAGTTCCCTCCCTTTCGGGCTATATTTAGCTTGCAACATAATTACTGTCTAGTGGCCTCAGTAAATACGGAAGGGCTGTAGGAGTATATATTGTGCCAAAATGTGCTCCTTATTCCTCAAGATCAGATACCTGAATTATAATACCAAATCAATAATGAGTGAGAGAAAACAGGGATACGTGGTTGCCCTATTTACATACTACCTGCCGTGGCTGTGACCGTGACATAATGCATCCCACGATAGAGGTATCGATGGCTACCTCCTAGTCACAACACATCATAGCCAATATAAGCGCGGTCGATATAAGACACACGAGTTTAGTACTTAGATATAGGCTGCCAAAATTCAGTGGCCTTCGCACGCGAGAGTAGGCAGGTATACACTGCTCAGTTAAACCGTATTCTAGGGGGACAACAGCATGATTCGCCCTACAGATTGAAGCTAAGTGACATTGGTATTGCTTGGTTAATTGTCCTACCATGAGCTCGGCTCGATCGATATTCTTCCTCCGTCCGTAAGCATAGTACCTCCATTCACGAATGCACCAGCCCTGCCAATTAAATACAACAAAACTCCGGCAACATCTTCGGTAGCGCCAAATCTGCCTGCTGGCGTGTTCGAAACGGTGACCTTGCCCATCTGGGGGATGCTCGTCATTTCGCTCGGATAGAATCCAGGTACTATTACGTTGCTTCGTATATTCCACGGAACGAGGATTGTGGCCAGCACCTTGCCAAGATGAGTGGCTGCCGTCTTGCTGGCCGTATATGCGAGCCCTGTAATCCCATGGCGCTCGAAGCCAGCGATCGAGGACACAGTTATAATCTGACTAGTACGTATGTCATCTGTATTACCGTCAGAAGACTTGTTGCGCTGCTGCTTGTTGAGACCATCAGCAGAAAGTCTTGTTTTAGGCCACCCCCTCCTCAAATTCCCCTTGTGAAGAAGCAGCAGGAACGATGAAGAGACACCAATGATGCTAGCAGTGTTTGTCTGAAGGACGTCCTGGGTTTCCTCATGCGCCTTGAGTAATCCATCACGAAGCTCTTCGATGGTCTCCGCGGTTGTCGGATTGTAATGTGGACTGGGTCGACCAGCATTGTTAATAAGTACGTCAATATAGCCTGTGTCCTTCTCGATAAAAGAAACTGCGGCATCGATTGAGCTCTGAGAAGTCACATCGCAGACAATCGGTATGACGTTCGCTTCACTTGATTTCAGTAACTGGGCGGCAGCGGACAATCGATCATGACGGCGACCAAGTATATAAACCTTAATAGCACCGGCCTTAGAAGTGATGGATGCCATAGCTAGACCGATACCTGCGTTCAACATAGTATATCATACAATAGTTAGTGTTCGTGCCTTCTTGCTAGCTCATAGGCATTTTCTTTTCATACCGCTGCCACCGCCGGTAATCACAATAACGGACCCTTTGGCGGAGAAAATCTCATTGGGCTGGATTTCTTTGACTATATCCATAACGACAATTCGTAACTAGTATTACCAGCGATGTCTATGAGAGGGTGGGAAGATAGGGAAAAGTGGTTAGGTATCGTGGAGTGGCATTGGCTTTTATATCTCATAAAGTACCTACATATAATGGACCCACCAGACCTGTTATGTAGCCTTCTGTACTTCGCTCTAGAATCGGTAAGTCGAAAGAAATAAGGTGAAGAGGGTGCACAGGTCTTCGTTCACGAAGACGGCCCAAGCTCACATACACAGGGCCGAACTAACCATACAGCATGCAGGGGTCAGTTTATTGTCTGTCTATACTCTTTTGATGCGCCGTTAGCCAGACATATAGTTACTGTAGTTTGGATTTATTCAGATTTCTTTGCATCTAAAAGTAAATTGTACAATCTTTTCCAGTCACTATACATATCGGCATGACAATGAGCCGAGCGTGACGAAGAATTACCTGATCCCCGGAATACAGAGCGCACGGTGACGTCGTATGCTGGCTGCGGCTTACTGATCTGCTACAGCCCAAGGCCTCCCTTAGTAGCACAATACTGAGGGAGGGAGTGCAAAAGATCATATCAGTGGAATGATGAGGCCCCCAAACGGGCCAAACTTCCCGATAAACTTGAAAACGATATTTGACAAGCATAAGTAAAATAGACATGCGAAGAATAATTAGCTGGATACAGTAACACAACTTCAATGTCTTTATAATATATCTATATTATGTTATAAGGAATATAAGTTATTAAAATGTTATGAAAAATAAGATATATATATAACCGTTTTAAATAATTTAATATATATTAAATTAAATTCTTATTATAATTTCTTTATAATTATATTATTAATAAGTTATATAAAATAATCTTTTTATAAAAATAAATAATTAATGCTTTTAAATGATATATAACAAAGGTGGGCATGGTAATAACTCCTAATGTGGGGCTAGGTCCGGAAGTCCGGGCAATTACCTTAATAGGCAGTCGTCGTATCGGCCGGGTCGGAGGGTTATTTCCGGCCTAGGCTTAGACGTTTGAATATCAGATCTCCCGTAGGCTTATAGTTACGGCATCAAAGTTTGCAGAGTTAATTTGGAGCTTTAATTGGTATGGAAACTTTTTAGGACTTTAATTTCTGTTGATACACTTACAAACGTATTAGACAGAGATCTGCTCGCTGGGCTTGTAAACTTCAAGCTCATAGTTAAGCCATTGATATGAAGCATTCCTTGCGTGGAATCTTTATTCTTAATTTTATTCTTATTGAGTTTTCATTTACTTTTGAATCATGCTGCTATTTGGGCTTCTCTACGCCTGCGTAATGTTACTTATTCTTCGTACCATATAATCAAAGGGTGCCTTCGGTCAGTGCGAATTTCTCCGGCCCATGCGCTTACCAGGTGCCAGCGGATTAGTCTGGCGTGGACCGTGGATTCGGCACCGGTATGGGACACACCACCGAGCATGAGCCCGCTGACCTATACAGCAGATGAAACCGCTGATCGAGCTGGTCGAGTTTGTCGAGGCTACTACCAAGTCCACCGACGGGATTTTGCCAGGCTTCCCCAAGAGGGTCAGCGGCGAGATCCTTTTTTGCGATGCCGATACCATCACCAAGCCAAACAACCTACTCGTCGCAGGCTAGAGCTTCGGCTGCACTCGAGAGAACAGGCTGCGACTGCGCTACTAGCAAAGTAGATTCCGTTGGTCGTAGCTACGGGCTTTGGGAATATATTCGTCCGTATTAACAAAACGCTTGTAGGCCTAGAAGTCCTGCACCTCGTCGAGCGCCTACGCGTCTACTTCTCCTCTCCTTTATCCTGTAGCGACGCCACGGAGGGTCAGCTGACGTGTCGGACGGGTTGAACGCCAACGTGGGATACGTAAAGCATAGCGTCGTCGAGATCTGGGAGGGTGGGGAGGGCGGGGAGGGGAAGAGTTGAACGTGCGGGCCATTATTGCAGCAGGGGTCCTAGAAACGTGGGTTAAAAGGGGGGGTGGGCTTAGACATCACTGAATTCTACCTCTACTTATGAAATGCCGGTGCTGTCGGCGGATATCCTAAAAAGCATATCGACGATAGAAGACCGGGGGCAAATAAAAGATCATTAAATAGAGTATTTATTTTCGGAGGAACAGAATCCTTCGCGCATGTTTCTACAAGCCCAAGCGCTACTGATCTAAGATACTGAGGGCATGCGCAAATCAAGACGACTCTGCGTATAGAGCCGTCTGAGGATGACAAACCGGATATAATTTTTTGGCCGCCTCTCTGTCCGAGTTGTCTACATGTGCTTGACTTCCTTCTGTCGCCGCGTCTCAACCTGGTTTGTGGACCTAAGAGTGACTTTATATACCACCTTAACGAGACTTCTGGAGTAATCTAGATGTTAAACCTTCTCCTCCGCCTTGGGCGCCGGATACTCGCACCTGATCGAGTCCTCGCCGCTTTGGGCACGATATCGCTCTTCCAAGTATAAGTCGTTAACATGGCCGTTGCAGAGTGGTAAGCAGTAGAACTGGAACGTTCGTTCTTCACGTGCTAGGCGTCTGCCGCTGATGCAGTCAGGACATTGGCTTGGATCCAGGAGAAATGCAAATGGTTCTGGTTCTGGCTCTGGCTCTGGCTCAGGTAAGAGCATAACGATGCTAATGACGCAGAAAATCTTCTTCTTAGTGAACGTGAAGAAGAAGAAGGTCCTGCCGTGATCAGCAGCCCTTATTTTCGGGCGCCGTCCATTACCGGCCTTTCGTTCGAGTTGGGCTTGGCCGGAAGCCTTCCATAAAAGGCTTTCACTATATAACTGGTCTATTTGCGCGGGGATCATGTAAGTATAATTTTTATGTATTTTATAAGTTTTATATTTGTACCTAATATGAAGGATATATCTCAGGTCTGGATGTGGCACCTTGGCGGGCGTGGATGGCCTACCTCCTTACCTATGAGGTATTCATCACGTGACGGGGTGGGTACCGAGTACATAAGGCTTCCCCACTATTAGTGCAATTAGCAACCTAGCCATCCACTGAATGACCACCATAAGCCCTGCCTGACAGTAAGTCTGGAGTAGTGATGACAGATAGAGTAGGAATTGGGCAGGAATGCGGGTGGTCCAAGCGCCCAAATGCGCTGGTCTCTGATCTCTCACAGGTTGCCCCCTGTAAAGCCCTGTCGATTTCACAGCTCGCTTCCACTAATTTTCCAATCCCGTATGAAGAGCACCACACACACTTTCTCTCTCTGTGTTTCGACCGCCAGTTCACACCGCAGGCTGCATGGCGCTGGTTCGGACCTTGGAACGGATTTATCTGGGTAGTAGGTCCTAAGCCATAGGTTGAGCCCTAGAAAAAGGCCTTGCTCCCCGTCTCCCACTTTCCTGGGAACTTCTTCTTCCTCTTCATATTTCAAAACTCTTCCGTCGTTGGGAAGAGGTAGACATCTCCATGCTGTGAGCGTGTGGAGTAGGATTCCAAAAACAGAACACTAGGGGTATTTCCAACGTTCGGATTTGCGGCTGTTTAGCCCAAATCTCGTTGGTTGTTACCCCCCCGGCGGACCCCCTGGACTTGGTCAAGCTTCAGGGCCCCCGAGGAGAACAAAAAAAAAAAAGAAGATACGCCAGCGTGGTTAAAAGAAAAAAAAAAAAACCCACCATTGATCTGGTCCGGAAAACCCTTGTCCGATCTGGAAAGGAAGCACAGAAAGTACTATTCGTTCCCATCGTCAAGCACTCAACTTTTTGACTCCCTATCTGCCACGGTTGTCTTGCTTCCTCGTTCTACACACGATCAGGTGCCTCTCGTCTTATTGACTTCTAACTGAAAATACAGTGGATCGTGGGACCGAGACTTGTACGTAAGCTGTCTCAATTTTGCTCTGCCCCCTTATTATTACCTACCCTTTAGGCCACTCCCAAATCAGGTATCTAATCTTGATGGGGGAAAGTAAATCTCACAGGCCTGGTCTTTTATTTTAACCTTTGGTTTTTGACAGGTTTCATCCTCTCTTCGACCACATCCCGCACCTTATCCTGCCGGAACACGATCGATTCGACCCGCTTCGTATTTCTCCGTGATCTCTACTCGTCCTCTACACCTCGACTTTCGTCATTGTCCTGGATAGACGCGCTTGTTTCGCCCGCACATAATTACGGATAGCATCTGAGACCTAATACTGAGTTCACGACATCTACCAACCGACGCAATGGCTCGCATCCAGATCCCCCTCGACGTTCTAACGTCGCGCCTGAACATCCAGGATCGCTTCGCGGGCTTCCGAAATACTTCACTATCCACCCGATTTGCCAACATGCGTCCTGTTGGCGAGTTTCTCGACTTCAAGCGCTTCTCCAAGCCTGCCAACTTTGCTGAGGTCCAGTCTCGTGTCAACTACAATCTGGGCACCTTCTCGAGCAATTATGCCCTGGTCATTGTGCTTCTTAGTGTGTACGCACTGATCACAAACCCTCTTTTGCTCTTCGACATTATACTCTTGGTAGGCGGCATGTGGCTTCTCGGCCGCCTCAATGGACAGGACCTTACTCTCGGTACCTTCCATGCCACCTCGTCCCAGTTGTATACTGGTCTGCTCTGCACCTGCGGTTTCCTGTTTTTGATTGCATCACCTTTCAGCACTGTCCTATGGCTGATTGGTGCAAGCGGCGTGGTCGTCTTTGGCCACGCCTCTTTTATGGACAAGCCTATCGATGAGGCTTTTTCCGGGGAGGCGGTCTAGGTGGTCGGCCGCGAGCTCCCAAAGGTGCGCCCCAATGGGGAAGACCATCGAGACGCGGACGGGGATGGGCCGCGTCTCAGGAGGGGGGAGATGACCTCTGGAATTCTAGACAGAGGGTCGTCGAGGAGATGGAGAGCGATGGAGCAGATGTACACGGCGCTAGTATGGCAATGGTTGCATCTGGCAATAGACGGGTTATTAGTGACGGTAGTCGGTCACGCAATGGTTATGCTTATCAACAATCGGAGGATGATGATTCTACAGAGGGTGATTCTGGATCCCAGGCGACATCCGAACAGGATACGGAAGATGAGGCTCAAGCTGCTATGGAAGAAGCTTTGGTGCAGTCGGCCCTTGCAAGAATACGAAGGGCTAAGGCTAAGGGAAAACAAGACGTGAAACTTAATAAGGAGGAGCTTGCAGCTCTTGATCGAAGACGCAAGCGGCTTGCAGCCGAGGCAGAGGCATCTAAGAGAAATGGAGGTAAAGGGCGCAAAGAAAAAGAACAACGATATGCTGTACCACTATCAGACTTCGACGCTCCGCCTACTCGCCGGCCTAGCGGACTATCAACGTCCGAAGATGCCCTGCCACGCCATACGTCGCCTTCGACGCTCGCTCAGAGCCAAGAACGACCCGGTCCGCCGATGGGGCTGTTCGCTCCCCCTAACGCTACTCGATCACGTCCTCGTTCTACATCTTCCCACAGATCTCAATCCGAACACAACGGCTCCTCACCATTTGATTATCAATACGTGTCAGCTCCGCCTAATCAACGCCATGCCTCGGATACGACTTCAAGATCATCCCGTTTATCTCTTACCAACGGCGATGCACAATCGGCATCATCTAACCGAAACCCATTCCAGTATCAGACGGCTGGTCCACGGGTGCCACACAACCAGGATTCCGTGACCACCAGACGGAAAGCATCCGGATCTTCGGACGGAACGTACGGTAGTCTAGCTCGCAAGCCGACCAGGAACAATTCGGGGCTAGGTAATAGTGGAACAAGCCGGCAGGATGACGATGATTCAAGTGATGATCAAGGAAATAGCGTCCGAGTTACTAGGGGTAAGGGCGGCGAAGAGGTTGTCGTTGTGGAAGCCTCATCTTCACCTGAGCCCCCGAGCTCCAGGGGGAAGAAATCTGCACCTACGAACGCAGCAGCTGCGAAGCGGAGGCCAGCTAGTGGTGGCAGCGGTGCTGCTACTGGTGCTGCTAGGAAGCGCAAAGGGAAATAAGCTCGCCTGAATTGGGTTGTCGGCCACAAGAGATACTCTCTACATCGTGTTACGCCGAAGGGTTCATAGACTTGTTTTTTAATGCACTTTCCCATTCTTGAATTGATCTCTGCGAGCGCTCAAATTCAGGTTATCATGTGAAATTACTTGTTACTGATCAAATCTCAAGGGTATCCAAACGACTTCAGACCTTGCCTCCCGGTCATCAATCGTCATCCAAATCCACCACAGGGGGCTTTAAGAAAATAGAACCAAAGAAGTAGAGCAAGTCCCCATCCGTCAACGCCATCATAACACATACGTATCAGCGTCTTGACGAGTGCTCTACCCGCTCAAATACTTGGGGGCCCCAAACCTGTTTAGGAAAAGAACTTCCCTACTCCATTCCAAAATCCGTCACCACCCTCTTTGTATTCGGTCCTCCGCTCCCACTGGAATCCGTCATCCCGGCCTCGTTCAACGCGGATACCGCCGGAACCACTGCCTACCATGCGCATGGCTTCACCAACCAGGCCAAGGCTATCACCAGAAGCTGTCTTGGCCGCAATGCCAAGCATTTTCTCGATACCGGGTGGCAGGCGCAGACCAAAGCGGGCCAAGAGAGCCGTCAAGGCCCCGCCGGTGATCAAGGGCATGATGACCAGCATGAAGACCTTTACGGGGTGACGTTTAGCATAGTATATGAGGTCTCGGAGAAGTCTCTTCAGCTTCTTGTAGGTACGCTGCAGAAAGTTTGAGCGAGGTGAGCGCCGGTAGTACGAATTGGACCGTCCTGCAAGTATGAGAGATAGGCGTTAGCGGGCTGCACGACCACACCCAGACCGCGCGACAACGATGAGACATTCATGTATGCTCCCGCATCTCGACGTGCTGCTAATCGTGGTAAGAGCTTACCTAGACTAAAGAAACTACGGCTGCTGCTGTTGCCCAGGTTGAAGAACGAAGAGCCCTTCGGGCTGCTGGCCCTGCTCTCGGCCTCCCAGATGGAGTCGAGACCACCGCTTGAAGTCCTGTGGTGGTGCTTGCTCTGCCGGCTTGGAGAACGGGACCTCGGCCTCTTACTCTTGTGCGAGGACGAGGACTTGTGGCCGCGGCTGTGCGACGATTTCCGCGAGATCACGGACGCGCCGTCCCAGCCATCCCAGAAGCCCATTGCTGCGGCCGTTTGTTGTTGCTTCAGAGGAAGCTGAGAACAGTATAGTTACCAAAGCCTTTCCTTGCTGTTTATATATAGATAACCACCCCGCCTCATACGCCCAGGAAGGAAGACCGAAGCTCTGTGGGAATTGACGGTCTCAACAGCTCTTGGTCGATGGACTTTACTAGGAAGCCGAATGGCGGGGGATCGACTCCTAGCTTTTTCACCAGGGACGTCCGGGGAGGAGAAAGGGAAAAAGAGGATAGTTGGAAAAAGCAAGGACAGCAAATAGGCCGGTAATTTGTTCCTCTCTCGAACCTGTCGACCCTCTTTTCCCTCCCAACTTTCACTTGTTTCTCTTGGCCCTGGTTCGTCTATAACCGGGTCTGGCTAGTTTGGCTCTGCCGTAATGCGCTCGCTGTAAGGGGAGGAAAGGAGAAAAAAAAAGTGTGCGCTCGTAGAAACAAGTGCGAACGAGGGAAGAGGATTGGTCAACGCTGTCAATGCTGCTGCATCTCACCTGCGGTCCTGTTCCTAGCTGGCTCTCACCGACAATTGGAGTGGCTGGTCCTGCGTTCCTCCTTTGGGGGGTTGCTCCTGTCGAAGCTGCCGCAGGCCATAGTCTCGTAATTATGCCGCTATCCCGTTGTTGTACTAGCGCGGTGCCTGGGCTTGTCTGGCCGGTGGAGCTGTCCCAAAATCGCAACCGAGACATGGAGATCAGAGAAGGAGGTCAAGCCACGGTGGCTCGTACATTGCCAAGTAATTCCGTGAACCTTCCATTACCAAACTTGGTTTGAGCCACACCGATGACGTCCATGGATTGGTCCAAGTATCCCTGCCAGTGACCCCAGAGTATCCAGATAACCAAAGTCGACTAATAAAGTAGCCCAAGAGGAATTCCGCAAGTACCTTTAGGCATGAGTATGACCTTCAACCAGAACAACTTTCCAGAATACCCTCTTTTCGTGCCATCACCCATTACCCCTCCAATCACAGCAGAAATCATTACTTCACGATGAGCACCGGGCCGCCTCCCAATTACTGTAGGTCGCCAACGAGCTCATCTCCCAGCCCAGCACCCCCACTGACCACTACATGGTGATGCGTAGACGCAATCCTCGAGGTCTCGGAGACCGCAACAACACAACAGATCCGCGATGCTTACAAACGGTACGTCTTCCCATTGTCTACCTATGCAGTCGGGCTGCCCTCCCTCCCAGCCACAGCAACCCCACAGCGAAACAAACCGTCGTAATTGCGTACCTATCGGTGCTGACGCTTCCTCTCCTCGTCATCCAGGGCAGCGCTCAAGACGCACCCGGACAGGGTCCCCGCCAACTCGCCGGAGCGGGCCTCGCGCACGCGCAAGTTCCAGCTCGTAAACGACGCATACTACACGCTGTCGGACGCCTCGCGGCGGCGCGAATTCGACGCCCAACGCAAGCTGTACGGCGGCGGTGGCCGCCGCAGACCGCAGTCGACGTCGTACGCGGACCCGTTCGCCGAGGCCGAGGAGGCCGTCCCGCCCGGCGCCGGCGGGCCGCAGTCGGGCTTCTACAGCTGGGCGTGGAATTATTTTACCGGCGGCAACAACAACAACAATGGCGGGAACGACAGTAATGCGGAGCAGCGGCAGCGGGCGCGCCAGGAGACCGAGAACCAGCAGTTCGGCGACGTGTTCGAAGAGATGCTGCGCGAGGAGGGGCTCGACGGGGGCGCGCAGGACCAGCCGTCCAAGAGCAGCTTCTGGTCCCTCGCGGGCGGGGCCGCCGGCGGCGTCATCGGCTGTACGTGTATCCTGGACTTTCCCTATTTCGGTGCGCCCCTTTGGTGTGTCTCGGGAGGCATTAGTTTCCTCTAGGGGGACATCTGCACTCGAGACACACATACATACCCCCTTTTTTTCTTGTTACTGTTGAAAAGGGGGTTGGTTTACTGACTCCTCCCGTTGTTATAATAGTCATCGCGGCGAACTTCCCCGGCGCCGTGGCCGGCATGGTCGCGGGGAACCGGTTCGGCGCCATACGCGACGCCAAGGGGAAGAGCGTCTACGCCGTGTTCCAGGAGCTGCCACAGGACGACCGGGCGAGGCTGCTGACGCAGCTTGCTACGAGGGTGTTTAGCCACGCCGTGGGCATCTGATAGACGGGGTGGATAGAACGGATTGGGACTTCCTAGGGATAGGGGGGCGTGCTTGGGACTCTACCTATTGCTGCTTTTGGTACTACTACCTACCTACCTACCTACTACGTACTATTGCCATGGTTCTTCTCCGAATTGGGAGCGACGATACACGGGTTGGCGGTGTTTGAGTTTCATAGACAACACCTGAACTATAATTAACGAGACACAAGAGGCGTTTTTCTTTTTCTTTTTTGGCTTGCTTGGTTGGTTGGATCGGGAACAAATCCACGGATGGTATGTTTAGAAAGAGAACGAATAACGTCAATTATACCAAAGATTATATACGTATAGCCAACTGGCCTGGAAACATGCAACTATGTATCTTGGTTTTCCCTTTTTCTTTCTTGGTTACTGCTAAAGATATACAGATTCTCAAGTTACCTGTTTATGTGGGCTCATTACTTCTTCGTGCCAAGCAGAATTTACATATTTAAGACCTGAACGAGGATTGCTGTTATTACATGACACTCATAGGTTGACTGGTTATTAGTCCATCCTGTCCGTCTGTGTATGAATGATAAGCAAGGTTGGGTTGGTATTATCGATATCGTGCTATCGGGTTACATGGCTTGCATGGAAACCTGAACCTAGCAGCCTAAAGTGGTCCCTCATCTGTTCTCGGTAAAGCGTAGAAGGCTGACCCTCCAGGTACGTACCTCACAGGGATCTCCAAGGCGGACCATTTCATTCTCAGCTTTCCATCGCCAACGATTTGGGGCTTCATCTTTTTCCGCTGCTGAAAAATAATCGACTACGCGTTTTCTTTGTCGCTTTTCCCTTGGATCCCCTTCTTTCTCTCCTACCTTTTCTCCTCTTTTCATCCTACTCGCAGACGAGAAACATGTCTCAGACGATAGAAATACGGTCTGTCGAGCAGTTTAACAGCCTGCTCAAAGGCTCGCGCATTGTCGTGGCCGATTGTAAGTGTGAACCAACCCTTTTACCCCGCTATCGTCATTGGGAGGGAAGAGTAGCTTCGACGCGCAACGCGTCCACTCTACATTCCAGTGCATCCCATCAGACCAGGACCCAACTGCCCAATCCTGGGATGCCGATAACAGTGTATTTTGATTCCTAGAGTACACGTGTCGTGGTCTCGAGAGCCTTGGGCTGGCTAACCCGGCTTGTTACTCCAGTCTACGCAAACTGGTGCGGTCCCTGCAAGCAGATCGCCCCCTTCTACGAACAGCTATCGAGATCTTTATCGAAACCCAAGCTTGCAGCATTTGTCAAGGTCGACGTCGAAGCTGAGGGGGCCAAGGCCATTGCTTCCGAATACGCCGTTACGCATCTGCCCACCTTTATTATTTTCCGCGATGGTTCGATCGTGGAGAAGGTGAAGGGGGGCGACCCGCACAAGCTCCAAGCCGTTATCGAGAAACTCAGTGGCGAAATCGAGAATGCGAGCCAGAGTGGGAGTGGCAGCAGCAGGGGCTCAGGGGGGGTCGCATGGCGGGGAGCCGACTTACCACGCGGGTATACCGACATCTCTGACAACATCGACATACGCGGCCTCGAGTTATTGAACGCCGATACGGATTTCTCGGTTCGAACCCTCTTCAATAAGGACAAGCCAAGTGCACTCGATAAGGGCAAGAGCACAGGCGAGGAGAAGGATTGGGTGGAGAGTGACACAGACGAACAGCTGTTATTGTTCACGCCGTTTAACTCGGCTGTCAAGCTGCATACGCTACAGGTAATTTATTGATGGGCATAGATGCTACCTTAACGGCTACGTGGCAGCGAGCTAATGCATCTTCCCAGATCACCTCCCTGCCTCCCACAGATACCGAGGACGAGGATGTTCCTATGAGGCCCAAGACCATAAAGCTTTTCACCAACCGACCCCACAACTTGGGTTTCGATGAAGCGGAGGACATCGACCCAACACAGACCATCGAGATCGACGAGGACGACTGGAACTCCAACGGCACCGCCAACATCAGCCTACGGTTCGTCCGCTTTCAGAACATCACCAGCCTCGTCATTTTTGTCGTAGATGGCGACGGTGACAGCGAGAAGGTGAGACTTGACCGCGTACGACTTATTGGTGAGTCCGGCGAGAAGCGGGAAATGGGGAAACTCGAGAAGATTGGGGACGAGGTGGGCGAGTGAACCACATCACAAGGTTATGCGGGTGGCACGGGTTATTTCACCCTGTGAGACCCAGAGTATGGAGAGATAAATCCAGGTGGCCTGCAGGATGCAGTTTCAGTACAATTTTTTTCGGCTGCGGGCATATACACTACGGCAACCAGGCAATTCCTGCAAGATGACCCCCGCGCTAGGTTGGGCGATGGAGGATTCACGAGAGACGAACATTTCCCCGATAGACTCAAGTAACCTAGATGTGACTAGAGGAAATAGTCGGTCAACAGGCGACGCATGACACGACTCTCCATCGAGACGCATGAATGCAACATGTTGTAGGCCGTGGTCGTCCTTCTTCAGTATGGAATCGGGTTCTAGACAGCAAGGCTCCATGCAGGTACGAAGGCACATTGATGGTAGGATCAAACCTACCTACCCAGTAAACGAGATACCTAGATACTCGGAGAATACCCAATAGGCGACAACAAGGGCCCCTGCCTACCTACATATGCAAGACAACTAGCCAATGGTCAGACTATCCGATTTAACTTGATAGGTACAGACACGATGTGCAACGATGACCTTCTTCGGCAAACAAATGCTTTAAGTACGGATTAGGTCTGGACAAATTGATTATATTCCAGCGCATCACGAAAACAATAGTCATACAGCCTGTATTTTAATGGATTGCTAGCTAGCCAGCCGAAAAGCTGGTGCTGACTAGAAACTACCTAAGGCTATAGCTGAAACTGAAATGTCCGGTATTATTTCGTCACGGTCCAAGAAAACGCCGTGTGAAGGCATGCAAAGGACATGGACCGCAATTTTTTCGACGAATGGCTTACCGGCCTGCAATTTTGATCTCTCTGTGGCAAAGTGACAGACGCTTACAAACTTACGAAATATATAGGTTTCGTTTTTTTTGAAAGACGAAACCCAAAAGAAAAGTCGAAGCAACAGGGGAAACTGCTCGTGTCATGCCAGCCGCACGAGGAGAAGAAAAGAAGGAAGAAAGAGGAAAAAAGAATTTCGCTGGCCAAGAACGGCCTTTTATGGGGGTTCAAGGCTTAGTGTGGCCAAGGCGGAAAAACTTTTGTTAGTGACAGCTGGTATGGTTCCGAGCTGGCAGCTGGCAGAGAAGATACTAGTAGCGTCCTAGGCAAGCCCGAGGTTGCGTGGAGAAATGCCGGAGAAATGTTCTTCATTTAAACGTCTTCATCCACGTGCTATAGTTATAAGTCTAGAAGCTCGGGCCCTTGTTCGAGAGACACTTGGTTTCTGCCGGCATGTAGACCTCTCCAGGCCATCCCGAACAAATGTCCTCCACCAGCGACTGCGCAGACTGCTGGCTCGGGCGAACAGCCTCCGGGCTTGAGACTCGGACCCGCCGCTCGCCCGCCCGGAGACGGCGTACCTATCAACGGGGTGTTCACGGCCGCCCCACACGCATGTACTCGGGTCTGCGACAGCCTGGACGGTTCGTATGAGGCTCGGATCTTGGTACCGTACAGCTTCTACGCCCTTCTCGCATCGACGCCGGGCAGGGGCGTCGAGTTATCCGGTACCGGGGTCGCTTAAAAGCACATCTAGCCCGTGGCTGCCCTCGACAATCGAGGAGGTCGACGTAGCGTCAAGCTGGAGGGTAGCTACGTTGGGAAGGCCGGAGAGCTCGTGTGGAATCTTGGACTATGTATTACGACGTATTCCATAGTCGCCATATATGCGTGCCGCCGTGTCGCTCTATGTAAGGAGTTCTCACCTCGAGGAGTGCGGTAACTACGGTATTGACGGACCCCAGGTCTAAGTGGCTAAGAATTAGTCCGAGATAATTATCACTGAGACTAGGTACGTTTATTCTTATACTCAGTGTGATGCAGCAAGGGAGCCTCCCAGACTGTTTTTGAGACATTGCTACAAGTATCATCCCGTGGAACCACACTAGACACTCCAGGTCATGCTACGTATCCTAACTACTAGATTAGCTACTCAATGCTCGTCGTCGTTAGACTCGAAGGCTTCTTGTCGGGAACCTCGCTCGCGATGTGACCTAGCGGAGTGAGGTGTTTACAGCAAGTTATAGGATATAGGGTCTCAACGCCTTCCGTAGATAACTAACTCGCTTGTCAAGTAGTGCCGAGACCAGGGGAGTGAGAATATACTTAATGGCTTCGGCGTTGGTACAACGCAATGACTCTTTTACGAAGTTGCCGAGCAAAGGTAGTCCCTCCACATCGATCAACTCCCCGGAAATATTCACTACATGTTCCCTAATCTCATTCCCTCAGCGGCTCGAAATATTCGCCATGTAAGTAGAGATCCTCTACAACATACGTCGTGATCTATAGCAGGGCCATAAAAAGGTAAATTTGTTTGAGAACCAACAACTAGATACCGGAGGCTTTGAATCCCTATTGTAGAATGATGGACCTATTCAGATCCGAAATTTCCCACCGAGAGTTGGTTAAGGGGTAAAACATACACGGTCGCCTCCAATTTATCCTGCATCAAGAGCTTCGACAGAATGACTAAGGAAGTAAAGCATATGATAACTACCCAGTATATAAATGATCCCATATTGATTTATGGAGAGACAATTAGAGTTTTGGTGTCCCTTTTTATGAAGTCACAAGAATGCCAGATAACCCTAACACATGGAATTCACTTGAGTCAATGTCCACGTATTGATTTACTGCTACAAATGTGGCCACTAGAGTTTAATGTTCATACGAGGCCTGTAGATTTAGAGGATTAGCTATCTTAGCAGCCGCTCGTATATGCGAATCCAATGGCTATGTTTCTGGTATCGATTTGAGACTCGCCTCAAACCCCTGAGGTAGTTGGGTAGCTTGGCATGAACAAGTCAGGATTTACTAGTATAACAAGATCTATTATATACTTGAACAGGGTGAGCCTAAATGGTGAATATAAGAAATTTGTCGCAAAAGCGACGCCGCTAATTGCTTGGTACAATTAAGGCTTATATAGTCCACGATAAAGTTTCTTGGGGAACTTTTCTAAGGACAATATCGCTGAAACATGTATCCTGGTTATCAATTGAAATAAGGAAAAGCCATTTATAAAAGAGGTGGCAAGATAGAAAGAAAACCAACATATGACAACAGTTATTAGTATGAAATCCTCAGACCCTAACTATAATCAGTTAACGAACCTGAAAGAATCTCACCCCAATCTTAGTCAACCAACACTCAGACACATATGCTTCTCCCTTGGCTGCGGCGCAGCTTCGAGTTTAATCATTCTAGTCCCGGCCTCGATGGAACAGCTATATATATTAAAACTTGTCATATTTCACTTTTTGGTTCTGTGATTGCACTTATTATTTCTATAAAAAAAAGAGAATCAAGTGATAGAGCTAACAACATGGAACTTAGCATCTACTAGCAAGGCCCCTGTCATAGATTAATATAAGACAACGGATTTTACGTCCAGAATCCATGGTTGTGGTATTGATACATCGTTACCGGCGGGAAGAAAGCTTTTAATTACATTTCTTTTATTATATTACATTGCTTATGCGATAATACCCGAAACTATATCATGTAAGAGCGGTAACTGACAGCTTTTCTATACCTCACGAATGTTTTGTACTAAAAAGGTTTAATTATATTTACCTACCTACCTAGGAGGTAGGTAGGATTAAAAAAAAACTGCGTAATGAGGAAACCGTTAAGCAACAACGATGTCTTTTCTCTTATCTGCCATATTACCCACATGCTTTTTAATAAGCTTAATCGAGTTCAGCTGTGGCAAGGTCTTCGATCTCTCGCCCTGAATTGTAAACGATCATCCAAACCTGCTAGGAGTGGTCATCATTTGCGCGACCACACTGGCAATTTGGCGGCTTTTCAGGTTTACTATTATTCCAGCGCTCTATCCAGATGACCCCAAGGAGTTTTATACTGTAATAGTTTCCAGCCCTTTCGCGGCGGTAGTAACATGTGTCCCGGCCGTCATATAACAAAGCGTTCCGTCTTTTTATTTATCGCCATGACTCTGTATAGGTTCGACATTGAGATGGAAAGGGACGTGCGGCTTTTGATAGTGGATTTGGTAAAGCCTGTGCCTGGTTTGATGCCTCCCAAGGACGGTGAGGAATTAAATATCAGATTAGCCCCAAGGAATGCTTCGTTTTAAAAGTATATTCTAGGGCTACGGCCAGGATTTCGTCGCAATCAAACTTATAAAAGTACTTGGAATAGTAAATTCATTAATAATTCACTTGCATAAAGATTCTTCCTTGCCTAAAGGTGCATCATACAATACCGTCATATAACGACGTATGAATTAGTTATTATAACTCTTCGTCCTAAGTTATGCTATCTATTTACCTAGGTAGTTTCAAAGGAATCACAAACAGTGGTTGTAAGCTTCGGAGTATGCTCACCGTTTGAAGCTAGAATTTCTCGCAGAACCAGAACCTTTATTAGCCATCTTCGAGTTATATTTAGAAGTCTTATAATTGACAGATAGTGCGATTTACACTAAGACTTGAGTTAGTTCAGGGGCAGCTTGGTAGACCACTTATAAGCAAAAAAGGCTCCGTGCAAAGATATATCCAAAGTGACTATAACTAATAGTTGTACGACAATTAAAAACTTCTATATAACTAATATGGGGAGGCATTTAATGTTGTTAGCCATCTGTCGCTCCTTAAAGCCCAGTATATAAGCTTATTAATATATACACTTCTTGTTTACACCCTGCTGCTGGAACATGACCCACTGCAAGCTACGTAAATAGGATGTTCTGTAGAGCAACCGAAATTCTAGCGTCGTGTCTAGTTTATTTACTGATGATTTATATTTAAATTTGTTATAAAGTCATAGTATTTCACTTATCTTAGTTAACCTTCCGGTCCACTTAGGGACGGTAGAATACTCGCATGTCTTCATACCTATGGCAGCGACAGTAACAAACATGCAGGATACTCGGCGAGCAAAAAATATTTAGTGCCACATCTCCATCCAAGATATGTGAATCGTAAAAATAAGGCCCGATAATACAAAAAGTTCTCACGAGCTTCAGTTAAGATTAGAGTCAGGCACGCTTTTTTTTTAATACGCCAAGTTGTGTACTCAATTCGGAGTGTAATTGATTCCCTTTAGCGAAGAAAAAACAGAAGTTTATAAGACTGTCAAAATATTACTACTTACGCCTGTCTATTTTCCTCCAAAGACGCGCTGTTAAAAACGAGGCCTTTCACCAAACTATTAAGGGACGAGCTTGGGGATGCTTACAACGGGGAAGGAGCAAAATTAGTACTAAACACGATGGGCAACGAAGGAGGCATTTGGGTGCAAAAGGACCGCTTCCTCATGTAGTTCTAGTTCTACGTGCAATAACTACTTTGCTACTTCCTATATACTAAGGATATATCATGATAATTTCCTACCTTTATTAATGGTTCATAACTAACTGCTTAGTAGCTAGGTATGATTCCCTGAAATCTTGTACGTGAATAAAGGCAAGGTCTCCAATTGACAAAGCTACTTGGGTTGAAATGAAAGCCACGCCCTCGACAGCAACCACCATGATAAAATTGGAATAATGGCTAAACTTTTCGAGCACCCTTACCTACCTATATACGTCCCCTATCACACTACATCCCTCTCATGCGTACTTACACGCGGCCAAGAGAGCACCCCACAATCCGGGGCCCTAGTTTCCATTATATTACCTACTTAGCAGGTTGCAATTCAGCCGCGCCAGCGGTTCTCTATAGTAGTATTTCCCCAAATTGACCCTCTTCGGCTCTTTTGATGCGTGGTCTGGGGAAACAAGACGTGGCCGGACTAACCAAGATTCGGCAATTGGTCAACACAGAAAAAAGATTATGCCCAGCGCACACCATTCACCCGGCTCTTCATCACGCTGCGCTCCCCATGGGGAAAAATTAACTAGACTGTATATATGAACATATAGATATAATTACGTCCGCCCAGGAGGGGTAAATTGTGTACGATGATCTCTTGGCAGAATAGTATCATCATCGTTACGGTCTTGAACGAAGTTCGGCCAAGGACTCGGTAGAAAAGACCGTACTCATCTTTTTCCCTTCCCCTTACCATATCCTTATTATTCCTTCCAAAATGGCAGGGGTCTCCCATATTGTATTAAACTGCCTCGTACAACTATCTTTTCTCGAATAGGCATATCCACGTAATCTTTCGATGGCGGCTAAGCTTGTCCCTTTCAACCCCCGGCCCAGAAGAGTAAAGTGAGAGTAGATCTTATCTTCGGCTCGGCTCATGGAGGATCTAAAATCCCCCCCCGGAGTAAAACATATAGATAGATAGATGTAGCCCCTCGGAATCCATAAATATCCCCCTTTTCACTTCTCTATCTCTTTCCTATTCCCGCTGGCTTCCTGGGCGATTATTGAGTACGTCTTCGTCTTCTATTTCGCTTCACCATTACCACGCCCGGGATAAAAACGATGGTGAAACTCACGATGGCAGCGCTCGCGGCGACGGCGTCGTTCTTCGGTACCGTAGCACTTGCCCACCCGGGCGAGCACCACGACGCGGCCAAGCGCCACCGCGACCTGCGGCACAACGAGATCGGGATACGCAACGCCGAGACCACGCTCGCGCAATGTAAGGGTAGCGCAGCAGGCCAGGCACTGGAGAGGCGAGCGGTGTTGCGGAGGGCAGCCAAGGCGGCCGAGCTGCGCGAGAAGCGCGGCCTTGAGGATGGTGCGTTGAATTTCTGGTTCTTCCCTCCCTCCCTTTCCCTTTCTTCCTATTCCTGTAGAATATCATATAGGGGTAAAAGGGGGTGATAACCACATGGGCAACCTCCCCCCCCCAAATTCTTTTGAAATCTTTAGACTACAACAACAAATTGCCCACCCTGGTACTAACACGAAGGGGACGTCCCCAGCCCGCATGCTCGCGAAGCGCGACCAGGAGGCGCTGGACGCGTACCTGCAGACGTGCCACGACCGGAGCGACGCGGTGGACTGGGACGAGACGACGCCGCACGGGACCATCTTCGGGTCGAACGCGACGGTCGGGCTGGCGCCCGAGACCATCATCGGGCCGTACTGGGTGGGCGGGGAGCTGATCCGGTCGGACGTGGCCGAGTCGGAGGGCGGGGTGCCGGTGCACCTGGACCTGCAGTTCGTGGACGCGTCGACGTGCGCGCCCGCGGGCGGCATGCTCGTCGACGTGTGGCACGCCAACGCGACGGGGGCGTACTCGGGCGTCGTCGCCGGCGCCGGGCTCGACACCACGTTCCTGCGCGGCGTGCAGGTCAGCGACGCCGAGGGCGTCGCCGAGTTCGACACCGTCTTCCCGGGCCACTACCAGGGCCGCGTCAACCACATCCACGTCACGAGCAACCGCGGCGCGCGCCTCCTCGGCAACGGCACCTACGCCGGCGGCCGCGTCAACCACATCGGCCAGCTCTACTTCGACCAGGAGCTCATCAACGCCGTCGAGGGCATGCCGCCCTACTCGAGCAACTCGATGCGCCTGACCCACACGCGGGAGGACTTCCTGGCCGCGCAGCAGGCGAGCCGAGACTATGACCCCCTGCTCGACTACGTCATGCTGAGCGAGGACCCGGCCGACGGCCTGCTGATGTGGGCCACCATCGGCATCAACAGCACGGCTGACCAGACGCAGTTTGTCTCGTCGGGTGCGTGGCACTACGAAGATGGAGGTGTCGACACCTCTCCCAAGTGGAACTTTACGGTGCCGCCAGGAGGTTTCCCGCCGTTTCCTACACAACCTGGAGCTCCGACGACGACGAAGCAATTTTGGAGCCCATGTATGAAGAAGAAGCGTGACATAAATGATGACTGATTTGCCATCGGATTGTTGAATTGAAAGGGGGGTTTACATACTGTATGATTTAGGTATATCAATGAAACACAACGCCGAGAATGAATATATGATGAACCTCAACCCATGCCCACGCCCATGCCAACGGTAAACAAACTTGAACCGTAATCGGTCTTTCAACCAGTCTACCCGGAAGCACAATCTATGAATGATCTATGTATATAAGTGCCAGCTCTAGAGGGGACGATAGCAAAACAGAACCCCGACCCCATGCAATGTGCAGGTTGTTTCATCCTAAAGAGTCATCATCGCATTCGCTCTTCTCGGCCATCAAGCCAGCTAGTGCAGTTTACACATCGAATAGCCTAGACGTGACTGTGAGTTTCTTATCACGTGCGCAGTTTTCTAGAAGCAGAGCTACTGACCTTCTCGCTTATTTTCTTCTTGCAGTATCGACACTTGACGGTACGCTTGATGATTGGGTCCTTGGAGAAGTACTGGTAAAGGGCGGCTAGACAGTAGAGCGCGATTCCTAAACCCAGGAAACTTATGAACTTGCTTATGAAGCCGCTGCATAAACAAAGTTAGCCTTATGTATCTTCTAGACAAACTCCTGACTGTTGGTTGGGAAGGGGGTTGAAGAGTCTGCGATGGGAACAACTGTCTCTTACCCATAAGCCAGCACAACAGCGCCGTCCTCTTGCGCTTGAAAGACCGTAGTCTACTATTTGTTATTACCCAGTTCAAGAGCCGCGACGAGATACTTATAATGTCGGGGCAATAAAATAGTGACAGTTCATACTACCAATTATCAGTATAAGAACAAGTAGTAAGCGACCGGAAGATTTTATGATAAACAGGAGGAGGAACTCCATAACAACTGCGTTTCCTTACTTACCATAGCCTTTTAGTTCCTCATACTTGGGTCCAGGCTTGAGTATAGCGAACTTCTCATCCATATTCCGGTTTAGAGGAAGAATGACGGAAAGAGGCGGCAGGAGGATATCATTCACGAACGACGTCGTGACGGTCGTGAACGCATTCGCAAGTCTATTTTTCGATGTATCATAGTCAGCACAATATATAAAACCGCAGAAGATAGCCGTATATAAGGCAATGAATAGTCTCGGTGGAGGAGCGTCATTCTATGCAAGCAAAGTATCAAGACAAGATCTTGATCTTGCATGTAGGGGTCTTTAGGGGGATTGTGTTACGTTGAACCGTCCCCAAACCATCATAATCCAGATATTGTTGACCCCCCAGGACAGAAGACAAGTAGGGTGGGCTGTTCTACGTCAATTTCGGGCTACATTGCAATACTCACATCAGACCGAAGGCGATCTCGAGGATGTTTCCCGAGAAGGCAAAGTCGATGAATCCGGACCAGGCGCGCTTAGCTCGGCGCTCGCCCTCCTGCAGGAGGTTACGCGACTCCTCGTCGGAAACCGACCCGTACGACGGGGCCATATTGGAAAGGGGGGAAGTCTGTCTCTAGACGGAGAGAGTCGCTGTGCTATGTTGCGCGTATAAGCCACGAGGACCGGTGACCAGCAAACTGAACCTTGGACTAAAGACGAAAAGGACCCAACGAAAAGAGAGAGAGAAAAAGAAAAGGGAAAAAAGAAAGGAAGACGGAAAGGAAATGTGAATTTGTATCTATCGTCCCCCCCATCTATCGGGCATTTTGCATGTAAGACAGCGAGAGGTTGGTTGGGTGGTTAACAAACAGGACGATCATTTCGAGGCCTGTGGTCCTCGGTGGAACCCGCCAACGTCGTAAACGGTTAAGGGAGGAAGGCCTGACGCCACTGGGAGCTAGACAGGTAGGAAGGGTCCTGCCGCTTAGCCCAATCACGCAGCCCGGCTTGGAATGATCTACCTACCGACTCGGCGAACTCGTGACCAACTTGCTTGCCGGTGGGGGGATTCCTGTATACTAACTAAATACTAGTACTAATAATTCCTCTTATCTTATTCTATAGTTCGTGGGGAAAAGGTGAACCTACCTACCCCTCGTCGTTTTCTTTTAAGTGGAACTCAACGACTTGGGCTAATTCTTATCTTACTAGTGTTGATATAAGTCAGACAGATGGATATGAAGATGTATAAAAGCGAATAACTCGCAGAATATGCAGTTACAAATGACTACTTATTTCCATTGCTCACGTAGTCTAGGTACCTATTTACCAAGCTAACGACCTTGGAATACTAGGTAAAGCCGGGTATCTATCCCTCAATAACATAACAAAAAAAGACAAAAAAAAATAAGAAAGAAGAGAACAAAAGCAACGCTTCCCTCATTTCTCATCGACGTGGTATCATGATGCACGACCCTCCCTCGTCCCTCCTTTTCTCTCCTCCCTCTCTTCTCATATCCATTACCAGGTAAGACCTACCTACCTACCTACCTAGGTAGCGTATTAGTACAGACAAGTAAAAAAAACCCAACGTAAGCTTCAACCGCCCTCCACCCAACGCCCTTTAGCGCCGCCGTCCAAAGAAGCCCAACAACCCACCGCGCCTGCCGCCTCCGCCCACGCCCACGCGGGCCCCCTTCTCGGCGCTGTCGTAGACGGGATGCGAGGACCTCGCGGCGCCGTGGCCGCCGCGAGTCCGCGGGAGGCAGCAGGGCACGGTCCAGAACAGCAGCGTCACGAACATGACGGCGAACGCGACCCACGAGACGATCAGGAACTTCTCCCCGGGTATGGCCGAGACGCCGGCGCCGGCGCCGCGCTCGTTGATCTCGGCCACGCCCCGGCGCGACACCGCCGTCGCGACGGCGCTGCCGATCGCGAGCGCCAGGGCCGCGAGCCCCGCGAGGGCCCCGTTGGCCAGCATCGCGCCCCTGCCCACGCCTATGATGCTATTGCTATTGCTGCTGCTGCTGCGGCGGTGCCGCAGCGTGAGCGCGACGACGGCCCCGAGGAAGCTGAGACCCGAGAACCCGCTGCCGAGCACGTAGAGGATGAAGAGCGCGAGGAGGAAGCTGTTGAGGTACTCGACCGTCTCGGCGATCGCGTCCGGGAGCGGTATGTCGGCCACGTTGATGTCCAGGGGCCCCGCGTCGATCTCCCGGGTTAGGACTTCGGTGAGGTTGAGTTGGACTGGAGAACAAAGTCAATGTTAGATATGCTCTCCGTATACACAACTTAGGACTTTTTTTCTTTTTTTTTTCTTTTTTTTTTCTGGTTTGGCGAACATACCTCCTGGCTGTTGGGTCGTACAGTTGGTAGTATTATACCAAGCCCCCGGCGTCGTCGCGTTCGGCGCAAAGTCTCCCTCGCAGGCCGTCATGATGTGCAGGCTATACCACTGGGAAATCCCGAGCTCCTCGGCAAGCCTGTCCGCGTAGTCATTTGCGATGTCGTTCAGCCCGTCCGTGATGCCGTCGCCGATGTCGTTCAGGCCGTTCTCGATGTCGTCCCAGAAGCTGCCGTCGCCCGTCGCCGTCGGCTCCGGGCTCGAAGACGTAGCAGACGCGATGAGATCGTGGCCGAAGTTGGACATGTTGATCTAGGGAAGTTTGTCTTGTTAGTCATTTTCGAGGGCCATATATGTCACATGTACAGTATCGGGCGGTTGGCGTACTGCGATGAGATGGTAGTCCTCCATTGCTTGTTGTTGTGGCCCTGTGCCGGCAAAGAGCGCCAGCATCGCCAGCACGAAGCCGACGATGGAGAGCAGTAGTGGAATAACCACAAGCAAAGGCCTAATCCTACTCTCGCGCATGGTCGTGGTAGTATGTATGGTTCTCTGTGTAGGTATGATAATTCGTGTATGAGGTGATAGTATGTATGTAGGTAAGATCGGTATGTTGGTGGCCGAATATTAGGTGGGAATTTTGCAATCTCAAGATTCTCGATACATCGGAATATGTCACTCAGGAGGGGAGGGTGCTCATACGTGATGTCTGAGGATAGGGTAGGTATTTAGGCGACAAGGTGTAGCACAGGAGGACAAAGAAGATGGTACATGTGGAAATGAAACGAAGCTACTCGAGGCCAACACATCGATTATTGGAAGCCATGATGCAACACCGAATACTGGATATACTTACTAACTACCTAGCGTGGCATCAGAGGGTGATCATTTCATTCGACTAGGATATTTTTTATCCACGGCACCGGGAACAAGACACGGAGGCCCTCTCCCCTTTTTGGGGGGTTGCCTGATAGGTGTAGCCAGCACGCATTGTCCCTAGCCAGCCAACAGACCGCCCCTGTTAACGTCTGGTGTATGCAAAGGTGTCAACGGCCTTGTCGAGATTCAATAAAGACAAAGGGAAGATTGAAGCGTTTTATCACATGAATCGCGGGGGGGTTTTCCTCATTCCCAGTTATGCCTACTTTGGTCCAGATCCGCCGCGCTGATTGGCCGACGGCGCGCATCACGATACGTCATTAGGGTCCAAGGAGGCTGGGGGATCCTTGCACGGGGCTTCCGTGCAGAAACGAAACCTGTTCTCGACCAGTCAATTTCTGTCTCCCACGTTGGCGGTTACACAGCGATCGGGTCGTCCATCCGAGAAGAGACATGGGAAACGAACTGACAGCCATACGTCAGTCCCTCTTGGCAGGCTCTCGAAACCGTCGTTTCGCAGGCGCTTAGGTATGTGTGTAATTAGTTAGTACCTAAGTCTAATAAATTCATGTTAGGTAAGGCATCAAGACTCACGACCTTGGTATTTTTAGTCTTGACTCATAGTTGCTATCCACTAGAGAGTCACGACAACTTCATACGACCCACAACGCAGTGTAGTGTCATAGGTAGATATTTATTGGAGAGTCCTAGCATCAAGATAATGGCTGTGCCGCGCAAGAGCTCCTGTCTATATATATACACATTGACATCGTATCCATACAGTATACACTATCGCTAGGAGGACCCGAGCGCTAATTAGTAGAAAACTATGGCGGTGTTTAATATATGCAGTTTTAAAATATCGGCTCCGTCTAGGGACCCGCTTACTTCCCCATCGGGATCCGTAGGCACCTACACTCACCGGTGCTCCACTCGGATCCGATATGTCCGGTGACTCGGGTGGTGCTCGACCTTGTCTACCGCAAGTTGGAGGCCGGTCCACGGAAAAGTGGAAAATCCACGAGATGGCCTGCCTGTATGTTCTGGGTTCTCGGGATATCCTTATATATTTCCCCCCGTAATAAAGGGGTTTCATCAGGTTGCCTGGTAGGGAAAGGGGTAGTATTACATGAACAGATATTGCAATTTGATACAGCACATGATTATTTCTCAGACCACATCCTTCCGGGAAAGCCATGTTATCTTTCATATACGCTGAGATATTTAATATTTATTTGAATATATAACTCGACTATCTTATCTCTCCCAGGGTATGTATCACTGAGCATTTCTCAGTCGTTCGTGCTCCACCAGGGCCTTAGCGGCGTCGGGGAGGATGTCTTTCTCAACCGTGATCCAACGGCCCCGACCCGACCGCTGGGCTCGGATGTGCTTCTCTACCGCGGTCGCCGAGTCTATCCACTCGGACATACGGAGGACTTCGGCCTTGGAGGACTCGTCCGCGAGCGCGTAGCCGGAATTCAACCTCAGCGTCGTTATCTTGCCCCAGTCGCCCGCCCAGTCGACGAAGTCGATGACGAAATCGCCGTCTGACTCCTCCATCAGCGCCGGAACCCAATCCGCGCACCCTGTCAGATCGAGGTACTCCAGACCGTAGAGCGTCTTGCTCAGGCGCTTCAACACGAGGATTGCCTCAGACCAGTCGCCATCTAGATTATGGCTATAGGGCCCCGTCCCGCCGTACTGGATGGACTGGCCCGTCGCTAGCGACGTGACTCTTGCGAATTTTGTGTTAGGCGTTAAAGAGGGTTCGGGCCAGCCGGCCAGACTCAGATGCGTCAGCTTCGACATCTTGCCAGCCAGGGAGAGCAGTTGTTTCCAGGAAACCGAGGGGCTAGAGCTTGGATCGACCGCGAGCGATAGATGCGTCAGGTTCGGAAGCAACTGTACTGGTCCAGGCGTTGGCTCTGGCGCATCCCAAGAATCCTGAAGAAGGGCGTCGGGATTGATTTTAGGGGGGCAGAGTAGCTCGCTCAGTTCCTTTAACGTTAAGGATTTTCCGATAGATCCCGCCAGATCTAGGTAAAAGGCATCTCCATTCAGCGTGTCGAAATTAACCCTTTCCACATCGTACTCTGCAAGCTCCTCCTCCGGGGGTCCGGCTAGTACAAGCCGTAGGTCATGAACCGACAGGCCCGGCTCGTAGAGCTGTGACACGTAGCTCAGCAGCGCTGTCCTCACGCGACTCGGTAATGTATACAGATAGAACCGGTTCCAGTCACGCTGTTGTTCCCAATCTAGCGCCATCCGCCGCATAACCATGTCTACCAGACTTCCCTCGCCGGGAGAATAAGCACCCGGCAGCGGCCAATGCTGGATCTGTCCTGCGGAATCCGCCTTGAGACTCGGCGGCGCATGGCGAGACTGGGAGAGCGATACCCAGCTACGGGGCGGTGGTGGACCAGGCGGCGCCCGTCGGCCGTTGATCTCTCGCCTCTGCGGCCGGCGCGGGGCTGGCGCGGGAGTCTCGGGAATTTGCAGGATCTGGCGGATGGTCGGCGGGACGCTCGGCGTCGCTAGGGGAAAATTGGTCCTCGCAGCATCATTGGAGTTTGGATTGGTTCGTCGCAGGTTTGCGAGGAGCTCGTTGACCGAACGATCATGATTTCCTGATCATCAGCTTGGCGTTAGCATGCCTTATTAGACGATAACAGTAGCAGGTATGCATAGGTATAGGTCGGTCGTGGGTGGAGTTGCGGGGTGCGAGCTTACGAGAAGTCTGTTGCGACGAGGACGAGAGGCTTAGTGATGCCGGAGCGACGGAAGGAGGTTTTGAGTATTTATTGTTATAATGTCTTTTCTTAGGCATAACAGTTGAGTTCGTGGGTGTCTCGACTGTTTTGCGAAAGAGATCGCAGACCTTAGCGAAAACAAAAGGTTGATGAAATAACAACAACCTTAAGTCAGCTAGGATCCGCGATGACTCGATTTTAGTATTAGTCAGGGTTTGGGCTTCTTATATGGCCCGTGCACGCTGACTACTCTCCTAACCGTGACACCTTCATATAAGTGGTGCCAGTATTGATTGTCTTTTATCATCACAAGCAGAAAACACAATATGTAAATTATCAAAAACTTGAGTACGTCTTGAAATAAAACCTACTTGAAGCTCTTATATCTGGGCCTCTGGGAATATCAGACGTAAGACTGGTTTTTCCTGTTCTCAATTGCGATCCTTTTGCATACCATCGTTCACAGTTACACTTCTATTAGCTTTTACGAACCCATCCTTATGTGCCCCCTATTCTATACATGAACTGTTATCCCCTGAGGTATCATCGACCGTGTAAATCTATCGCTGAGAAGTACATCCACACAAGCTTCACCACATTTTACCGTCCAGCAATCACGTTTAGTACGCCACCGTCCACCGCGATAATCTCGCCGTTGACGTACTGGTTCTTCGCCAGATACAGCACCGTCATGCCCATCTCCTCCTCTCGACCGGGTCGCATCAGCGGCACATGACCCTTCTCCTGGATCTTCTCAGGCGGCACATGGCTCTTCTGCCGCTCGTCGCTACTCTTGGCGGTTATCTCACTGGGGAAGTACCCCGGCGCGATCGAGTTGACCCGGACGCCCGCCTTCTGGAACTCGGCCGACATGAGCTTAGTCAGGTGCACCGTAGCGCCCTTAGCCGTGTTGTAGCTGAAGTGCCCTTGGGCGTCGCGCATGATGCCCGACATGGACGAGATCGTGATGACAGAGCTGGAGAACGGTTCCATCGGCCCCTTGGGTCGGATGCCCGCTTGGAGGAGAGGGAGGAATGCGACTGTCGTGAAGTAGACGGCAGTGACGTTCGTATTGAAGTTGTCCTGCCAGTCCTTCTGGTCCTCGTTATTCCAGAGTCTGGCCTTGAGGTCATCGGCTTCCGAAAACTTGGGCTCTGCTTTAGGTCCCGAGATCCCAGCATTACACACTAGGAGATTGATATGCTTCTCCCTGTTGCTCAGCTCAACCGCGAGGCGTTCGAGGTCCTCCTTGTTGGTCACATCGCAAGGGCCGATCGGGATGATCTGGCCACCGCCAGTACGTGGCTGGTGAGTTTTTGCTGCATTCTCTAGGGCTTCCAGCCGTCGTCCTGTGATGTATACCTTGGCGCCGTTCGCAGCCAGAGCTTGTGTCGCCATCAGTCCAATACCCGTTCCTCCCCCCGTCACTACGGCCACGAACTCTTTCACCCCAAAGAGGGTTTGGAGGTTGAATTGGTCGGTAGCAGCCATGTTTGACGCTAATCGATTATCAGGTTGTTGTTGTTGTTCTTGTTTCGAATCCCGGGTTGCGAGAAGGAAGAATTAGGTAGTTCGGAATGCACAAGATCAGACGTGTTGAAGAGAATTATTTAATGTGGACGCTGCGTAAAGGGTGAGATCACCATCTCCTACCAGACTTCTACGGTAGGGTGCACTGCATAGGTACATGGCGTAAGTCGTGTAACCGTAGTGACGTAAACTATACCTTCAACCACGTGTGGTAGGGGTTGAAAGGACCTTGAGCTCCGGGATAATCTTTGGATGTGGGGCGACCTAATGTTCGATGAGATCGTACTTGTTACTGATCACATCGCCCTGCATTCCCCGGAGTCCGTACATACGGTGCCTAATACTTTAACTGCAAATAGTAGAACATGCTTGAATCTCCACGTTTGGAACAAGGACATTTGTCCCTTTTCTAGTCTAAAAGAACAAACCAAAAATCTGCGATTAGCGATTCAATGCTCAACTACATACTTATAAATCTTATGCTGTGTTAAAACCATCGCGCCCCTAATTCAGTTCTCAGCAAGCAAGTGACTAGATTAGTGATGACATAGATATCTTACAGGTGTGCCGGATGATAGGTCGCTATGCTCCATCCGGACTCTCCGCTAGGAATTCTAATCCAACAATACTCAAACCGCCCCAAGTTTACAGCTTCGCAACCATCTTGGTGCCCTGGTCCAGCGCTGCCACGGCATCTGTGATGAACTCGTCGACCACTGCCTTTGCGCTCTTCTGCTCGTTGACCAGCGCCGCACACTTGCCCATCAGATACGGTCGGAACTGGTCCATCAGGTCATCCATATCGTCTTCGCTAGCACCATCCGACGAGCCGCCTTCTCCCGAGCCGTTTGCGACCTTCTCTAGGTCGGCCTCGTATGGCAATATGCCCTTGGCTGTCAACTCCTTGATCTCGGCTTGACGCTCGTTCTCCCAGTTCTCGATGTACGCATTTGTACGCACTCTGAGAGGCCGTCCGGTGAAGATGAGCGTGCGGATTGTGTCATCGAAACCAGCAGTTCTAACAGACTCCTTATGCGATTCTGGGGCGCCCGCCTCGTCGACCAAGATGAATCTGGTGCCAACCCACACAGCTTCCGCTCCCATCATCAAAGAGGCTGCCAGCATCTGGCCATTATGGATACCACCTGCGGCGATAACCGGTACCTGCTTGCCGCTGAGAGGGCTCTTTTTTCCTTTGCATTTTTGCACACATGCCGGGATCAGCACGGTTGTAGGGACATCGCCGGTGTGACCACCACCCTCACCACCCTGGGCGCAGATAATATCGCAGCCAATGTCGAGCGCCTTCTGGACATGCTTCGGGTGGCCAACCATATTCATGTAGTAGACGCCATGCTTGTGGAGCTTGTCGACGACGGCCTTCGGCGGCACACCGACAGCGGAGACGAATAGTTTGGCGCCCGATTCAATGATGATATCGATCAGTCCGTCTAGTTTGCCTTTCGTGTAATCATAACTGTAAGTTCGCAACCATTAGTTTACGGACCTCTCTTCTAACCTCTAGAGGGCCGGGGTGTTCTATTATTGGCTGAACCGTCTCGACGTACTTTGTTTTACGGGCATTACCGCCGACCTGGGGGAGCAACAAGTCGATACCGAACGGCGCATTCTTATCGTCTAGGTATGATTTCATCTCGTCGATCTGTTCCTTCAGCATCTCGGGACTGTAGGACATGCCGCCGATAACACCCAAACCGCCCGCATTCGTCACCGCCGCGGCTAGCTTCGGACCAGCAGCAACGTTCATGCCAGCTAGGAGAATGGGGTGGTTGATTCCGAAGAGGTCGGTTACGGCCGTGCGGATCCTCTCTGTCGGACTCTACGTCAGCAATATGTGTCTTTGGGTTCCCGATGGTAGGTTTGTCTAGGGGCAGCATACGTGGAGAAGCCATCTTTGCGTTATGATGCTAGACTTGAGGTCAGCAGCTGAGGGATTGTCGGTACGTTAGGCGGTTTTCTCGGCGTTGATGCGGAAGAGATCTGACGAACAAAGCTGCAGAGGAATTATCGGAGGGTGATGGAAGCATTATAACCACGAGCAGACGGAGAAACAAACTAATTAAGGACTTATCATGCTGGGCGCAGGAAACACGGGAACAAGGTCCCGGAAGCATTGTGGGTAATTCGTGGAGAGCCGAGGTTTCTTTGTGGCGCTCGTAACCCCCTACCCTTGGCAAGCTGCTGCTAACCGTTCCAGGAAAGAGTGTCTCTTTTCGAGCATAGCGCTGATTTTGTTTCGTCACCAGCCGAGGTCCGGTACTCCTCCCTCTCATATCGCGTACACATGTCGAGGAGTACCTATCCTTTCTTTCTCACTTTAGGTACTTTTCATCCCAGCTATGAATAATGATATAATGGATTTAGATATATTTTCAGTCGGCTAAGTTTTCCATTCCACAGCAACCTGCATGTTTTTACATCGTCACACGCTTATCCTATGTACTTAGAAACCCCCACGCTGTCTGCTAGCAATACCTAGTGGACCCGACGTAGCGAGTGTTAATGGTCAGGCCACTTACCCCGGAGTTAAGCTCTACTGGGCCATGCTAACATCTACCTAATGGAACCTTCCTAGCGCTATGGGTCCCTACTAGTGTAAGGAACCCTAGGGTCTACTCCGTACCAGATTTTCCGATCGACTTCACCAGACCGGATTTTTCTCTTATTAGACGGAGCTAACGGTGTTCCGTACAAGTCAGCATTCCATTCCATCCATCTTGTCGTTTCGCATAGGCCGAGTCGATGTATTCGTCAAAACTTCAATGAGACTGCCCTCGCCGTCCCTACGAGCATGGAGTTGTATGACCCGCCATGCTCGGGCGTCACCACTTACACTTCCTTCTTTACGACTGAATAATCCCCTTTCTTCTACTAGGCCTCAACCCCCCCATCTCAGCCGCGGAACACCCACCATGGCTCAATCCTTCGCAACTAGCCAGTCAAGAGATGCGCCATGCGGTTGTGCAGCCGCTCGCAGCTCTAACAGGACTGCTTATATTGCCCTCGGCAGCAATCTGGGAGACCGGGTCGCCATGATAGAGCAAGCGTGCAGGGAGATGGATGCGAGAGGAATCAAGGTGAAGAGGACCAGTAGTCTATGGGAGACGGAGCCCATGTATGTCCTAGACCAAGATAGATTCGTAAATGGAGCCTGCGAAGTGCGTCACCTACGCCACTCTGTCTCAGCCGGGTACTAAAAACAAATTGTAACAATATAGGTAGAAACAGACCTAGAGCCATTGCAACTTCTAGATCAGCTCCAGGACATCGAGAGGTCTATGGGTCGGCAAAAACTCATCGATAAGGGGCCACGCAACATAGACCTGGACATATTACTCTACGAGAATGAGACAGTCGACCATGAGCGCCTAAAAATCCCTCATATCGGGATCCCAGAACGCGAGTTTGTGCTGAGACCCCTAGCCGAGCTCATACCGCACAAGTCGATAGACTCGTCCAGACCCTGGAGGCTGATCCAGGACTATCTCAATGATCTGCCTCCCACATCTGAGCCGCTCTCTACACTAACTCCGATCTGTCCTACCGTCAAGCCCCTGAACGCCCTCAAAGCCAACCGCAAGACGCAGGTCATGGCCATCCTGAACATAACCCCGGACTCCTTCAGCGACGGCGGCATGCACACGCCCGACTCGCTCCGGGACACGGTCCTCTCCTTCGTGAAGGGGGGCGCGACCATGATCGACATCGGCGGCCAGTCGACCGCCCCGGGGACCGTCGAGGCGAGCGCGGACGAGGAGATCGCGCGCGTGATCCCCGCCATCGAGCTGATCCGCAGCCTCCCCGAGACCCGCGGCGTCGCCATCAGCGTCGACACGTACCGGGCATCGGTGGCGGAGGTGGCTGTGCGCGCCGGCGCCGACATCATCAACGACGTGTCTGCGGGACTGCTGGACCCGGCCATGCTGCCGGCCATGGCGCGCCTCGGCAAGACCGTCTGCCTGATGCACATGCGCGGCACCCCGGCCACCATGAGCAAGCTCAACGCGTACCCGGGAGGCATCGTCCCGGAGGTGGCGGCCGAGCTGCTCGAGCGCGTCGCGGCGGCCGAGCGCGCGGGCGTGCGCCGCTGGCGCGTCGTACTCGACCCCGGGCTCGGCTTCGCCAAGGTCGGCGGGCAGAACCTCGCCGTGCTGCGGCACTTCGACGAGCTGCGGCGCTGGCCCGGGCTCGAGGGCCTGCCCTGGCTGCTCGGCTCCAGCCGCAAGAGCTTCATCGGCAAGATCACCGGCGTGCCCAAGCCCATGGACCGCGTCTTCGGCACCGCCGCCACCGTCGCCGCCGCCGTCCAGGGCGGCGCCGACATTGTCCGCGTCCACGACGTCATCGAGATGGGGCAGGTCGTCAAGATGGCGGACGCGATATGGCGGTACTAGGGGAATTATTTACATATATAGGTATATATATGGACGGTTAACATCTGCATATGATAAATTTAAATATATAGAAGTGGTCGTATCTAGGGGAGGAATATCAAAGTGTATCTGCTGGGTCTTGGCTTGTGGGTGATGGGCACCGTTATATCATGCCTCTTGCAGTCGGAGATGACTAGCTATAACCTCTCCCAAGACAGCTCGGTACTCTCACGCTCTGGGGCGTAAGTTTGTTCAACCAACAGCGTCCCCAAAAACAGCTACCTACCTTAATTAGAACCGCGTCCACGAACGGCCCGTGGTAGCAGTTCGGCTTTAGTTGGACCAGTTCACGTTGAGCACGTACAGAGCACGTACAGATTATTATCATTCCGTACCTTATTCCACTTCTCTCTTGTGATATACATAAGTTCACATATGTGACGACGTTATATAGAATACTGTAGGTTAAATGCGTCTCGGTTCCTGACACGACTGTATATAAACGGGTAGGAAGTATACCAATCGATATCACCTGGATAGTCGACTCGACGTCTCGCTAAAGCCGTTGCTCCTCTTGCTTGGGGATTTTGTCTACAACCGTGTGTGAAGCTTACCAAGTTAATGTTGACTCAGGCATATTGAAAATAAGTACGGCCATAAAACCAGATTTAGCGGAAGGTGTTTTACTTTGGATTACGGTCTCTCGTGATTGAGGTTGCCGGATTCATCGGCATTTACATTCATAAAGGAAATTATTATGGTAAGACCTCTTTTCAATAATGATAAGGACCCCATTTAGGACGTAGAAATGCGTTTCATTAAAAGGAAAACCGATCCATATTATTCTTTCTACCTACGAAATTAAAGTAGGCAGATGGGCCTGGGGGGGAAAGGGATCCGGAATCATTCCTGCCAGCTACTTCATCGTAGCAATCCATATATCTCCCTTTCCCTTCCGTCCCTGGAAGAGGATATAAACACAAACAATCATCGTAGAGCGCGTGGTTTGTTTCCTAACCACGTTTCGGCCTAGAAGGGGGCGGCATGGGGAAAGAATCCAGAAGATCGAGGGCCTTGCCGAGCTTCTCCTTGCTCAGCTCATGGATGCTTTTCCCGTCCGGTCTTCCTCCTCCTCCTCCTCTGCTCTCGGCACCTGGTCGGCAACTATCACCATCATCACCACCAGAGCCTCCGCCAAACAGCCCCTTATCTTCAGTACCAGTATCCGAAGGGCGCTGTACCTCCTTGTCCTCCCCCTAGCGGTGTTTAGAGGACCTCCCCTTCTTGCCTCGGCGCGGTCCCTTGCCTTTTCCTTTACCGGCGCCGCCGTCTCCGCCAGTGGCGGCGGAAGAAGAAGCAGCAACAGGGGCAGTGGCCGTATCAGAAGCAGCACCAGAAGCAACACCAGAAGCAGAAGCAGAAGCGGTCTCGGGACCGACAGCTACTTCCTTCCCCTTCCCCTTATCAGCAGCAGTAGGGGTTTCCTCTCCGGGCTGCTCAGGTGCCGAACTGCCAGGCGTGGCTACGGGGAATAAATTCACGAATTAGCAAAAAAGAAACCCCCCGAATTAACAACCAAAGTCAGGGTGGGAATTTAACATCAACAGAAGAGATACACAAAACACAAAACACCAAAAAGAAAAGAAAAAGAAAAAAAAAGAAAAGAAAAAAAAAGAAGAAAAGAAAAAAAAAGAAGAAAAGAAAAAAAAAGAAGAAAAAAAGAATAAGAAAAAGGAGTATAACTCACGGAAAGTATCGATACCATCAAAAAGGCCTTGCGCCTTAACCATCTCTTCGACTTGCTGCACAATGGGATGCTCCGCCGCGACGCGCAAGACGGTGGGGGAGTCTAGCACGTGGACGCGGCAGCCGTGGGCCAGTCCCGCGGCTCTGGCGGCGGCGGCGAAGGACGCGTTGGCGGCTTCGCGCTCGGTGGCGGACATGGCGGGCTGTGGCTGGGGCTGCTGTTGCTGCTCCCGTGAAACTGGTGCCTGCTGGGTGTCTTGCGGCTGGGAGGCCTGCGCGTGGGTAGTCAGTGCCCGGGAAGCCTCCGCCAGGCGAGCTTGTGCCTCGAGGTTCTGCGTCTGAAGCGCCTGTATGTTCTGCCCCAAGCTCTCCCCTAGCAGCTGCCGGAGGTTCGCGTATATCTGCTCGACGGAGGCCAGGAGCATCTCGGGGGACGGGCCGTGGGGGCCGGCGGTGTTGGGGTCGGTCTGCGTGGCCGAGAGCTCCTTCATGGCGACGTTCTGGGTCTCGCTCGCGAGCCGGGCCTGGAGGTCGGCCCAGATCCGCTCCGCGATGTGGTCCTTGAGTTCATCCTCGTCCTTGATCTCGAGGAGGACGAGCTCCTTCAGCTCCTGCTTGATCGTATCCAACACCGTTATCTCGCGCGGAATCTCGCGCATAATCTCCTTCTTGAGTTCGGCCTTGAGCTCGTCCTTGACCTCTTTTTTTGCGTGTTCCTTGATCTCGTCGAGCTTTTCCAGGACCAGGCGCACGAGACCCGGGTCGTGAAAATTCTGGACGCCACCGCCCTTCACCTTCGCCTTCTGTTTCTTCTTATTCCCCTTGGGAACGGCGTCTCCAATGCTCTCGTTAGCGTCGAAGTAAACACTGTCGCCACTATCCGAGTCCGAGTTGCGGCGGCCGGCAGCTTTGGCCTGAGCCTTGGCCTTGGCCACCTGCTGGCTCAGGGTGGGCGGACCGATTTTCACCATGTTGATTCGGCAGTGGTAGTGGTAGTAAACGAGAGGTACGGCAGAATGATGGGCTTAGACCACGGAAGGAGAGTAAAAGGTATGTAGGGGTTTTCTCTGATTGACTGCAATGGGCTCTGTGTGCAGTGTATCAAATTCAATACTCTTGTGTTCGGAATGCGCAGCAGGGTGGTTGGGTTTCCGCAAGTGTAATGAAAGTTGGAATTTAATGGGAGACGAAGGTAAAGATCCAAAATAGGATTCGGTTGGGAATTGCCTCGTGGCTCTCACTTCGTGTTGACTCTTTGGGTACAAGCAGAGATGAGCAGGTGGGAATTAGAAATCTCAAGTGATCCCAATATCTCGAGGGAGAGAGTAGGAGAGGTGAGGTGCAAGATTTCTTCCCCGTTGAATTTTCAGAAAGAATTAACATCCGGATGTTTATTTATTTCTATTGTGCTCCACGGGTTTTCATGTTTTGCAGCCCTCATTGCGGATGTTTCTATCTGTCTCCGGGGGTAAAACCGTCTCCGGGGGTGAAGCCATCGCCGGTTGACGTGATGCGGCTGGACCGTGACCGTCTGTCCCGGTGACAAGTCGCCGACTGACACTCGGCAGGGACACCCCCAAGCAAAGGCATTTCCCTCCAAAGACTCAACATAGCTTTAGTATGGAATCTAGACGATAACCGACGACTGGTTTATTTGAGCCTGAGTTTCCAGAGCGCCAGCACGCGAAACTCGTCGATGTCCTCTTGTGAACCCGCCTCGACAAGGCACGACAGCGGTTTAGAAACCCGCGGTGAACAAAAGCCCATTATGCTCATGCGACACTTGTCTGGAAATGTCCCTCAAAGGCATAATTGCCTTCATAGGAGGCTTAACTAACCAGTATTCAGGACAAGGCTGCGTGATATCTCCTATCCACCTCAGCCTTGTCTTCCTTTGTAAAGTTTTAGGTTAAGCCTATGTCAAATCACATGTCTGGTCAGCCACGAAACCCCAATACGCTAGTAACAGAGAGAGAAAAAAAAGGTATCTTAGTTACCAGAAAGAGGCTCTAGTTTCCATCTGACTGCTCCTGTGGCTGACAGTTCCCCTCACCATGACCATGGTTCATAGCGGTGATTGGGATCTGGTCTGATGTTAGTGCTAAAGGGCAGATGACCATCGCGGGTCAGGATGCCTATTGTTAGTGAAAAGCCCAAGGTAAGCTCGACGGGGATCCATGATGTTGAGATGATCTCAATTCCGCTGGGCGGAAGGCTGTTCCGTAAGATGCTAACTAGATCCAGACCGTATGAAATTTTTCGCATATCACATGTATCGGTATTTCAAATGTACTTTGTCAGATTACGTAGTAGACAAGTGTGTTCCCCCCTCTGTGACAGAACTTGGCCAAGAAGTCTGGGCAACATTCCTACAAACCCCCTTGCCCCCGAGAAAGTACCATGCAGGGTAGGCTTAAGTCCCTCGGCTCCGAAGTCCACCTGTTACAATCATACTTGCAGGGTTGCTGTACCATGGGGCATGCTGGGGACAGCTTATGGCACAGCGCGCTTGTTGGTTTATCTCCGGATCTGTAAGGGGGGTACTCGGCTAAGAAGGCAGGCAAGTGGCACAAGCGCTTATCTCATGGCCCTTTACCGGTCAGAAGATCTATCATGTATACCCTAGGTAATTGTAGTAGACGGGGAGATGAAGACAGTTCACCGGCGAGAGCCTCAGTGCGTGTTAGGCACTGCCCTTCCCGCGCAGATCTCTACGTAGAAAAGTCTGCGTCTTCCACTCGGTACCATGTTTACGAGTAGATTGGTAAATGATAGATCTTCCAATTGCGAAGATGTAGCCGGGTAATTGGGTTAACTTCAATCAATCAACCCCCCGCTCCCTGATATGTGCGATACTCTTGCCCAATCTTGTTCATTGAGCGATAATATTTTCGTCATATTTACTGCGATATCTGAATTCTATTTCCTTCTTCTTCTCCTTCTTCTTTTGCTTTCTTTTTTTTTCTTCTCACGCATCTGCTTCTCTCGACTACTTCGTTGCTTTTTTTTTTTCTTTTTTTTTTTTTAAGTGGTTAGGCTTCTTTTCTACGGCTGTTCCGCGGATACGGCGGAGACAAAACATGGGCGTTCTCGTGTAACGTAGCTTAGACGGAGATTATCTCTCTGACAAACGACATCTACAACACCTGCACCGGGCTTCGTGTAACAACAGTCGGTGTGACTATCAATGGCGGCGACGGGACGGTAAGGAGGGGTGGGTTGCATGGCACCGTCCTTTACGGAGTCGCAAATAGACGCGAACACAGTGTGGATCGTCTGCCCCTTGTAGGTTCGTCGTAGGTACTTACACTAAGAGTCGATCATGTCATGTGGCTCCCCGGGACCCTTTCAGCAACCAAGTCGAGTAATTCTTGCAGCAGTATGAGTAAGACAAGCAGTCTCGGGTCAATCCCGCGAGTCCGGCGGCATGTCGAGGCACGGATAGAAGGTAGCACATCCCTCTTGCGTAGGGCTGAGCGGGCAGCGAAAAGAAAGTCGTGTAACCGATGATTGTCCTTCAAAAGCTGCACGTCAGGTACACGATCGCACTGCCAAGGCCCCCCGGAAGGATGCTTTTGGGGGATTGACATCTTCGGGTGTGCGTTGTATGGGGTTCGAGTGGTGCAGAGTCGCGGGATCTGGCTCGTGGGATCGCTGCAACTTGCAGGACATACATACAAGACGGGATTGGTCAGTATTAGCTAGCCGTATAGGCATCTCTTGGGGGTTACATCGCGCGGCTTGAAGGTTGACGAGCGACTGGGTAGGTGTCTGCGAGAGGATTCAAACACGATCCGGGTGTGCCATGGGCTTGCGTCATCCACAGACGAGTAGAATAAAGGACCAGGCATCGTAATCTGTGCCAAGGGAAGCAAGCATTTCTACCGGCAGGCAGCGCTGAGATGTTTATATACTACTCGCGCGTTGGACTGTGAGACATGGGCTGACCTGGCCGTTTTGTTGGTTTCTTGTTATACAAATTGATATTTATATTTAGGTCAGCCGATCCACATGCCACCGGCAGCAGGTACTGGACTGCAAGTGCCGATAGCGGTGCGACTGAGCCTTTGAAACCAGAGCTCCCTGAACGGGCAAATGGATGGTAGCATCGAATGCTCGGTACTTCATCCTGCGGCGGAAAGGCCCCGGAAGGTGTTGTTTGGGTGCCTCGGGCGGTAATCTCGGACGGAGGATTGCCAGCGAATGCATATTATTGTTTTTTCGTTCTTTCTTTTTCTTTCCTTGCTTTCTTCTTTTCCTTCTCTGAGCGACGAGATTACGTGAAAAGGGGCGTCAAGCAATTAATATGGCGGGGCAAGGGCGGGAATTCACTTCGTATAGTAAGCCTCTAACGATCAAGAAGGCCGGTGATGCCAAGCCCGACAAGTGGAGGTGGAGGTCTGATATGATGCCTTCTCGTACATGTCAGTAACTCAGCTGAGTACGCTGCTTTGATTCGAGATTATTCGGTGTGAGTAGGTTAGCTTGTTGGGGGAATCGTCCATCGAGATCAATGGTTGATGAACAATTATGACGAGATTTGGTAGCGTGCGCATTATTGGTAGATGTACTGTACACTGGGTAATTAGGTAGCGATTGTGAAGTCTTATGTGCCTCGGTAAATTATTACGTACCTCGTGGCTTATTCGTTTAGGTACTTGGTCTCTTTTATTTTTTTTCTTCCTTTCTTCCTTCTTGTTTGTAAATTAGGTTTACGTAGTGTAAAACTAATGTGGCGCGGCGCGGCTAGGCTAGACACTACACAATGCTTACTACCTACCTGGGTTTACAACCAAGTTTCTCGTTTTGCCGCAAGTAGTCGCGCTAAGTAATAGTATTATTACTAGCCGGGGCCAAGTATAACAACAACAATAATAGTGCATTAGATATAAAACAAAAGAGTCGTGCGACTCTTTAAAAAAGCACCACGCCAAACTTTCCTAGCGACGATCTGTGAGAGCTCCACAAAAGCTTATTTGGACCACGCACCAATCGCAGCCCGGGGCTTGTCGCCAGTTAGCACAATGCGCTCTTGCTACACCACGTTCTGCGCATTCCATCAACTCTGCCAAGCGACGATGGAATTAGCAGCATCGAGTGTTGTCTCGGAGAGCATAGCATGATCGAATTCAGCAGTGCCTCAAAGTGGCTGGCTGGCCGGCCTTGGTATCCGGCTAGATTGTCCCCGGAACCAGGTAATTGACTGACTATATACAGGAGTGCAAATGTCTTTACTATATGTACCTAAGGTAAAAAGGCATATTGTATGCATCAATGATGCAAGGTTGTCCCCCCACCTAAGCGGCCGGAAAAAATAAAAAAGAGAGTAGGAGCCTCCCCGGACAGGGTTGATCAATGCAGAGACAGCTGGTCAAAGCTGGAAAGGCACCATAAGCAGTTTCATACATAAATAAATAGTCTAGTTTGGGTTTCTACTTGCAACACTGCTTATTTAGGCGTCAATCCTCTTTTCCTTTTTTTTTGTCTCTCCCTTCTTATCGATGGGTCGATACGTGTAAGTCTGTGCAGCTCCACTGTATATTATACCTAAATAATAAGTCCATGTCAATAGGTACCTAAGATATTGTTGCTGACCCAAGGTTTAATAAGATTAACTAGGCAGGCGAGGAAAACCCGCCCAGTAAAAAAGAAAAAGAAAAAAAGAAAAGGCCCCTAGAAAATAATTAAAACCTACTGACCTACCTAAGATCTAGGTCGAATCCGAATTCGTCTCCTAATTGGTACAAGTCCGCCCGTGGCTATCTTGGAACGAGAACCTCATCCGGCGCCCGTCTCGTGCGTCATTATGTAGCTTAGATGACGGAAAACAACGGTGAAGAAACAAAATGGCAAAGCCACGTTGTGCGTGTGACAGTCGACGTCCAATTGTCACCCATCATGGCTGTCGCCCCCGGCTTGTTTGGTGGTGGCGCACCGTTTTTGTCCTGCTTGTCTTGTAAGTGGTAGGTACCTGGGTATACCGAATGGGAGGTAGGCAATCTTTCCGGTTTCAGCAAGATTTGACGTGAATTTTGTTTGACGGACTCTTCCGATTCGCAAAGTGCTGCTGTATCTAGTGCGGAATTGCATCCCCTCCGCGCATCGAGTTGGGACCTCACCTAACTAATTACCTTGATAATGCCTTGCCGGGAGATTCCTGGTACTGTGAAACTTAGCGCGGGCGCGGTTTATTAATCTGTCTTTGTCGACCGACCCTTTACGCACGTAAGAGGACCCGTAGGCTCAGCAGCCACTGTACATGTAGGAACATGTATGTAAACACAGCCAGCTGGGGTATTCCGTACCTCGTTCTCTGTACCTCGGTACATCATGCTCATCTACTTCCTTACGTACATATCCATCACTACCTACATACACAACCCAACTCGAGTCTGCATCTCGGGTGTGTATCTAACCTTGCCGGGAAGCAGGGCTGCCGGCCTGGCAATGTGGTATGTATGTACCTACGTAGTTTATATCTAAACGTGCAGCTCTCCACACTCGTAAGATCTAGGTACTAGACGTATACCGTAGATTTGTACTAGTACCTTATGGTGCACACTGGTGCATCGAGACAAACAAGGACAAGAAACAGGGGAGGGGTTAGTCCACCCCCCCTCCTTTCATTCGCTCTTCTCCACTTTCACACTGGGTGGAGGGGCTCGGCTAACGCTACCATAGCGCCGATGGACTTTTAGCGTTGTCTTAGCTCCCGCTGTGGAGCTTTGAGGCTACCGTAACTATCCGTACCTTGCTTACATGTAGTATTGCGACCGTACCATATCAGATCCAGCTTGTATCTCTATACCTTGACCCAGGTACCTATAATTAGGTGGGGGCCTAGCCTTTTCTTCCACAGCGTATTCCTTTCCACTGTGCAATTGTTCAATCATGGTATAATGCATTATACCGTACTAATGGTGCCCTCATCGCGATATCTTCAGCTTCTCTTCCACCCCTTTTCGTTTTCTTTTCAATTCCCATTCTTTGCATGTGAGTCTGACTAGGCTGACCGGGTATCACTACTTAATGGCATTCGTCACGGTCATGGCCGACAGGGGCTGTGGCTGACTGTGTTGTGCATGGTAATTTTGCCGTAGTGCTGAAGGCCGCACAAGTCTTCTATTCATAACGTACCTATGTAAGGTGGGCCACATGCGCCGCCTGAAGCAATTTCAATAAACACAGCAGCGCAGGTGCTCTCTTTTTAGGTTACAGTAGTAATATAGTAGCATCTTGCTAGGGCATTTGTTTTCTTCTCTCATGGGTGACAAACACAATTTTTTTTTTGGGGGGGGTTTCTTTTTCTTTCTCCATTTTTTCTTATTGCCAAGGTTGTCCAAAGAGATGTCAAGATTAATTTGGTGATTCAACTGTTATGGGAAGAAGACAATTGAGCCCTTGAGACCGTCGTGGTAAATAGAGATGGATGGCTACCCGGCTAGATCGTTCAGCCGAAACCTTGCTTTCTGAAATCCCATCTCGGAATGACCAAATTCATCGCCTCGTGGTACTCGCAAACAACTATCCCACCCAAGCGTCCCCGAGCCAAAGTAGTAACGGAGAAGGCAACTTGCAACGAGTTGTTCTCGCCAGGAGCATTTGAGGCTACAAGTGAAAGCCATTGCCAGTTTAAAGGCAAGAAGGAAAAAAATAAGAGAAGAGAAAGAAAGTGAAAAAGCATGCCCCTTGTAATCCATCTGTCTTTCCCAACGCCACCCATGATTTTGTGTCGTCTTCATCAAGCGTCCAGGCAGACAGGTGAATGAATGTCCCAATCCTAAAGTCTTAATCTCCTTAGGTTGACCATCCCATCCGTAAAACATCGCGTCCGGGTATTCTTTCTGCAATCCCATAAATTCCCTGGTCCTTCCCAGTCCCTTATCCCTCTGAGATATATCCGGACCCTATGATAAAACAAGCGCTCCATTCTCCGTATATTTTCCCGTTTTTCTTCACGCCGTGTTATTTCCCATACAGACTGGACTCCATTCGAGAAAAGTCTTTCTGCGCCGAAATCCTGTACGCCATTATCCCCGCCTCCAACCTCGGAGGCGCAAGATGAACCCGGAACCTTTTAAAACAACCAGTATGCTCTTTTTTTCATTTCCGAAGGCCGTTTTCTCATGCAAAATGTTCAAGTACGTGCGTGGCTCGATGCCACCAAGCAGATATGCCACATAGATCGCACGATGTGTGCCCAGGGTACATGCACGTCCGTGCTCAAATAAGTGCTAGGCTGCCATTCTCTTACCCGGATTGGGGAAGCATTGTCGGTGTCGGATAGAATCCGGCCGAGGAAGGCTTGCCCTCGAAACGACTGCAGCTTCGGGAATAATAAGCGCCCCCTGGGTTGTAGAAGAGGCTTGGGAGAGTACCATCGTATTCGTGCTTAACCTTCGAGGATGAAGAGTCCGCTGTCGTCGGGGGATGATTCATTGCGCTCTCTGTCTCGCTGCGGTGCGCAAACATTTCAATGCCTTGCCTCGTATCTGCGCCCTCGTAAATGGCCCCGGGATAGTATTGATAATCCTTTGTGCTGTCGATGGCTTTTGCCTCCTCGTGAGATATAATGGGCTCCATTGGCAGATCGTGGTGGTGTCGCGTGGTCCCGTAATGCCCGGGTCGAGGGTCGTATGCACTGGTACCGTACGCACTTGGGAGCAACGAGGATCCCGCGCTGTAATCGGCACCCCCAAGCACTTGAGATCCTGAATAGCTGCCCATGCCACCCGATCCTCCGGGGCCACTGCTGGTGCTACCTCGTCGTTCTGTTTGGTAGTGCCCCGGGGAACGACCGCGGACAATCATTCTGACCGACCTCCGCTGTGCAATCTTGATGAACTGCTCAGGGTTCTGAGTGCCTACATCGGCATAGAGCTCCACCACAAGATGGTAGTACTGTTGAGCCGCCCTGCGCTTGCCATTGTTTGCTGTCGCTTGCTTGAACTGGATTCTCTCAAACGTATGCTCGCCCGGGTAAGAGCCTTGTGTGTTCTGGCCATAGCCCCCTTCGTATATTGGCCTCGAACTGCCAGCCATGCTATGGTGGTCTGTGTACAGACCCAATGAATGTGGCGTCTGCTGGGGGGGCTTCGGCGTGAGTCTCACTTTTTCGGGCCTTGCGGTGGGGCCCTTGTCTCTTTTGGGCGTGTGCTGTACCAGCTCGATCGAATGGGAGTCGCTGTCAGCCACTACGGCCGAGATCGACATCGCAAAGCCAAAGACTTGGTACGATGTAGAGCTTCCATTTGGAATGTAATGCATTGCCGCGTTGGGATAGTACGGCGTCAGACTGTACGAGCAGATGCAGGAAAAATAGTTGCGCCGATAACAGGTCCATTCGCCATCGGAGAGAAAGAATCCCTTGTCAATGGTTCCTTGAATATCGATCTTGACGGGCGTTCCGGAACCTGGCGTGCCTGCATCTCCGTACACCAACTGACCATGCGTGGTCAGGGCCATCAGCGGGGGGATGTTGGACGCTTGGCTCTTCCCGTACTGGCTACCATCCATTCTGACCGGACTCGTGAAACCTATGCTAGGACTGGGAGTTGGCGACAAAGGAAGACGTCGCAGAGGATGGGCAGCAAAAGAAGGCGATCTAGCTGCGTGCTCTGTCGGTCGCCCGAACGACGGCCTCGCCCCGGAATAGAGATCTCTCGTGCTATAACCTGGGTTGGGTAAAGTAGCGGAACGGTGGGCATGTGCCATGCCCGTAGAGGAGGTGCTGCTGCTACTTTTGTGAGCATAGAGAGAGACATGTGAGGTAGGCGTGTGACTACGCGATAAGAAGGGAGGGAAAGGAAAGAGAAGAGGAGAAGAAAAAACCCGAAAAAAAATTAAATGAGAGTTGGTTCGTTGTACAAGACTTACTTGGAGCCCAGGCGTGACCTGGGGTCGATGCTGGGAAATATCTGTGAAGCCGGGGGATAAAAGGATCCGGCGTCAGGGGAGTACCCCGTACTGGTATTAAGTAGAGGAGCCGGGAAGCCGCTCAGTACCGATGGAGGCTGAGGAGGGGTTTCTATTGCCAGAGACGAGATATTGGATTCTTGGTTGTATCTGGTGAACACATCAGCAGGGGCTCTGCCAAATAGAAGCTCATGTGCGCGGGATTCAGGTAGCTAGCGCGACAATGTTGTATCGCGTTCCATACGCACAATGCCCAAGTGTATGTCTGAGTGTGACGGCAGTGGTAATACTGCCAACGTTGGCGTCATACAGGGAACAGAGGAGCGGATACAGGATCGGGAACCGCGAGCCACACCTACTTCCACGTCTACTACGCCCACGCGCAGCGCGCATACACACACCCACCACATGAGAGCGAAGAACGGAAGGGCCAAAACAACAACAAGTGTCTCTTGTGCTGCACCCTCCCCGCCAAGGGCAGCCACCCTTGCACCTTGTCTCCGCCTACATGGCAGGCTGTGGCAGCCGCAGGAGTAGACTGACTGTAATGTAGGATAATGTTCGGGGCGCACCAGGAGCAGGAGCAAGAATGAAAAGGCCGCCTAACCGGTACAACAACACCACTTGGGCATGTGTGCCCAAACCACTGCTTCTTGGGGGTGGACAGGAGGCGGGGATGGCAGGAGAAGGAGGACGAGGTAAAAGAGAGAAATTGAGCGATTCTAGCAAAAAGAAATGTATAAGATTACACGTGCTGACACAGTTTTGGAGTTGAGCAATATTCGAGCCTCGTTGAATAGGAACGGCGCAAGGAGGAACACAAGAAAACCGAAACGAGAAAGAAAGAAGAGAAGAAGGGGGGAGAAGTAGACAAAGGACATGATAATAATATCTTACCGCATATCAGCTACTGCCGGGATCTCGAGGTATGTTTCCAGCCCGTTACAAGTGGGCGGCAAAGGCTCAAAGTCCTGCTAGATGTAGGCAAGTCGTCAGTGCATGGCTTCTCGTCGCGACTTTTACAACATAACGACGACGACCGAGGTGAAGCTGCATGAAAGAATAGAGGTTGTTCTGCGTAAACTGCAATCATTACCAGGCTATGGGCATTGCTGGCGTCGGATCGAGGATTGTGAGGCGGGTGGGAAAGAGGCTGCAGTGAAGTTGAAGGTTGTTAGCAGACAGAGACTTTTTTTAGAGGGTCAGAGTATTCCGAAATAAAAAATGACAAAATGACCAGTTAAGGGAAAAAACTGCAGGTGAAATAAATGGCAGGTGTTTGCTCCGAATTACTCCCCAAGTCCAGTATGTTATTATTGGTACCTTGTCATTTCTGTGCGGTACACTGTGATACCTCCAGCCATGGCGCGGTACCTGTACAATACAGGATGAGCTGCTGACTAGGCAGTTTGACGGTATGTGTGTATGTAGGCAAGGTAGGTAAGCAGGGAGGAGCGCTGTAAGAGGTAGGGGGGTGGGTTGGGGGGCCTTCCTTCCACTCTCCAGTGGCACTAGAATTCTGACGTACATGTAGTACAAAGAATTCCCGATACGGTTTGATTCACTATCTTTTTTCTTTTGTCTTTTTTTCCTTCCCTCTTTTCTTCTGTTGTTTCTTTCTTTTTCTCTTCTTTTTTAGACCCGAAATAATTAACTAGATATTTTTAAAGAGTTAAAGAGGAGAGTAGTAGGTATAACGTAGTGTGATTTCCCCTCCCTGCGTTTTAATTTCCACTTTATTTCTTGCTGGGTCTGTAGAAGAGGTACCAAATAAATGAACCAGTCGATAAATGATTGACAAGAAATAAATAAAAATAAAGAATTAAAATGAAAGACGGTTATGGTGCGGAAGTGTGTATGTTTGAATGTGTGTAAGTAGATAGGTTGGTTCATGTGTGTATGTATGTGCGTATGTAGGTAGGTATGTAAGTAGGTATGCAATGAGTGAATGTAGGTAATGTAGGCAATGTACTTGCGTATGCATCGTATAAGCATGTACTAACCTCTGGCTTGCTCTCGATGTTCCCGTTCTTGTCTTCTCTTCCTCGAGGCTCCCAACAGCAGCCGTTGGTTGCCCCTTTGCGCGCCCTCTTAGCAACGACAATGCATGGCCCATTTAATCCAATTGGCCTCTTATTAATTAAACTGCTCCTCCGTGCAGATCGGTTCGGCGCAAAGTGAATTCGAACTGTCCACTATTTTTGGTGGGAGTAAAGGGAGGGTATAGTATTTGGGAAGGTATGAGAAAAGAGGGGGGAAAAGATCACGGGTAAGGAGGATGTATCAATCAATATATGTGTGTATATACAATAAATACCTTGTTGAGTTGTTGATTCATTCGGGGAACCTCTCGCTCGATAGGGAGGCGAGCTTCGTTCCGCCTGAGACGTGGTAGTGGTGGTGGTGTTGGCAATGCTACCCGTGCTGATGAGAAAGTAATGGAAGACGGATCGTTTATAAGCGACTCGAATAACGGTAACTGGACCCGTAACTTTTCGTCCCGCAAAAAGTGCAACGGTCAGCAAAATGCGAACATGATAATAATAACGTAGAAACAAGCTCATAAGCTCAAGCTTTTCGGGGAGGGAGTATAGCTGCAGCTACTAACGACTAACACCAGTCGCCTGGTAGGGCCCGCCAGTGAACGTCAACGGATGGTGTATTGTACGGTATGTACTGTGCATTGCTCAGGGACGTATTAGTGGGCTTCCAGTGCGCCCATTGGGGCAGAAGAGAGAGAGAGAGAGAGAGAAAAAGCTACCCCCTCCACTCCCCCGATGAGCTCTCTGCTAACTTGGGTAGGTAGGTTTGTGCTGTAAAGTGTGCTATGTAGCCAGGGAGGTAGGTAGGTAGGTATGTTGGTATAGTGGGAGGGTAAGGGGGTACGATGGCTTGCAGAAGCCCAGATTTCACACCGACCTTTGTTGAATCCCCTGTCACCATTAGATGCCAAGCTGTGCCTTTCCAATTACACAGTTTTATGCGCCGACCGACGAAGCTCGGGGGGGGGGTTTATCTGACCAATTCAAAGTATCTGTCAGCTCTCACCCGACGAGGTTTGAAAACCGAGCAAAGGGAAATTTAGAGAATTGTTAGAATAAAGAAGCAATAGGATTGCTTTATGCCATCGATTCTCAGATGCCCAAGAGACCAGACAGCAGAGACGGCAGAATAATAGGCCAGCTCGGCACGCTCCCAGATCCCTCGAGCCGTCATCGGCTCTTTAAGTCCAGTCGAATAGAATTCGCGCGGATCGAGCAGCCGAGCTAGCTATTATCACCAGACTGTGGTGCTTCGCGCAGTAGGTACTCAATTCGTCGCACGCGCACTGTTCTGGTGTCTTGCTTCCGATCTGCTTTGCCAAGTCTGCTCGATCGCATACTGTGGCGTCTGCACAAGATCCCGAATAGATGAAAACCTCGGAAAAGGCACTAACACGTAGAAGTAGGTATACCAACAGACCTGGGTGAAAACCGTTAGCGCAGCGTTCTTTACTGGCATTATTTGGTAGCATCTGATTGATCGACATAGCGAAGGCTAAGAAAGACCCTGGACATCACTGGCATCGGCTCTACCACTATCTTGGGTCGCTTGTGGTGTGTGGATGGCGCAATGCGCATCGATTTAGAGCAGGGGGGGATCAGATATGTTCGTGGGTGGGGATACGGGGGGAGGGGGGGATAATACAACAACAACAACAACAACAATAATGATAATAATAATGACAAGAAGACTTCGACAAACATCCGAGCTTCTCAACGCAATCAGTCCGAAAGCACAACTTGTCTCTTGACGTACCTAATGTCCCCACTCGACGAACTTTACGATATCCCGGGCCGGTTTTCGTTGCTTGGTCCCTTAAACGTATGTGTGTGTGATTTGGGTGAGCCGCTTGTAAACACCAGACAAGGGGTGGGCCAGGAAAAAGGTCCTGCTGTCGTAGACCCGCGTGCTGGAGACGGAGGCTGTAAAGATGGCTGGGAAGTTTTCTAACCCGGATCGCGTGATTCAACTAGATTGGGCGGGTGGCATACGCCCAAGATATGAGGTTAAAGGGATTCTATATATCCCCCCTGAGGAACGAGCGCTTGGACACTTGACGCGATGGCTTCTGATCGTACGAGATTGTCGACCTGTTTAGGAAAATTGGGAGGCTTCAAGATGTGAAGGCAGTGCCACAAAGATGATGCGTACGAGTGAAGCTAACTTTCTCCAGACTCGCGACGGGGAAGGGCCAGGCGTCGGTCAGACTACGGAGGTTGATACTTCGAGTATAAGACGACAAAACTCTGATAGGACTGACAAAAGAAGAAGAAGTGGGTATGCTCTATTCCATCTTGGGTCTGGGTAGTCGGGTTACGCAAGTTGACGAGTTTTAAGACAGCGGCTATGGGGGCATTTGTATATCTGTAGAGAGCCTGGGGCGTATTCGGTCGGTTTTATCGCGTAGGGCTTGATCTCACGCTGTCGCGTCGGTCCCGTAGGAATTATGGGGTCATCTGCGGGCTACGGGGTAAGATGTATAAGCTAGACAAGGTTGAAGGGTGTAGTCCTACCTATGAGGCAGTATCGACGACTCAGCATATAATTAGACGTAGTTCTATGTAGTATGTGCGGCGATAATGGTGCCTGGCATTTTTGGGGTCAGCGTGGAGAGACGATGTGAACTAGGCGAAGCAAAATGAGTTAGAATATCTTACCTATAGGTACTGTACTAGTAACCCAAGGGGTTAGAGCGGCAGATAACTCAGCTGGGTGCCTCTTCTTGACAAGCAAGACAGGAGAGAGATGAGGAGGAGAAGAAGGAGGCTGTTCTATTCGCGGCAGATCTCACTCTTCAAGCTGTTTTACTTAACTTGGGTACACCAACCTCAAAGCCAAACAATCCCATTAGTTCCAGCACAGGACTCCCACCCCCCCTCCTTCTCATATACTCTCTAGTAGCTATGGTAGGCAGGCAGGCAGGCAGGCAGGCATAACTGGGAGACCAGAAATTAGAAGGGATACCAATACCCCTCTCACTCTAACCTAAAGAGTTCTGGTATTACATACAGATTTCCACCAAAGCACGCATCTAATCTTCTATGGATGGATGGATGTATGGGTGAGCAAGAGCTAGGAGCCCCTTTTTCTCCTGCTGCCATCGGTCATCGAGTACGTACGTCCGGGATTCGCCAAGAGGCCAGCAGAAAGTCGACTAAGATATGGCGAGTGAGAAAGCTCCAGGGTTGTGATGGACTCTTGGAAACTCCGTCTTCCATGCATCAGATCTGCAGCTATCCTACCGTCAAGTGCGTGCCTCTACGAGACGCCACAAACACCCTCTGGTAATTAGGTAGGGATCTGCCTGGCCGAGGGGGTGACCCAGTCGTCGGGAAACTGCATGACATGCTTACAAGCGTCTGGTCGATTTCAATGTCACCGTCCGCCACTTCGATCAGATGTGCCTAGATGTCGTCGTCATATGCCGTTGCCGGTACCCCTGTTAATACTGATGTAGCTGGGAAGTATCATGTCCTAGGTCATCCCTCTTTTGATCAGGTAACTTGCATGTACTAGCAGGCATTTTCAGTGCCAAAGGAGAGGGAGGGGAGTGATGACCAGCGACGAGCGAAGGTGCCGGAGTATATTTCAAAGGCGCGAGAGATTAGCTTGGCGCTGCTAATGAGGCGGATATCATCTCGCTTGCCCCTAACCTTGTGGGCCAACCAACGGCGTCGATGACTCTGGGCAGATCTAAGCAAGGCGGCCGCGGCCGCCATGCCCACGGATACCTATCTTACTTTTCGGTCCTATCTAACTTAGTTCACGTACGTTGCCCACGAGTGTATCTAGCTTCCGTGTCTCTAACATTGCTCGGCAACGACCGACCGACAGCAGAAAGGCTTGGCCGGCAGACCTCTGGTAGGTCAGCCTGGGCACGCTTGCTGGGTTAGATCCGCAAGGTACGCACGTAGCAGCAGATCATCTGTAGCCACCGATCTTTAGTGTTTCAGATTTCGTGACGGACTTGAAGGCTATCAAGCCTTGAACACGTGAGATAGAAAGTTTCTGTCAATATATCGGCCGAGCGCCACTTCAACCGATAATCTCTTTTTCTTTGTCGTCATTGTTGTTATTTGAGTTAGGTATGCCTTGCCAGGAGCAATATTTAAGTTAGCTAGCCAACGGGTGCGTCGTGCTTGACTAGCCCCCGAACCCGTTGCTAATCTTCATTTACAGTTCCGAACCCGAAAAGTGAGCATCCATGGCCACTTCTACCCTAGCATGAGGCTCGAGCCTAGTGGGAGCTTCTCCGAACCTAGGTAGATGTAGACTCCATTGTACAAGGATAAACTTGGTCCGTTGTCACCAGCGATCCTCTGAAGGACTAGCCAATCATGCCGTTAACTACCCGAGAATGGAGGCTGGGGTCCATGATAGGCAGTGACAAGGATCTTGGGGAAATAATATAACCTAGGTTAGTCATATAGACTGCTGGGGCTTCATGGGCAGAGTTGACTACGTAGCAGAAACAATTTATCGTGTCTTTCTCTCCCTCCCTCCCATTTTCTCTCCCGGTGCATTCTTAATATACCGAGATAGCCCTCGAGAACAGGCTATACCTCTGTTCGACCCCCCCTTGATTGCATGGCCGCTTGTGCAAGTTGCCGTCAGATTTGAAGACTCGCATATGCCCTGCCAACATATCCACTTCAAGACTTGCCAAATGGCGAAGTCTTCGAAGTGTTTCAGATCACGACACTCTGGGGCCGTTAGAAGGTCCACCGCAGTGGTAAATGCCGCGATCCAAGGCTCAAAGCTATCTATCTGCCTATAAGTCATTCCGTTGTGTTTTGTCGCACCCCCCCACAGACGGAGGGTACACCCTTATGTTGTTGGTTCACAGCAGCTGCTGGGCTAGGGTTCCTAGGCATGACAGCAAAGGTGATCGGACGGTATCAAGAGCCCAGTTAGCTCGCGGTATTTGCCTTCCAGACTAGCCGGCCGCTGTAGTTTTTATGTTCGGTCGCGTTGACGCGGCACTTGTTAGTCTAATGGAAGTACGCAAAGTGAAGCCTTCGAGTGCAATGATTCTGTATCGGGTCGGGCCGCTACTTCTAGTATACTCGTCTATCTAGATTGAAGATGCCGTGATCATCTTCTGTCATGTCAATGCACCTCGCGATCACACAGGGGAAGCAGTATCACATTTGGCTCGATGGCTAGTAGTAGTAGCATCAAGCCCAACTCGCCCGAAGCATCCCATCTAGGCCTGAATAGGTGCAGAAGGTCGCGCAAAGCAAAGCCGTAGGTCTGGAGCATGATTTTCAGATCTTGTGTGAGGTGACATATCACTAGTTCGTAGCCCCCAAGTCCACAGGGACCTTCCTAAGGGTGCATGCCACGCTGCCACGAAAGGAGAGACCTCACTCAGGATTACTAGAGTGGGCGACAAAATAAGAAATGCCGGAGTCAGATCAGTAGCTGCCTGCCATGCAGAAAGCGAGTCAATGATCTGCATGTCACCTAGCTGCCGCAGGGGTAACACATGGTAACGGGCACGACCAAACAGACACGGTTGACCTACGGCTTATTCTGTTTTTCTGGGGTAAAGAACCAAATTTTGAGACCATTCTCGACAATATTAGATGTAGACGCCGCCTTATTAGCCGCGACGACCCCCAAGAAAAACAGACGCTTTCCAGGGACCCAAGCCCCGATTGCCACGGTCTAGGTAGTATCGCTGTATAGAGCCTCCTCTCCCCTCCCCTACCCCTTCCCCCTTCCCCCTTTCTAACTGTCGATCGCAAGGTGGCAAGGCATACAACTTCGGCGGCAACCTGAGCCTAAGTCAGCCTCTGCCGACATGGAGTAGTTTATTTATTTTCCCTTCGTACGTTTTCTTTGGGGCAAAGGGGAAGGCTTCGGCAAAAGTAGGATCTGGGCTCGACACGTTTTTTCCATAGGTCGGCAATGCTAGATCGCACTGTCCGTTTGCTTCAAGACGGGCAAACCCAGACCGGTCAAGATGCATACATCATGTCATATAAAAAGTCGCTTGTTAAGTAGGGGAGTGGGAATGGCAAGGATTGGCTAGCCACATCTAACAGATGCCCAATCAGACATGCGTGGGCCAGTGAACCCCCCTGTCGTGCCAGGGTCTTCCTTCGGCTTAAACGTGAGGTATAGCTACCTCCTGGTCAACGCATCGTGTACCTCTACAAACATAGATATTTCCTGCACCGTAGTTGCTTCCGACAGCTCAACACTTATACTGTATACATACACAGCACGCACATACACACACACAAAATGAGACCCAGGAACACAAATCTCATCTGAGTATGTTCCTTGATTAGCAAACCAATAGTCAGTTTTAAGCTATCTCGTGCGTAAAATAAATCGATTTGGAATTCGGCAGAGAAGATTCGGCGGAGGGAAAGAAAAAGGGTAGAAGGCTACCTGGAAAGGTGGATGGAGACTTGGTAAACTACAGTATTAGATCGACCTCGTAAGGTGGAATCGATTAAAGATAGAGAGCTACGCCGAAAACAGTAGTGAATATCCAAATGGGCGATGAATGTGACTTCTCTTTTTATTTTTGGCCCATGGCTCGACTAGACGTAAGAGGTAGGTAGCCTACGTTTCTATTGAATTTGTAATCCCTATCTTACAAAGGCTTTCGAGGTTCTCGACGGCCAAGTGATCAGGCTAGTAAAGGCGGAAAGGCTTGCCATTCATTGCTCTCCTAGAGTCGGGGCCTAGTCCATGGAACAATCCACATTTGTTGGCTATAAAGGCATAAGCAGTTGAGTTAGACCCGAAGCTAGGAAGGCCCGGAAGCTTCATCGGAATCTATTAGTATACAGGAGGGTTCTTCAGAATGTGCGACACGGTGTGAACCCAGTGTTGCGAAGATACGAGGCTGGCCCTTGATACTTACGGAAGGGGATCTATGAGTAGGTTTAGGACAGAGGACGTTAGCTGGTTTTCCTCTAACCAAGCTGTAGGGTAACATGAATAGGGGATAGACAGTTATTCAGGGGAATCTAACGTCGTCCTTGTAATGTACAGCTGACAGTCTTTCCGTGTTGCTCCCTGGCGCTAATTTGAATTCCTCTGGACCGCCGTTACTAACAGCCTCCCATATGGCCTGACTGTATTGCTGTATCGTCAGACTAGCCCTTCTCTAATTTAGTCATTCTCAATTATTCTGTATCAGATATCCGTAGATTGAATGTAGTAGAAGCTCGACCGGGCTTGGAAATATAACGTTGTGACGTGTCAATCCCCATGTTGGCCGCGACCTCAAATGCTACTAGATGAAACGGTTATTGTCAATTCCCTAATCACTCGACGGCATAGAGGAGCTTTGGACCCGACCGAGAATTTCGTTCGCGGTACTCAGACTATTCTACTTTGAGTTATTAAGTATGATATACTTCTGGGAGTATTTGCGAATAGCGATGAAGAGAGCTGGCTTTGATCTGCATTGGTATGCAGCCACCCACCATTCCATGGTAAGCATTACTCTTATCAGACGTAGTGTATCGACTGCGATATTCCGGTATTTTGTCATGACTGGCTGTTACTTATCAATGGCGTGTCTTGATTACTTTCCGAGAGGTCCCTCCTGGTTAATCTGAGGACGGTGTCAACCACAGCAAATTGCGCGCTCGGGAAGAACTTTCAGAATCCTCCTTGGGTTGAAATAAAGAGGCTAATTTCCCTGAAAAAAGATCTTTCGGTGTAAAAGAATTAGGTACCAGAATTAGGTACCAGACATTGTCTTCCGTGTTTCCTTCTATCTAGACTCTCTGCAGCGAATTGTCATACTAATGTGTTCATTTCCTTGAGGCCAATACAGTAGTCGTTTAATGGCCTCTGTCGTCCTAGGAAATGTTCGGGTATTATTGAAATGGAAGAAACTATGCATGTTCCATGTTGTAGTGTACCTAAGTAATGGCCCATTTCATTTCTCTAAGGTTCTCTCCCGAATTTATCAACATACGGGAATATTTTTTAGTTCACCGTGTCGCAAAAAGTAACATCAGTGAGATAAGGCTCGCCGCAGAGATTCGTCTCTGATACCCAAACATTTATTATCAGAAGAACTATGAGATAATGACTGGCTAGTCCTAGGCCGCTGGGTGAAGTATGGAGTAGTATTTCATGCAAGCCGTCGCACAGAGGGGGGACCTTACCCGAGGGCATGCTCTCCAGTCACCTACATGAAAAAAAGCCGCCCCGACGAGCACTGCCGTATTCGAAGAACCATTGTAGCCTCAGAAAATTGAAGTCTGTAGCCAATACAACGCCATGATTAAACCAACTGCCGCCGGGTCAACACCTTGGTTAGCACACGGATCAGATCCGCCATGGATCGACAACAAAATTACGAAAACCTAAGAGGCAAGACTGAATAATAATAAAATCAAAAAGGTTCTAATTTTCTCTGCAATTTAGGATTCGTACCGGGGGTACCTTCGGTCTACTTAGCCTCCCCCCGGGATATTCCATTCTTTGTCACTTTCACCCGCAGATTCTGAGTCTCAGGAAAATGAAATCCTTTCCTGACCCAGAGTGTCGGGTCTGCTCACTACATATACGGGATACATGAGATGCGCCCTCGCCATCCATCTGCCGAGCAGAGGGGCTAGGGAGACATGATCATTCAACATGACGCAGACTTCAACCTTCCTTTGAATCTCTCTACGTTGCTCAAACCCCCTATTTGCGTCGAAGTTAGCGTGTACGCAGCGTTTGAGTTTCCGCATTTGTTCGCTTGTCATTTCCAGATCGGGCTCTCGAGGTTCATATCATTTGCCAGACTCGCTTCTTTTACTCCTAAGCCATTTCGATCGTGGCCTAGAATCTTTGTCCCGAACTGTTTCTAGTCCCTGCTGTGACCCTGTTAGAACTAGGCATCCGGGTTGATTATTATACGTATGGGCTGTTCTCCAGAAAGTCTACAGGACGGCGGTGCTCTCCCCTGGACGGCATTGTCCGACACAGATGATCTTCCTTAGACAAGACGGCGCGCATACGATGCGTGGCCGAACCAGGAACGGAATTATCGAAAGAGAGAAAGGTATGTTTGGTATGTGTGGGTATGGATCTAGAGGAACCCGGCACGCCCTCGCAGAGCAATTCAAATGCCGAGAGTGGGAATTAACATATCTGCACCTTGTTTTTCTCCCGTAACGTGGTACCAAAGTCCCTTTCGTCACTGCTAGACCAATACTTTTTATGTCTTCTTCCATGCCTACGGAACAGCTTCTCTCGATCATCATATCTTGCCGATGCTATGGGGATACGTCAAATTCTATGGGCAGAGACGAACGAGGATCCATGGGTCGATGAGGCTCTTATTCCTATGTGCCATCCTCTCTATGGAAGAACCTCGCTTGAAGAATTCGGCCCGCAATCCTTCGCCAGAGAAACTGATTTGCATGGCGCCAGCTAGCGACGCATCTTTCCGATGACTAAAAATCCTGTTTCTTGCACGAGGCAGCCCCCAGGAGGGGGGTGGCAAAGAGTCGGCACCTGAGGGCCAACAGGGCTTTAGCGTTGGCCCTCCGTCCTGGCCCTCCCTTACATTGTACCTTTCTGATGACCACGTTCGTTGACAAGACTCCACCTCTTACGGGAAGATATGCAGTTCGCGAAGTCCCGTCAGGCATCTAAAGCTGCATCTCCGGGCGAACGACGGGCGCGGCCCTGCGAGGATGGCCCCCCGAGGCCAAGGTTGTCTAGATTGTATCTCCACTTCACCTCACATCGGTGTGGCCATCTCTTAGACAAGGAGCTAGTGGGTAATGGGATCGGGAAGTGTCGATGATTACTATTCAGAAAGTCACGATGCCCAACCCCTTCATCTATTTGTTGGGCTCCAAAGACGGGACCATCATCTTCCCTTCTATCGGGCGTGTTCAAGTGTTAGACTAGTTAAGGTAGTTGCTTTGGTGGTTATTCAAGGCAAGGGTAGCAGGATGGTTTCATCACCTTGCAGCATCACTCCTCACGTTGCTAGCTTGAGCATGTGCATCTCTTACAATCTAATGTAACTTCATCGAATGGCCGTCACAGCATTCCATGATCCTATCGCATTTTATCAAAAGTTCCAGATCTATAAGCTTGTGAATGATTCTTGACAACCCTCCCCCCCCTATACGAAGTCCTAGGTTCTACAAAGTACCTCGCCCTCATACCACGCTAGAACCTGGGGAATACCATTGCATTCTACTCCATGAGAACGCCAAAATCCCTTATGTTGCATCCATGGTAATCTCGTGCCTAGCTGATCCCGATTGTAATTGGTAAAGAGTTTGATTGCTTACCTGGCGGCGGCCCCCATGCATTGACTACAGTGCCACTGCGAACAAACCACCCAGTCGGAGTTTGTCCCATTGTCCATATGACGTTTCTCATGCTCTTCAGAAATGTTTGTGCCAACAAAACGGCATAATCCGTGCCTGATTGTGGTATTCGAGCTCCTTGTTCCGCCTCTCCCTTGCATGGTGGCATTTGCCCAAGAGCACCACCTTCCGTTCGTTCCCCCAAGCACAGAGGCCGCCACCACTAGGTTTGGAGAAACGCCTCCGGTTAGAAAAATTACTGATCTTTAGGCTTCTTTGCATGCCTTGGAGGGAGTAATTTCATAACAGGTATATGTGTATCAACCATACCGACTCTAGAGACATCGTCGCTTACTATGGACTAACAGGTTGTTATATCGATTTCTTCTTTATTCGTACCATCTAAGCGTTCTTCTCCACACGATGATTGTCGAGTATCACATCAGTTTCTACTCCCCCAAGATCGATGTCGCTGCTGCGATCCGAACCCATATCTACCGTTGGTGTCACAGCCCGCGGGTCCCCTAGCAAAGCGCATTGCTAGAAATAAGCGTTCCAATACTGAATCCGCCTTATATATAATAAGGACCTCTCCAGAGTTATGGTTATTGGCGGTAGAACGTTGCTCGATGTGACGAAGTGGGTAGGTATATTGAAAAATTTGCTGCTGGCCCACGAATGCTGTAATAAGAGTTGGCCTGTATTCGTATCCACGAATGGGGAATGGTAGATGATAGTCAACATCCAGCATGAGATATCTAGATAGTTGGATGTTTTCCCATTAGTTGAATAGTGATTTACTGATATATTCGGGAAGTTAACAAACCCAATTTGGTGTTTAAGAACTCTCTCATCACTAGTTGCTCTTCGATAGAACATTATGGTGCGGGCTCCTCTACTTTACATGTCAGCAGTTACATCGCAGAGGGAGAGGAAATCCCGGTTGACAGAAATGCGACTCAAATTATAAGAAATACTTTAACCTATGGGAGCCCTTCGAGAAGGTTTATACCTAGTTAAAGTAGCTTCTCGTCCAATCCACAGTAATACCCGCTCCTCAAGACAGGTCCTACGCTGGTCTAATCTAGGAATAATTTCGTGTTTTGCTCACCAGAGCCTTGCATTTCGTACTTCTATGTTAGCGAAGGAAAACCTCTCAGACTTCGGTATTCCATCGTATTGAAACCACGAAACTATCTAACCGAACAGCTAAAACATAAAGAATGTTAAAGGTCCTTGGTTATGCATACGGCAAACCACATGATTGATCCACGAAGCTATATTCAAGGGCTCGGCCATTGATAATAAGCTAAAGTTCCGCGATCCACTTTCGTCTACCCAGTTTCAAGCATAACTACCTACGTACTAGTAACCTCTCTATGAATGACGAAACCTTTAACGGGATATTGTTGTCTAAGAGCTAATGAAAACCGCATTTGATTACCAAAGTTCCTACTGGAGTAATCTATATACTCCCTTATCGAAGTGCATAATCCTAAGCATCATAGACGTAACATTTCTTGTTGGAATATTACGGCCCTATCATACCTTCGAGACAAGTCAGAAGTGATTACAAACACCCTAATTCTCCATCTATAGCAACGTATGAGGGATAACCTTAGAAATACGGATTCGTTGCAAGCTCTCCCCATTTCATCTACCATAAACTGCTCTATATTATGTCCGTACCAGCAAGTTCTAAAGCAAAACCGCCATGAGATCATCATAGTATAGGACCCTAATCGCAATCACGGACTCCATTTCTAATCCGCCTTTTCTTCTACTTTAGTCAAGCAAAGATGGCGCAAGACAGCAGGGCCTACATAGCGGCTTTTTCTTTTTACTAGAGTTATTAATCTATTCTAGACATGCTTTACACACACCCGTGCCTCATAACAAGTATTACCATTACGAATAATCTGCCTCGCCCAAATCACTCCTGCAAAGTCAGAAACCTCTCCACCCATCACCCCATGGCCATGGCATTTGAATGCGTGGTACGAATATGAAATCTACATCGACACCTCTTTCCACAGCCTAACCACAGATGCCAGCTGAGTTGATCCTAGAAGTACTTCTCCATTGCGGCCCGAAGACATCAAGGTACGGGCGCCACATAGTCATGATGACCTACCCATCCCAGAGAAGAAATCGCTCAGAGAAAAGACGGCTGGGGCCCCCAGCTATTCGTTCGGTGGAGCCTCTTACGTTCATCCAGACTGGACAGGCAGACATCGCTATAGATAGGCTGAAGGGCTGCCTACCATCAACTAGTCCATCTAAAGTCAACCTGTAGACTTGATACCCGCTGTGGAGATAGACACGCCAAGGAGCATGGCTTAGCGTGGAGAGGTTAGATGTTGTTTCGAAGTATGTAGAGCTCAGGTACATCATCGATACTCCGCGCAATTACCTTCCTAGAGAGGTATCCGATTACTTAACCCGACCGCTTCCGATCTCACTAGTTAAGCACTATCGCGTATATGTCAGAGGGCGGAGCAGCGCCGGCAGGCATGGCATGGCATGGCATGGCATTGCATGCTAAAGCCACGTCAGCATCGCAGCATCAATTCTATATCGGGCTTTGAGCCAAGATTTTCTCTTGTCTCTAGACAGCTGAAATTCGGCAACATGGTTGTAGATGGGGTTGGTCGGGTTTCTGATTATTCGGTCGAGCACTTGTAGATGCGTATACCGTAAACACCCTTGACGATTGATCCCGACGAGACCGGAATAGAGCTAGGCGTCTCTTTGCATCCATTCGGGTTTGTTCTAGCCAACTGACGAGCTTTTTCATCCAATATTAATCTTCTCCTGGCCCATCCCTGGAAACTAAGAAGGCCGTAACACTTGTCTACAAAGGGACGATTGACAGTTACCGTAGGAGTACCTTTTGGATGTTTTCTTCGGCAACTTTCTTGGCGTAGTCACTCCTATTCCCCATCTTTCACGTATGATCTACAAGCCCTTGTCTTCTACGACGAGAACGAAATACGAAAAAGTCTAGCACCCGAACGAATAACTTCACTACAGCCAACTGTTAGAATTTACATGTGCTAGAACTAGATGGGCTCGGCTGTGTTAGTATATAGCTCCTTTTATTTGAATCAGATGTTATAAAATAGCTCCCAGAAAAGGAATTCTCATCTATCGTCATTTATTTAGATGAAATGGCAGAGCAAGTAGGACAATTCACCCGCACCCGGGTTACAAAGGCCCATCTATTCTTAGATTAAGACAACATGGAGTCCAGCTTGAGCTAAGATAAGCTCCTCTAACATTTGTCGCTTGATATGACGATGGGATGTTCCTCGAACTTCGACTCTACCGCGCAAATACACCGAAGTTAAGCTTCCATTAGTAGCAGTTACTGGCAAAACTCGCTCTTCGGAGCCCTCAAAACTTGGATGTGTGTCTCCATAATCCTAACTATATGACTACGTCCCTTTATTCTCACGGTCTAGAAATGAATTACGCAACTTCACACCAACTTGATAGTCTGTATTGCTTATAAACACGAATTCTATCCGATAAAATAAGTATCCTCCTTCACGACTGAACTCTATAGAATGATTAGACTTCCTAACCATAAGAAAGTAATTAATGCAGTGGCCAAGGGAGACAATGATTAAAAACCCAAAGGATCAATAATGGATTGGCAAGCGAAAATTATTGCACAGATATTAAAATTCGTTAGAGCTATCTATTCCTATTAGACACCTTCCACGATGCCAACCTTATAACAAGGGCACTAACGATGTTATTGCGTGGAGAGCTGGAACCTAAGGTACTCAGAGAGCGGTTCATCTACACACAAAACTGTTGAAATATAGGGTTATACGACCCTTGTCACCTGTATCTACATATATAGGGGGGCGAAGCCCTCCTATCCAGACTCACCTTGAACTAATACACTTGATCCTATCCTCACATCTTCGTCTCATCTCAACAAAAACAGGCTATTTATTTCCCTTTGACTTTGGTAACGCCAAACTTACCATCTCCAGTCGATGTTAAGCCGTTCCCAGAATTTCGATCAGGTCTTGATATTCATCCTGAGACACCTAAATATGGATTTTTCAAGCACCGTCCCACTTTGCTTGCAGTATCCAGATATGTCAAATTTTATTCCAACTACTACTTCCCCGTTACGGTTTTCATGGTGACTCTAGAACTATGTTGATATTGTTGAGATGGGACGAAGATATGAGGATTAGATGAGGTGTATTAGTCCAAGTCTGAGTCTATATAGTGGGCATATCCCATATATAGGAGGCTATATGTAGAACCGTATACAGGGGATATTCCACATATTTTCAACAGATATACTTTTCTATAGCTATGCAGAAACATATCATTCACACCTACTGATTTATCACACGTTAATACCACTTGTTTTGCCTAGTTAGGTGTATACATAAAGAATTGGCGGAAAGATAGGGGACTCGATCTGAATTAGCTTTCACCAAGGTCTCACCTGCGACGCCTTACCACTAGAATTCTCAGGAACGACAGCTAACACCACACAACCATTCAGCAACTCAGGTACATGGCGTAAACCTAGAACAAACTCTGTAGGGTGGCCTCTACTTTAAGAATGGCATCGATCATATCAACTTGTTGTAACTCATCCATGCCTTCCAATGTAGCAGGGTTCTAATCTAGATATAACTACCAAGAGGCACCAAGCACCCCTACATGTATATCGCGGACTATATAAGGGCTAATTGCTAGAAGGGTAGAAGCGTTCGCTTTTGCCACAATATACGTGAACTTTATATTCTTTTTCAAGGCGGTAACAGGCAACTTGCGCCTGTGTGCTCACAGGTGGCCTCTCATATACAAGCAGGATGTCCTAGCAACAGTTATACGTTGTTGCCATTCAGGGCCTCTTTTAGGATAGGTGATTATGCAGTTGTTGCGCAAAGAGCTCGAACTAGATATACACGAATAGACGACCGCTTTATACCCGAAGGACCTCATTATCTCCCAAGACCCCTCGTATTTCACATTCTTGTTGCTATAGGCTACAATGATAGATTGCAATACCACCGGCATATATCGAGATTAGTGACTTGAATGATTATCCAACTAGACCCAAGACAACATTATAGATGTAAAACATCTCTGTCCAATACTATGCGTAATTCACCAAGTACATATTCGTATTATTAAATATGGATTACATATAGCTCGTGTAGCTACAATCATCACATAACTAAATTCGCTCATGCTAGCAAGCCTAACAACTACTATTTCAAATAAGGGGGGCATGGGAACATTTAGAGCAATGATGTTATAAATACAATGGCTCAATCACCATTCTACACGACAATATTGTGCTTTACCTCCAGCTAACCCCAAACAATCTGAACTTCTTGGCTTCACCATTGGAGCCCTTCGTATCTGCATTCTCTAGGTATATTCGCTGATGACCTTTGACATCAACGAAGAAATACTTGTATTCAAATTTGGGGTGCCCTGTGCTTCTGGTCAAATGAACGTGGGCGGTACCGTTGTTTAATGGTCCTTCCAACTATGAAATGTCAGAAATCTTAGGTTCCCAAAGGGCAGGGGGAGCTGATTCATTGCACCCACATAGAAATGCATTATGAGGTGCTCATTTCCTTGTGCGTCGGTCTTCAGGGTAGACCTATGGGGAATGGTTAGCTGGGATTCCTTGAGGTTGTCTACCCGTAATAAGAACTCACGAGATTGGCCTCGCACGGCGCCATTTGTTCATGGTCTCGTCTCCATGAGCGGTTATCTTCTTACTGTCGCCCAGGAGTGCCAAGCAATCGGGATCCTTCTTGATCCTATCAACGGCTCGGTTGAAGTACGCAGTCTTGCTTTCGGAGGAAAAGACGTCTTGGTAGAGGAAGTAACCAACACTTCCCTTGAGAGATGACCCATTAGCATGCTATGTATGTATTTATGTATGCATGTATGTAGTAGGAAAACACGTGGGTACTATTACCGTCAAGACGATGCCGAGTATAACGAGACCGAAGTTGACGGATTGCTGAGTGGCACGAGAGGCCTTCTCGCCTAAGGAGAGTTCATTCCACGGAACAAATCCATTATCGTTGAAGGGCGTAATTGCCTTTCTTCTTGAAGTACCAGACCCAGGCCCAGACCCCTTCGAGTTGGACCCTAGATTGTGCTGGGTTGCGTAGCTTCGAGGTATGAGAATAGGTCGCAGCTGGGGAACGAGACTTGCGGCGCCGAAAGGCCGAATCAGAGGCTTCATCATGCCAATTGGAGGTCCATTGGAGCTGCGATCTTCTTGAGTGCAGAGTAGATACCTAGGCACGATTATCGGGCTGGACGTGATATTGTATGTTAGCTATTGCTTGTTGCGCTTGGTGACGGAGGACTCGATTAGTTAATTAAGGTGTGGAGTCACTTGAAGCTTTTTGCGACGGCGATTAGATTGAAATGTGGAGAATGACGCTAGAACGTGCGCTAACCCGCTTGTGGCTTAGCACTGGACTTTGCCGACAGTCCTTAGGTCTTTCAAGTGTCATTTTGGCCAAATCTGGCCGAATCTCCTTCTCCTGAACCCTCAACACCACGACAGCTTCTCCCCATCCTCCCTCCGGACTTCTGCGGAAAGCCTCCTCGGTCCTTGAATCACGCAACACGCATTGCCCACGAACAATCCGATACACAATCACCAACTGAGAGACCGATATTCAGTCGCCAAGATGAGTGCGCTTGCGACCAAGCAGCAGTCCCAGAAGATCTTCGAGAAATTGAAGACGAAGCCGGCAAACAAGGTGAGCGATATTAGTCTGGCCCTGATACGCACACGCCGCCGCACGAGTGCTCGTGCTGACCTCTCGCAATCAAGATATGTTTCGACTGCGGACAGAAGAACCCGACCTGGACTTCGGTGCCCTTCGGTATCTACCTGTGTCTTGACTGCTCCTCGAATCACCGCAACTTGGGTGTCCACATCTCCTTTGTCCGCTCCACCAATCTTGATCGTATGTCACGCACCTCCACCCAAATAATTATTCTTATTCGGCCCCGAATATTTTACGCTAATGAGACGTCCGGCCAGAATGGCAATGGGACCAGCTTCGCGTCATGAAGGTCGGCGGAAACGAGTCTGCGACCAAATTCTTCCGCTCAAACGGAGGCAGCGCAGCGCTGGCGAGCAAGGACCCAAAGACCAAATACCAATCCCCCGTGGCTACGAAGTATAAGGAGGAATTGAAGAAGCGGGCTGCACGCGACGCCATCGAGTGAGCAGCCTCCCGCAGTGGGGTATAGTAGCAGCGCTGACCATATCCTAGGTATCCCGAGGAGGTTACCGTCACCGACATAATCGGCGATGCTGAGGGTTCGGCAACACCCTCCAGCGAACCAAGCGACGACTTCTTTTCTTCCTGGGACAAGCCCTCTATCAAGAGGCCTACGCCCCCCGTCTCGCGAACCGGCACGCCGCCGGTGGTTGGACGAACCCCATCTCCGTTCCTGAACGCGGGCTCCAACGGCAAGGACATCTCGAGATCTGCATCACCTCTCTCCAAATCCGATTCCGCCACCGAACCCAAACCTGCTGCCAGCCGAATCACCACCTCTGCCGCACTACGAAAAACTAACACGACCGGCCCGCGCAAGGCCAACGTCCTCGGCGCAAAGAAAACCACTAAGCTTGGGGCCAAGAAGGTCACTGGTGCTGACATCATCGACTTCGACGAGGCCGAGAGGAAGGCAAAGGAAGAGGCGGAGCGGATCGAGAAGCTGGGCTACGACCCCGAGGCCGAGGAAGCCGAGGCCAAGAAGGCGACAGTTTCATCTGCCAAGCCCGAAGCGACCAACATCGTCTCTCCATCGCCGGTAAGCCCGCGCGGTTATGGCTCTGGTCACACTCGTGAAAAGTCGGCCGCCGAGGTAGAGCGTCTGGGTATGGGATTCGGAAGGCTTGGTTTTGGCCAGGTCGGTGGTAGCAAGCCTGCTGCCGCGGCTAAGAAGAATGCCGGTGGGTTTGGATCAGTCGGCCCAGTCAAAGCAACTACTGAAGGTAACATCCATCACCTTTTAACTCATATTCCTTTCCGTCGGAGATATTGTACTTACATGTCACAGAAGACGAGGAACGCTACGCGCGAAACAAATTTGGCAACCAGAAGGGCATTTCCTCTGATGAGTTCTTTGGAAAGGGTTCCTTTGACCCCAACGCTCAGGCCGAGGCCAAGACACGCCTTCAAGGATTCGAAGGAGCCACAGCCATCTCTTCGAACGCATACTTTGGTCGGCCCGAGGAAGAGGATCCTGCCGATGATTATGGCGATCTCGAGACAGCGGCTAAGGACTTCATCCGCAAATTCGGAATTACTGCGGGCGACGACCTAGATAACCTGACCAGCGCACTGGGCGAGGGCGCTACAAGACTTCAGGGTGCTATCAGGAACTACCTCAACAGCTAAGCTGGCGTTGCCGAGACGTTGGTAATCTATTATGTTCTTGATAGCATGTGATGGACGCACAGTATAATATAACCACGACATAGAAACCGGCGCAAGACGGGGACTCAGTATGTGTCGCGTATGCAATGGGCTATCAAGACTTCTCGGGGATTAGCAGAATATGACATGGACAAAATTGACGCCGAGGAACGATGAGAAAACACGAGACAGGGACGACGACATGACGTGTGGAGGCGCATACAAAATAGATAGATTACGTCGGCGGCGGCAGCGGTAGCTACCCTACTAGGTACTACTACTACCGCTGTAATAAAACTTCAAACTAAACGAGGCAAATTCGTTATGATTTTGGGCACTGATAGAAAAGTTGGGCGGAGTTTGTTGTGTCAGTGGGGAGAGAGATAAAGGGGGGGGGGGGGTTGTTTACATTGCTTATCACTAACAAACATTATGTCCGCCAACCTGAGACCAACGTGTGTGATATGCTCGTCCTATTATGTTGTTCCAAGTTATATTTCAGTTCTATCTTGCGTATTTCCGAGATCCCCGTTTTATAGACCTAACGTAGGATTGGCACGTGTATGTCTGTCACGATATACATATACGACAGGAGAAGAAACGATGTATGTGTGTAGTCATGTTCTAGTCTTTTTCTTTAACGCACGAAGGTTTAAACCGATCTACCTACTTTATTCATTACCACCATGTAAAATATCCTCTTTTCTTTGCGTATCTTTTCCTTCCCGGGGTCCGGGGTTAATTTTTTCCCTTCCTTCCAAGAAATATAGGTAGGTATAGTACCTCAAAGCTCAAGCTCATGTCTCAGCTACATTTTCCGTCAGCCCCCCCTCCCCCCCCAAGTCTAATTAATACCATTCCTATTTTTATTTCTGTTCTTCTCGCCGATCTACCCTTCTCTCCCTCCCCCTTTCGTTAGTTGTGTTTCTTGTGCCCAGATAATATCTATTTCTTGCCGTGTAATTGTCATCATCCTTGATGAGTGCCGACCGAGAAAGGAAAAAATAAATTTAGAAAATACCACAACCCTTCTTGTGGAGGGGATAAACAATGGAAGAGGAAGAAAAGGGGCGGGGGGCGTTCAACTAAAAGCAAGCCGGTTCTTGAACTCCTCAAACCTCTCCTCGACCCGAATTCCGTTCCACGTCTCCCGGCCCTCCTCGTCCTTCCCCAGCGTCGGCACGCCGACCTGCTCGATGGCGATACTGGCCGCCACGCTGCCCCAGGCCGCCGCCTCCTCTAGGGTCTTACCCCGTGCGAGCGCGACGGCCAGCCCGCCCAAGAACGTGTTGCCACCGCCGGTCGGGTCGACGACCTTTTTGGGGTCGGTGTGGTAGGCGGGGATCCAGCGCTCGACGCCCGGATCGACCTCGATCTCCTCGCGGGCGATCATACCCTCGGGGTCCTGGAGCAGGCCGGCGAATAGGGCCTCCATATCCGTGTCCGGCTGCAGGCCCCCGTGGATCAGCGCCGACGGCTTCTTCTTTTGCGGCTTGCTCCGTATCTTCCGCTTTCGGCCGCCGTTCCGCGCCAGGTAGCACCCTTTCTCGCCCGCTCGCACGACGATGGAGAAAGATTGCAGGGGCATGGAACCGAGGAGCTGCTCGCAGGCGCGCTCGATCGCCTTCGTGCTGATCTCGCCGGTCTCTGGGTCTAGTCCCGAGTCGCCCATGAAGCCTGCAAGCTCCGAGTGATTCGGGCTGATGACGTCGATAAGCGGGAGCGTGTTGGTGCAATTCAGGAGTTCGTCTGGAGTACAGAGATCGGGTACGGGCTCCCAGACGAAGATAGGCTTAGGGAGATTATTACCGTCAGGAGTAGATAGTCTGTTCCTCTTGTACTTAATCTCGGTCACGAGCTCCCTACATCTCGTGGGCGAGCAGATGAGGTGGAAGGCTTTGGAAGCCAGAAGTGATGGGGTGAGGTCTTCGGCCGTGAGGCGCTTCTTGGGCGTGGTGTAACGGAACGCTCGGTTTTGATGCTCGTCGTAACCGTTCCATCCACGGGTGGTAAGCCGCTCCGGATCGTCACGGAGCTCGACGGAGGTGCTCCATGTGGAGATGAGCTCCTCTAGCGCCTCAGGGAAGTCTGATCCCTTATCGATGATCCACCCGACAGAATTAGATAGCGGTGGAGGAGAAAGCAGGCGGGCTCCCAGGGCGGAATAGGAGCCAGCACCACCGAGTATGTCCTTCACCGGTGGTGTCGGTGGTAGATACTCGATTTCATCTTGAGATGACTCTTGTCAGTAGGTGTTTTCATATGTACCTTAGATATATTTATAAGACAGGCTTGTCATGGGGCTTTGATGATGTTCATACATACATACATACATACATGCTCCACCTTTCGAGAAGAAGAGGGTACAGGTATGTGTATGTGTATGTGTATGTAGGCAATTCGCGATCATCAGCAGATAGACTGTCGATCCTTGGTTTACTCGTCTCAAATAATAAGTGATCTCCTCGATGGCCGGGCCCAATACGTGAAGTAGCAGGCAGGGCGCATAATGACCCGAACAGCGATAAAGGTGAAGTAAAAGACGAAGGAGAATAATGAAAAAGAGGGCCGCTTACCGATTATGAACATGCCGAGAGTAACGAAGTCAATGCCCCGCGGTTCTGGTTCTGGTTCAGATTCGGCGGTAGCAACAGCAATAGCAACAGTGGTGGTGCCGTTCTGCTCAGTTCCGGATTTGGACGTGAGTTTAGACGTGGGCTTGGACGTGGATTTGGACTTGAACTTGGAATCCGACTCTGACGGGACAGCCATGGTGGTATCTAAACGAGTGATGATCGCGACAGGATACAGGGCTCGGGGGTCATATACGGCGCCGAGAGTGGAGATATTGGGCTGGTTAAGAAGAATATTAGGTCGTAAAAGTATGCAGGACGAACAATGGACGGGCGAACCACATGTGAGTTTCTCCCCTATCGAACAATGCTGGGGGCAGAATCCAAGAAAGCCTGGATGAAGCTGCAGGTCTTAGTCGTCCACCTAGCATTTGATAGGAAGACGAAGGGGAACCGGGATTACATGTGCCAGGCTGAACTGCACAATGGAGACTGATTATGCAGGTGGCCCTTTGAGCCTTGCCGGTATTACAACGACCAAGTAGATATTAACACGGATTATTTTATCTTGTATGGGGTTGTATCAGTGAATCAATCTGTGAGTTTGGATGTGTTTAATGCTTTTTGTTCACCGGTAGTTCGAGCAGCAACGATAGGCCCTGACGCTAGCAGGGGGTTTAGGTACCTACCTTACCTGTTACCTAGTGGTATCTTACTGCTACATAGTTACATACCTAACCTAGATGAATAAAGGGTCCTATTGGAACTTCTACGTACTAGAGGAATAAGTTTCGCCGAGGCTCCGATGCATGAATACCAGGTACCGAATAAAAGCTTTTGATGGACTTAAACGAAACAAGGTGGGGGTTTTCATCGGCCCACCTATCAAAAAACTGTTACATCCATTTCTTGGGTCCGTCAGAAGTCTGCGTCGAATGTTGTCTTCGTGAGGTCGGGTCCTGAAGATCGTGCATCGTAATTGTGCCTTGCATCGTCAACCTGTGATAAACTGCTACCCTTTTTTCTTTTTCTCTTTTATACATATTATTTGGGAACCTAGAATTAGGCATCGACAATTTCCATTCTGTTCCTAGTCTCTATTGACTTACAACTTTATTATATATATTTTCAACATCCCCCTGGCTGATTAAATTCGGAAGCCTAGATAATCGTCTCCGTCTTCGTCTTAGTCTTGGCCTTACGTACCCTGTGCTGGAGACTTGGGCCATAAATCAGGTACCTATATTTATGTACATACCTAGGTACATACCTACATATGTACTGTAGTGTATGCACCTGCTTGCTTCCGGGCCCCGCCGTTTATTGACCGACTCTCCTTTCCCCTTGATCCGAGCTTTGAATACCTGCTATAAAACGACGCTGCTTTGCGATTGCTCGCAACCGCCATAATGGCACAGAACAACATGCATAACCTAGTCACCCTGATCAAGCGGTATGTCTACTCTGCTGGCTCTCCTATCCTCATATCGACATGTTATCGACGGCAACTGGGCAACTGGGCAACTAACTAACTCGGATCACCAGGCTAGAAGCCGCCACTACGAGGCTCGAGGATATTGCTTCGTCGACGATAGAGCTTCCTCAGGCCGTCCCAGCTCTCACCCAGTCCATTGCGACGCCACCTGGTCCCTCTGGAACCAGCAGCCCTGTCCCGCCTCCGCCTGCCGCCCTGCGCTCTGTCCCGTCAACGATTCCCGAAGAGGAGGTACCCGAAGCGATCGAGGAGTTCGACACTTTCATCAGCCAGTCCGTCGACAAATATGTAAAGGCGAGCAACAAGCTGGGCGGCCTGGTCGCCGAGCAGGCTGCTAAGGTTCTGGACGGCTTCACGCAACAGCGCCGCTTCCTCCTGATATCCACCAGGGCCAAGAAGCCCGATATAGCTGGCGCCGAGATGGCCGTCTACCAGGAGCTCCTAAAGCCCATAAACGAGGCTCTCATGGCCGTCGGCAGCATCAAGGAGTCCAACCGCGGGTCACCGGTTTTCTCGCAATTAAGTGCCGTGTCCGAAGGTATCATGGTGCTGGCCTGGGTCACCGTCGACAACAAGCCTTTCAAGCACGTAGAAGAATCGCTAGGATCCGCTCAGTTCTTCGGCAACCGAGTGTTGAAAGAATATAAGGACAAGTATGATACGACGACCATCAGGACGTAAATATCCTACTAACTCGAGAGATGCAGGGACCCGGACCAGGTTGAATGGATACAATCTTTCTACCAAGTATTCCGCGATCTCAGCGAATATGTCAAACAGTACTTTCCCCATGGCATCCCCTGGAACCCGAAGGGCGAGTCGGCAGCCGAAGTCGCCCAAACAATAACGACGTCCGGCACGTCTAACGCCGCGCCACCTCCTCCCCCTCCTGCCGGTGGTGCCCCCCCACCTCCGCCTCCGCCTCCCGGCCCTCCCCCCGTCTTTCAGATTAAGGAGGATGCGCCTCCTAAGAACGACGGCAGCGGCTTCGGCGCTGTGTTCAGCGAGCTGAATAAGGGCGAGGCGGTGACTAAGGGTTTGCGAAAGGTAGAAAAATCAGAGATGACGCACAAGAACCCGGCTCTGAGGGCGAGCTCAGCCGGCTCGTCAGAGATCCGGGCGAAGAGCCCCGTGCCCAGCAAGAAGCCTAAACCCGAGAGCATGCGGATTAAGAAGCCGCCGAAGAAGGAGCTTGAGGGCAACAAGTGGACGATCGTGAGTTGCGATTAGAAATAAGCCCTCTCCAAAGATAAAACCGCCCGACTAATATGGAAACTTCTTTTGTTCAGGAAAATTTCGATAAGCACTCGGAGCCCATAGAGATCGACGCGGCCATGTCGCACTCGATCCTAATCAGCCGCTGCAACCAGACAACCATCATCGTCAAGGGCAAGGCGAACGCGGTGACGGTCGAGAACACGCAGCGGCTGTCGCTCGTGGTGGACTCGCTCGTGTCGACGGTCGACGTGGTCAAGTCGTCCAACTTTGCCCTCCAGGTCCTGGGCCAGCTGCCCACCATCCTGCTCGACCAGCTCGACGGCGCCCAGGTCTACCTCAGCAAGGAATCCTCCTCCACCCGCATCTTCTCGAGCAAGTCGTCGAGCGTCAACGTCAACGTCATCTCGGGCCCCGACGACGACTACAAGGAGATACCCCTCCCCTACCAGATCTGCTCCTACTACGACGAGCAGAAGGGCGACATGGTCAACGAGATCGTCGAGCATGCCGGTTAGGCTGGCTCGGCCAAACGTAAACTAACTAACTAGTCAGGTCGAGTTGGCGCGTCCGCGGGATATGAGTGATGGCTTGTAGTTACTAGGTGTTGCTTCTGGGTGGGGATGGGATGAGAGAAAATTAAAAAAGGGAAGGGGAGGATGTAAATGGATGTTAAGACTTGATGTTCTCGGGTAGGTTCAGTGTAGGAACTGGATGGGAGGGCCGGCCAGCCAGCTAGGAGTTTTCCCCCCATCAAGAGCACCGTCCTATGTGCAGCGATATCGAATCTAGGTGTTTTATGTTGATGTACCGCGGGTATAGATAGCGTCCCCATCCACACGCACATTGTTCATCTATATGTACCAATGAAAATAAAACAAGCATTTTTAACACAGTCAGGTCTTGCTAAACTAAAATAGACAAATCTCTTCTACAATATTGCTGCATAGGTAACTTTGCCTTTTTTTCACTTTTTTTCTTCTTATATTGCGACTACGAGTTTTTTTCCTGTCGAACATCATACCTGATGCTTTAGAGATCTTCTATGTGTTACCTATCTAACTTAGGTAGCCAGCACAAAAACAACGAGAATCCATCCCTTTTAATATCTCTCTACCAGTGGTGGGGAATCCGTCTTGTCTTATCTATTCCACACACAGTTCCCTGATGGCGGCTACGCATAACAAGGGAAATTGTATATACATAGCGCAAAAACACAAAATTCTTTCCTGAGACTCTAGATTCGGTTCGGTTCGGTTCGAGGTAAAACGATTAATATTCCCATATTTCTAGGCAAACCCCGTCTATATCGGAAAAGCGCCGCGCCTTTCCGTCTTGCTGGTCTATAGCTTCGCCTTGGGCGGCTCGAGGGTCGGCAGCAGCAGGTCGCGGATATCGCCCGCGGCCTCGTTGAGGTAGTAACTCATCTTCTGGCTGCCGAGGCCCTTGGAGACGATGTTGAAGTTAATACTGTTCAAACGCAGCATAGTTAGCACGGAATTCTCTCAGAAAGCTTCTCAAATATAGTCGATTTTTCGGGGGGGGGGGGGGGGAGGATTCTCACCTATTCTCGTTGATCATGTACGCGATGCCGAAGCCGGCGTCGATGACCTGGCTCCAGCCGTAGCCGTTGAAGAACTCGGAGCTCAGCTGGCTCGTCGACAGGTACCAGGAGCTGCTGTAACCAAAGGCCGGGTCCTTGTATATCGCGGGCAGCTCCTCGCCGGGCGCGAGCAGCTTCTTGAGCCCGAACAGGTGGCGGTCGACGCCCTTGCCATCGGACGCGGCGCCGATGTACTCGATGTGCGCGCTGATGGCCTTGCGGAAGAGGTCCACGCGATCCTGGTCTGGAGCCTCCGGGTCCGCCATCGCGTTGCAGAAGGCGACGCTGTCGTCCGACACCGAGCGGCACGTCTCCGTGCGGCCTAGCTGGAAACGTCGCGTCGCCGCCGATTCGTACGTCGGACGGTTCCTGCCGTACATCTTGTGGTAGGCCAGCTGGATGACCATCTGCACGTATGCGTCCGGCGAGCACTTGAACTTCTTGATCAGGCCTTTGCCATAGCCCTGGTACGCCTGGACAGCAAGCTCGTGCTGTCCGATGACGGCATCGAAGTCCTTGACCGCGCGATCAATCTCGCCCTGCACTTCCTTGGTGATTTCAAAGTTCACGGCGGTAGGCTCGGACAGGTTCGACCGCACAGATGGGTTGCTGAAGTCCAGTTTATTGTTAAAGATAGCGTCGTTGACATAGTCGTTCAGCCGGTGCGTGGGTGTGCCATCCATCATACTATGCTCGCCCATGAAGCCAGAAGTGCCATTGTCGTTCACAATGAACTGCAGGGGCTTGTCATACCATCGGTTTTGCCCGTCGCCGTGCCAGTATTGATGCGCCCGCTCCTCGAGAGTTACCGGCGACGCATCGTCCAAGCATACGACAAATGCTGCGGACTCGATAGCCTCGAGCGCAGCCTTATTCTTAGGCGAGGCATCCAAAAGCACCTTGCGGGCATCCGTCCATACATCTCGGTTCTCGCTAGTGAGCGCACCTACGGCGGGAACGCGCTTCGCAAGCTCGTAGACCCTGGCGAATTGCGCCTCAAGCTCGGAGGTATTCAGCTGTTGCCCGTCAACTTCGTGAGCGATCTTGAAGAATTGGTTCTTGCGGATTGCGATGATGTGCTTGTGGCTCTTGGGATCGAACTTGACGGGATAATCCGCGGGCTTTGCCGCCACCCTGCTCGCGTTGAACATCCACTTGTAGCTGTCCATACATATGGGGAGCTTCTTCATGTATTCGGGCTCGAGCGTGCCGCTGTCGACCTGCTTTTTAAACTCGAGCGCGGCAGTGGTCAGGGCAGCAGCACGCTTTGCGGGGTTCCGCCGGCGGCGGTCATCGCGGTGGGAGTAGAAGTAGCTGACATACGGGACGACAGGGTCGCGGTAGGAGAGATAGGCCGCATCGTTCCACCACTCGTAGATCCAATTCTTGGTCTTGGGATCCTCGCGCTTGGCGATCAGCTTGTCCTGCAACTTTCGACCCACGCCACCGGGCTGGATGAAATCCTTCACGGCCTGTTGGCTTGCGGCATATTCGGTGGGACTCAAGAGCGGGTGTATGCTCTTCAGGTATCGGGCGGCGGTCTCTTCGAGGGTCGGGACTGGTAACCGAGGTAGGGAGTCTTGGAACCGGAGCATGGGGCCCTTCGACTTGTCCTCAACATATCCTGTGGTTTTCGCCATGAGCTTCTTCGGTTCCGACGAATTACAAGGTTAGCGGACACCATGGCGACGTACCTTCGGGGAGGGAGCTGTTGCTCCGTTTTGTGGCCGGCGCCATCAGGAAATTCTGTAGCACAATGTCAGCATGCGGTGTCCCGATAAATGTGACATTGGCTGCATTTGATATAAACAAAGAGATGGAAGAAGCACATGATTATCATGCCATACCTTTGGCGCTTGAGCTTGTCTTACAGCTGTCCTGAGGGTAGTACTCTGTATCCGGCTCTTTGCCAGCGAACTCAACATTTTAACACGAAAGAAAGACGGAAAGAAAGAGAAGGTTTGGTATTAACTCTAGACCAGCAGAGAAAACAAGCAGCAGGCCGGCACGTTCTAATGGCCGACAAGAAGCGACAGTGGGGTGGGACCGGGAATTTACAGGCTCTCACAAATCAATTCCCAGGTGGGCCAGAAGGAAAGGAGGAGTTGGGCGAGGCGTCTTGGTATGACGGGACAGCCGTTAGTCCGTAGTGGCAGGGCGATGGCAATGATGGCATCGCAGTTTCTTTTTCGGCCAGGACGTCCGGGGTTTCTCACAAGGGCCCACCGGAGATCCACCCGAGATGCCGAGGTAAACTCTCTGCCCAGGTTCGCCTAATTCTTAGCCGCGCAGGCCCGCTATGAGCCGCGGGAGGGAAAACTCGACGCTAAAAAACGTCGGGAATTCGATTCATTAGGTACATGTGGCTTAGGTAGGCTAACTCCCGAGGTTGTTTCACCAGCCTCAGTAGCTTCTTTGTGTACCTAGGTAGGTCTGACTCTGAGCTGACCAAGCCACACTTTAGTCTTCCAACTTTGGATTTTCACATGTAAACTCAACTGCGCTGACATCATACACCGATTCGTGAATCTGCCCAAGACCTAGGACCCGAGATATTAGTTACACCTTTATGCAATGCAAGTGAAGAAAATGATACCAGGCCCTTCCTAGATAGACCTCAAGCGGTTCAATGATCCAACGCGTATATTACACTACTATACAGCTCCACCTTTCACTCTCAACCTCGATACTATGAGTAAGGAATATCAATTCATATACGTGTGTGTTTATGACTATAAATACAACCAAGTCTAATTCTCTTGTATAAGTACGTACCTATATAGTCGTCACAAGATTTCAATGAAAAAGTTATGTATATTAAATATATATCTCTTCAGGTAAGCCCCCATTTAACCATGTCTTCGAATCAGTAGTCATAATCAAAGGCTAAGAAAAGTATCTAATCAGTAACTGATCTCGCGTTCTGAATTTCGGTGATCAAAACAATTCTGAGGTCATGAGTTGGCTTTGTGGAATGGCAATCCGCGCTTGACACGCGGAACTACATAGTTACCAAGGACCCTTCGAGGACAAAGCACTTCGTATATTGTTGGTGACGAGGACCACCGAGTCATTTCGAGTATCGATGCTAGTCAAACCATGGTTACCTCTACACACCGTATTTCTAACCATACGACTACCAATTGATTAGTTTAGTCACTGTGATCTTACCTTCTGCCTTCGTGAGGTGTATTTACCTCTTTGAGGCCAGCCGCCCGCCCTGTCGGGTTGCTAGGGAAAACATGTCTCACTCACTTGAGCGCGGAACCGCATTGCAACTTTAGGTTTTATTAGCATTCTCGGCTTGTGTTTTTCGCATACCGACTTTGGAATTCTGCGCCAAGAGCGCGGCTGATTTGTTGTTGTCGTTGTGATATGTTGATACTTCAAATACAGACTATGGCTCACAAGTTCGAATTTTGGTCTCCAGCTTGATTGCAGCACTTTGCCCCCTTTGCTTCTATCAGCGCAGTCGCTCCTTTTACCGCCGAAAGGCACACCTCTCACTTCTAGTCACTCCTTGAAAACCTGTTTCTGTCTGTTTATTTCATTTTCGTCATGGCATACTCTCTTTCGACTCACTATGCCGGCCAGGGGCTGCTTGACAGCTTCAGCTTTTTTACGGGGAATGACCCAAGCAACGGGTTTGTCGAGTACGTAAACGGATATGAGTAAACCTATCTTGAAACTGATTTTTCTAACTATGGAGCAGTTATCAAAGTAGAGATGACGCGTTGGCGAAAAATATCGTGTCTATTGATGAGTCCAACCGAGTGAGACTCGGGGTAGACTCGACAAATACGTACTTAACTAGCGATAAGGGACGGCCGAGCGTTCGACTCACGAGCAACAATGACTTCACTCACGGACTTTTTATTGCGGATTTTGCACATATGCCCGCATCATCTTGTGGGACTTGGCCTACATGTCAGTTTGCTAGATCCCGAATCTATCGGGGTGACCATACCAAGCTAAAACATATCTAGTCTGGGCTTTCAACAACCAAGACGACGGCGAGGAGTGGCCGGTAGGGGGAGAACTAGAGATTATAGAGGGCGCCAGTACTGCTGAAAGGAATTTATTTTCGGCACACACGTAGGTGCAAAACTACAACCGCTAGATGGAACGCCACTAAATCGAGTAGTTCTGCTGGCTGTGAAGCACCATGTGACGGGGTTTCAGGGGTACAGGGACTAAAGGACTGCTCACGGAGTGTAAGTCAGCTTCTGGTTTCCTCATAACAACCCATCGTACTGATACAATGCCAATAGCCCGACAACTTTGGTTGTAATTATGCTTCTCCCATTTCCGATACGACATCATACGGTGATGCCTTCAATGCGGGAGGGGGAGGGGTGTACGCGCTAGAATGGGACTCGGAAGATCTGAAGATCTGGCACTTCCCTCGCTCAGCTATTCCGGATGACATCTCTTTTGCTCCCGTCACGAACCCCGACCCTTCCACCTGGGGGCCCCCGCAAGCCATATTCGGCGGATCGTCTTGCGATCCCGATACCTACTTCTTCAACATGAGCTTGGCGATCAACACGGTGAGTCTACAAGAAGAAACAGGAGGGGGACTATGCGCTTACGACATTGAATAGAATTTCTGTGGTGACTACGCTGGCAAGAACTGGGGCGTCACAGATCAATGCAACACGCTCGCTCCTACATGCGAGGATTATGTCGCGGCCAACCCAGACAGCTTCAAGGGAGCGTAGGTGTTTCTTTTATATCTGTACTTACGAATGCAATATGTTGACATGCACATAGCTACTGGGATATCAACTACATAGATGTCTACCAAAGGGGGGCTCCAAAGGGCGTAACCACCCCGCCCATATCCTCGGAGCTCCCAACCTTGAGCGCTCCGTCGGTTTCTAGAGTCACAAGCGTGGCAAGCTTAAATGGCACGGCTCCACCAATGAGCACACGAACCATCACTCTCACGACCGTGACTCAAGTCATAGTGACAGCCGAGCCTACCCAGACAGGGGGCGGCTTAGTCGACCCATCCATAATCAACGGCTACACCCTCCTGGGCTGCTTCGGGTCGAGCGCGGGTTACCAAGCCTTCGCCCCGATCGCATCGTTCGCCGGCATGGACAACGAGGCGTGCGTGGCCAGCTGCGCGGGCCGCAAGTACGCCGGTGTCTCTGACGAGTACGTTATCTACCCCTTTTCCGGAGATATACCGCGGCATAACAATCGACTAACATGAAACAACACTAGGACCTGCTACTGCGCCGACGTGCTCGGCGACGCCAGCGCCGTACCGAACGAAATGTGCAACACGCCGTGCCCGAAGAACGCACGAGAATTCTGCGGCGGCCAGCTCGACGCCAGCTCGGCGAGCACTCCCGGCGCCATCGGCATGGGCGTGAAGCTCGTAGCCCCGACCAACTCGACGTCTGCCAACAACAGCACCGCGGCACTCAGCCAGCGCCCAGCACCCCCCGACATCCTCCTCACCGTCTACGGTGCCCTGGGCTCCTCGCCCTCCCCGCCAGGCGCCCCCGCTCTAGGCGGCTCCGCTCCAACCCCGGCTCCCACCAGCGTGGCCGTGACCACAGCCCTCACAGTGACCTACACGACAGTCTGCGCGACAAACCCAGCCATACTAACAGCGCTCGCGTACACCACGACGGTGACGTACGCCGACTTTGGGTGTGCCGCCGCGGTGCCGATGGCGACGTGCACGCGGCCGTGCCGCGGGTGCGGGCCACGCGGCGAGAGCACGGTGATGCTGACGGTGCCGGCGGCCCTGTACGCGGCCGAGGAGGTCACCGTCACGGCGGTCGCGGTGCAGACCGTCGTGCCGGTGAGGCTTAACTCGACTGTCAATAGTGCTACCGCTACTATTACGAGTAGTGGTGGCAATGTCACGCTGAACGCGAACGGCACGGTGGTGGGCCCGACGGTAGTGCCGCCGCCGCCGCCGCCGCCGTCGATGCCGGTTGAGGGCGCCGCGGCGGGGCTAAGCTCGTGGGGTTCGGGGCTTTTGTTGGGGATCCTGGGGGTCGTGATGGTTTTGTGAATTTTTGTATAGGTGTTATGGTTCAGGGCAAGGGGGCGTTATTTTCATTTTCCTGTTCCTTTCTCTCTTCTTTTCGTTCGTCACGTTTTCATGTCAGACATGTTTTCTTTACATCTTATGAGGATTGTACGATCAGTGATACGATATGATGGTTGGTTAGGCTGCTCACATTAGGTTGTATTTGAAGCTACCATGATGCATTGAGACCGGTTAAGAGGGGGGAGAGCGGCTTGGTGTTTTAGAAGCCAGGGGCTCCAAGTAGCTGCCAAGTCTATACACGAGGGTGGTTTAGGTCGGTCAACGCGCAACAACTTTCACTTGACGTCTACTCTATACCTATTAAAAAATTAAAAAATCTCAATACAGAAAGCTCGCATTGTGAACCACGTTTAATATTAAATTTTGTATTAACCATATATCCCTTTTCCCAGTTATAACTCATCTGAGAAGTACTGGCACCGGGCCGTGTTATATCATAGTATTATTACAACCGTCTCCTTTGCTAACCGATTTATATATTACCAAACGATATGAGCTGCACAATCAAATATCATCGTGGCAGCTGAAACCTCAAATCTCAATGGTGATAGGAGGCTTATTCGTCAACTTCCCCGAGGTCCCATGTTGCATCGCGGCATTGATCATGATGCTCCCGTCACTGACTCCACCGAGCCAGAACCATTGCCACAGGATCCCTAGGATTCCATGATACAGTACCTTCCATGCGTCAATCCAGCTTGCGCTAGGGATCATATCATAGACCGGTCCCCGTCTTGCGCGCGACATGACCCTCTCGTACGACTTCTGGCATTCGTCCCAGAATACTGGTTGCGTCCCCCGACCCCAATGGACGTGACCGAAAACATGTACCTTAGGTTTCTTCCGCCATACCTCTCGAAGGAGAGTGGGACACCCAAGAGAGAGATCGAGGTGGTGACGCTGGATGGTGTATTGAGTCAGGAGTAACTCGGAAAGATTCAAGTACTGTAGGTAGTAAACTTACCGGTGGGGTATGCGTTATGAGAATGTCTGTATCTATTGGTATATTGTCGTTCCACGGGTTCTGTTGGGCTGTGTATTGAAACCTACAAATTATTATTATTATTATTAGTTAGATCCTTCTCGGCAGCGCACTCTTCGGCGTCCGGGAGACGTGACGTACGCGTTTTCGGGGCCTCCGCATTCGGGAACGTGCGGGGCCCCGTAAACTTTCAGTCTCCGGCCATCTTTGAAGCTAAGCATAATAGAACTGCGCTGGAGGTAGTTCACCGTCTTTATGTCGACGGTTCGCTTAGCTAAGACATCTTCCTCCGTCCTGGCATTGATGTCGAACCAGCTGTCGTGATTTCCACACACGAAGACCTTGTGCTGATGGGGCAGCGAGACGAGCCAATCGATCTGCTTCTGGATTGAAGCCGCGGTGCCATCATTGACCAAGTCACCGCAGTGGATAAGCAGATCGCCGTCCGGAACCTTCTCGACGACGGACTCGTGGGTATCTGATAGGAAGACAATTTTGATGGGCTGCCTATTCCTAGGTGGTCTGACGGGATTTCCTCGTAGCCAGAGGACGAGGAGGTAGAGATGGTAGACAGCAGCTTGGATGGGGGAGTCGAGAAACCGATCGAGAAGCGTAGGGCGTTCCCAAACAATATCACGGCGAAGGCCGAGTTTTACAAGCAGCCCCATGCTTGATGACGTTGTACGCTGAGACTAGCTCAGCTGCAGGGTAGCCAGGTTTTGGTCTGGCTGACGAGGCCCTGCTTTTGCTGTCTGTCTGTGTGTGGATGGAAGCGAATGGTGCATATAATGCCTATCGTCACATGCAGAAATGGCTACGGTGATGATCGAGGGCGTCGTAGTTGTTATTATTAGAAGACAGAGCATTGAGACCCACCGCGACAACCTACACAAGGTAGTATTCGTACCTATTGAAGGTACCTAAGGTAATCCCTTTATATGAATACATACTAGGTACATGCCTAGCGGAACGTGGCCGCTAGCCGGCAAGCCAAAGCTTGGCATTAACCGACAGGGTGTGCACGGGCCAAATCCATATGTCATGTAATAAATGACGTTGATCATTGCAATTCGTCCACCAACTTTTCCAACCAAGTTGTCAAGCAGGGACATGTGGTACGCTACACTCCCTGAAATTACATTTCCTATGTTAGTTATGTCCTCAGCTTATAGAACTCTTCTCCTCGTGATCTGATCTTGACTCTTCAATTCAATTCTTCTCTCCCTCTGCTTCTCTGCTTTTTGTGACGGGGACCTGTTCTGCTGCCCACATAGCAGCACGCAAAGCAACCGACTTTTGATAGTTACGGTAGTTTTCCCCCATACGCCTCGCCTCTCCATATCATTCCACCTAAGCTTACTTCAAACTAATGTCTTTCTACTACAGGGAACCTCGATCCTTTAAGTCGAACACGACGAGGCGGGCTAGACCGTTACTATGGCAAGCCTCACGGCTCTCTATGCCTCTGATGGCGGAAACCGCCCAGAGCTCAAGACGAACTTGGGCGTTGACTATGTCATCCACTTCAAGTTTCCTGCAGACAAGGCCGAAGCTGAAGCCTCTTTCACCCAGCTGATTGAGGACCTCACCAGAGTTGGTCTCGCATCTGAAGTGCGGGGCGGTGACGAGTCCTCGGTCCTAGTTTTTGTCAAGGTCGCCTCCGACAAATACCTTAGCACTCAGATATACCGCGAACGTGTTCAGGATTGGCTTCATGGTGTCCGAGCTGCCGCACCGGAGAAGGATGTAGAAAGAGAATTCGAGAACGACCCGGTCAGCGAGGCCGAACGGCTGCGTATGGTATACCTTCTTATTTCTAAACCCAAGAATGAGGGCGGAGCCGGCATCACCCCTAAGACCGGACAGTGGAAGCACGTCGCATCCATCTTCCCTCTCCACAACCACAACTTCAACCGCGAGTGGATCAAACAGTCAGCCACAAAATACTTCTTAAACGAGCGGGATCTCGATCAGATTCGCAACAAATTCGGAGAGAGCGTGGCTTTCTACTTTGCCTTCTTGCAGTCGTATTTTACCTTTCTCGTTTTCCCTGCCGTATTCGGATTCGGTGCCTGGCTCATTCTCGGTCGTTACTCGTGGTTCTTCGCCGCCGTCAACTCTCTATGGACCGTCGTCTTCTTTGAGTGGTGGAAGAAGAAAGAGGTCGACCTGGCTGTCCAATGGGGCGTCCGCGGAGTGTCGCGTATTCAGCATCCCCGTAACCAGTTCAAGTGGGACTACGAAGCGGCCGACCCAGTTACGGGCGAGCCCATCAAGATTTACTCTCCAGTTAAGAGGTTAAAAACTCAGCTGCTTCAGGTCCCATTTGCCCTAGTATGCTTCTTGATCCTTGGAGCGCTCTACATCTTCTGCTTTGCTATCGAGATATTCCTCTCCGAGGTCTATAATGGACCTTTTAAGACGTACCTGGTCAGCAGTCACACCCACCTATATGAAACATCCATATATATATACTAACGAGTCCCCAGGTATTCACGCCGACAATCATCCTCACCGGGACGTTGCCAATGTTGTCGGCCATCCTCGGGAATTTCGCCGAGAAGTTAACAGAAAGAGAAAACTACAAGACCAGCGACGGTACGTGATCACTGGCTATTCTCTGAACTTCTTGTTTTGGTCTAACGAACTCCTAGCCCATCAAGCTGCTTTCATTGGCAAGATTTTCGTTATTAACTTCCTCACCTCTTATACTCCTATATTTCTTACTGCTTTCGTTTATATGCCCTTCGGCAATAAGCTTGTGCCGTATCTCGACTTCTTCAGGATGACAGCCGAGAAGCTCTCTAGCGAGAAATCGGTCACTATACAGGGCTTCCAGATCAACCCTAATCGGTTGAAGAGCCAAATGATTTATTTCACCGTAACCGCCCAAGTAGTCAACCTGGCCCTCGAGGTTGTCGTTCCCTATGTCAAGCGTAAGGTCTTCAAGCAAGTCGAGAAGGTACAGTCTAAGATGACCAAGAATGGCGAGTCCTCGACAAACCATGATGTCCCCGAGGAGCACGCCTTCCTTCAGAGAGTCCGAAACGAGGCGGAACTCGACGTATACGACGTTGCGGTGGATTATAGGGAGATGGTCGTTCAATTCGGTTATCTCTCTCTTTTCTCTGCCATATGGCCCCTGACTCCGGTCATGTTCTTGATCAACAATTGGATCGAACTTCGATCAGACTTGATGAAAATTGCAATCAGTTGCCAGCGCCCCATCCCGTGGAGGGCGGACTCCATAGGTCCGTGGCTAAATGCTCTCGGGTTTCTATCCTGGTTTGGAAGCGTCGTAAGCTCAGCTATAGTATACCTATTTAGTGGTGATTCGGGAGGGCCAGGTGGCGACCCGTCGAACATCAAGACATGGGGTCTCCTCTTGAGTATCCTTTGCGCGGAGCACTTGTATTTGGCAGCCCAGTATGTGGTCCGGTATGCCTTGAGCCAAACAGACAGCCCGGGCGTGCAGAAGGAGAGGGCTGAACGGTTTTCTATGCGAAAGCGTCTATTAGAAGAGAGCTTGGGCGCCGAGGCCACAGAGAAACCTATCCCACCAACGGCGCGGACAGGGGAGAAGATAACGCGTGACGTGCTTGAGGAACAAGCCCGCAGGATATCCATTAGTGGCGGCGGAACCCCGGAGCAATTGTAAGTTTTCCAGCTCCATATTTCTATCACGTACCTATGCTGATGCTATATAGGTTCTGGCTCCGACAGCAGGGGATGGACGAAACAATCCAGATCGGTCGGGACCTCATATCACAGGCCAAGGCGTCAAACAAATAGGAAGTCTGGGCCGCGCTCTCAACATCGTGAGAGGAACTAACTGTAAGAGAGATCAAAAAGGTGGGTGTGAGCCGGTGTCGATACGATATTCCTAGATTGAGACTGGAATATACGTAGTTATTACTAAAAAAATTCGATTATTGATCAAGCACTGTCTTGGCCGCATTATATAACTGTCGTTGAGTTGTCCCAGAAGATAAGCCATAACCTAGCTATAGGACGATAGCTTAGGAAATCGGTTCCGATATATCGGGAATAACGTTACCTGATGCTTCTAGCATGTCGTGAGGCTTTCATTTGGGCCCGCACGCATTGGTCAGTCCATTCCCCATGACGCCTAGGCCGACGATCGATGTGGTAACGGATCAACAAAAGCGAGACAAGAAAAAACTTCAGCCTGTGGATACTGTAATTTTCCTACATGGTTGTTAGATGTTCTCATGCAAAAACACTGAGTATTTGAAATAGCGTGGGGGGGCTAGGTTTGACGCCATCGAGCCGTCCCTATCGCGCATATCACGCCATCGAGTTGGAGCGATATAACAGGGAAAAGGTCCGCCGCCGAGACAAGTCCCTCATCACGCAATTGAAAGCTTGTATTGAGATATCGTCTCGGGTCGTACACATACGACATACAATGGCCGACACAGTGGATTCAACTATCTGGATAGCCCGCTCCCCCGGTCAGTTCGTGTAAATATAAAGGGCATGCATACAGTAGCCGACCCAGTCCTTCGGTATGATAGGGAGCGCGTGTGCATTCCATGTACATATCGTCGTCACTAGTATAAAGTGAATGACAGTGTAACAACCACTCACACCAAGAACGAACTACTAGTCGCGAAGCACGGCAGGCCATGTCAGTACCGCCGATCCAGACCTCGACGCCGGTGGTGGTGGGCCCCCAACTGACCACCGCCGGCGGCCGCTCGTCCTTGTCCTCCGTGGACGACAAACAGGCACGGGAGCAGTATAGCGGCGCTCAGTCCGCGTCCGAGGACGACCTCATCCTGGACAACAACCCATTCAAGGACCCAGTCATAGCTGCCCACTGGAAGCAGGTCTACGAGAAGTCGAGCTATGAGTGCCGTCACGTCTACGACCCTACGCTTACCTGGTCCGCGGAGGAGGAGAAGCGACTCGTCCGAAAACTGGACTGGCACGTTTGTCTTTGGGCGGTATGTCGTGTTTTTTGTGCTCTTTGAATCTTGTCGCATCTCACAGTAATTAATAATTATCGGTTTTGTAACTAGAATGCTGACGCTGTTGTGTTATCGATATAGTGTGTCATGTTCTTCGGTCTCCAAGTCGATCGAGGGAACCTCGTCCAGGTCGTTTCAGATAGCTTCCTTGAGGACCTCGGACTCAATACAAATGGTGAGTTAGTTTCGTCAGTTCCCTCATTTCTCTTTATCTTCATTCTGATTTCGTCTCTCGGTGAGAGTAATGTAAGACAATGGAAAATGAAAATGAACTCATAACTAACGGACGAATATTAGACTATAACGTTGGAAACACCATCTTTCTGGTCTCCTTCCTCCTCGCGGAGCTCCCCTCGCAGCTCATTTCCAAAAAGATCGGCCCGGATCGCTGGATCCCTATGCAGATATGCATGTGGTCCCTCGTCGCCGCCTTTCAGTGTTTCCTTTCTGGAAGGGGAAGCTTCTTTGCAACCCGGGCTCTGCTGGGTGCTCTTGAGGTATGTAAGAGGGAAATGAAGATAAGATGTCTCTAGCTAACGGGTAAAACTTTCAAGGGCGGCTTCATCCCAGATCTTGTACTATGGTTGAGTTACTTCTACACCTCCAGAGAGCTTCCCATCCGTCTCAGGTACGCATTATATATCAACGCCTGTGAATAAAAGGCCGTGCTTTGACTGACTTCACACAGCTACTTTTGGACGACCTTGTCCGTGACTGGCATCATCACATCCCTCCTCGCCTTCGCCCTCCTGCACATGCGCGGAATTGCAGGGTGGTCTGGATGGCGCTGGCTGTTCCTCATCGAAGGACTTATCACGCTCCTAGTAAGTTTTACAACCAGCAGTTGGAAATCCAATCTTATTAGCCCCCGCCCACCGCTCATAGCTCACCTTATTTTTTCAGATCGGCGTCGCGTCCTTCTTCATGATGCCCGCGTCGGCTGTGCAGACCAAGACCTGGTTCCGGCCGAACGGATGGTTCAACGACCGCGAGGTCGCCATCGTCGTCAACCGCGTGCTGCGCGACGACCCGTCAAAGGGCGACATGCACAACCGCCAGGCCATCACGCCGCGGCGCCTGTGGAACTCGCTCAAGGACTACGACCTCTGGCCCCTATACATTCTCGGGCTTGTCGTCTACATCCCTCAGTCGCCCCCGAGCAAGTACAACACACTAATCTTCAGGAACATCGGCTTCGACACCTTCACCACGAACCTGCTGACCATACCGGCGGTAAGTTATCTCCGCTATCACTCTTCGTATATATATGATGAATGCAATGTTTGCTGATAACAGTGCCCAGAGTATTTTCCACATCATCACCTTGCTCCTCATCACCCGCCTCTCGGAGTGGTTGAATGAGCGGTCTCTCGTGTCGAGTCTGCAGGCGATTTGGACCGTACCTTGTATCATCGCGCTGCGCTGGTGGCCAGGGACGCAGACAGACTCGTGGGGGACTTATGCGGTCGTCACCGTCCTACTTTCCTACCCCTATTGCCGTGAGTTAAAGCACCACCAACCGGCTACCTAGACTATTTTCTATCTCTGAGGTCGTAAGGACTGAGATACTAACGTGAATCTCTTCTCAACAGACGCGATTCTGGTCGCTTGGACTTCGAAGAATTCGAACAACGTCGGCACGCGGTCGGTGTCCGCAGCTCTATACAACGTAAGCCGTCCAATCTAGTCCTTTATGAAAGCTAGTTCATGATTTTACTAACATACCATCCCCCCTGTAGATGTCCGTCCAGACAGGTAACATCGTCGCCAACTTCATCTACGCCGACGACGACAAGCCGCTGTACCGGCGAGGCAACTCGGTTCTTTTCGCCATCAACCTGTTCGCGATCGTGCTGTTCATCTTAACCAAGTTCTACTACATGTGGCGCAACAAGCAGCGCGACCGCATCTGGAATGCCCTAACCGAGCAGGAGAAAGCCGACTATATCTCTAACACAAGGCTTGTGGGCAGCCGAAGACTGGACTTTAGGTTCGCTCATTAACTTGCGTGGGTTATTGGCATGAAAGGGAACGTATCGATAATTAAACAGGCGGAGAGCTCCTATCCTAGCTACATCGCACACAGTACATGTATGACCATATTATATAAAGGTACATAGGTATATATAGCCATATATAGAATGAGAGATAGGAAGATATAGGAGTCTGTTAGAATGGCTCTCCTGGTATATTCTTAGATATTTTAAACCGAACTTAGCTTTATTTCTCGTTCCAGTTATGTCAAGCACTATGAAGCCAAATGTATGGGGTATATAGAAGTATATATTGGCCCCTTCATAACGAGTAACAGACTGGAACAAATGTACAGAATCCTTAACTTTTAGACATAACTCAAAAGTATACATACACACGATTATGAGACCATCTCATTTACCTGTCTATTCCCACATATTCTTTTTTCACTGCCCTTCATGCGCAACACTGCTCATCTTCTACCTTTTCTCCGACCTGTCCTTTTTGAACCCCTCTACTGGCGAAGCATACTAGAAATGTTCTCACCCCTCGAAGATTTCAAAACTCAACACCGCCTCCAGACGTAGCCCCAGCTCTCGGTGGCGCCCTTGCCGAAGTACCCGTACTGGTTGCCGTCGGCGAGGAGCGCGACGCGGAAGTTGACGTTGAGCAGGCCGAGGGCGCCGTCGGGGCCCGTGCAGGGCGACCACACGACGCGGTCGTCCGGGACGGTCGTGTGCGCCGTGACGTCGGCGTCGAGGCGAGCGGTGCCCGTGTTGGGCAGAGAGCCGCGGATGGTGATCTGACATCGTGAGTATATTAGGTATTTTTAATATTCCGACGAACCGGGGGAGTAAGGAGTTGGTAGTTTGCGTGGATGTAGCGTATGATGTAGTCGCCCTCTCAGATGGTCGGTCATATAGGGGGCGGGGACACGATGAAATAAGGGGGAGGAAGAGGGAGAGGGGGAGAGAGAGAGAGAGATTTAGGGAAAAAAGAAACGTACCCCCGTCCCGGCATCCTGGCTCCAAAAGCTCGTGACGTAGTAATCGAGCGTGGCGCCGGGGTCGAGCACGGCGTGGCCGCGCACGAACACGTCCTTGACGCCGACCTGCCACCCGGCGGCGGCGCCGGTCGCCTGCAGGTGGACCTGGCAGTTGGCGGAGGAGGAGGACGTGGCGCCGGGGACTGAGGCCTCGAAGCCGTTCATCCGGAACGCGAGGTCCGTCCACGAGCTGCCCGTGCGCTCGACGGCCGGGCTCGCCGACGGGCACCCGCTGCCCGAGTAGGCGATCGAGGTCACGCGGGGCAGGGCGGCGGGGGCGTCGTCGCGCGGGATGGAGAGCGCGGTGGCTAAGGACGAGAAGAGGAAGATGAGGAGGAGAGGGAGGAGGGAATGGTGGTGGTAGTGGGTTGTTGGTAGATGCATCGTGAGGTCTATAACTTGACTTTTGATGTTCAAGTAGAGTGTAAGAGTGAGTGTAGGGATCGGGGGAGGAGGGGGGAGCGGGATAAGGCCTAGTAAGTTAAAAGGGGGTTGGTGTTCAAGTGATGTTTTGTTATAGAACCCTATTGAGTCATTCCCAGTAATGACCTATTCGTGATAGTCAAAGATATCCTGATTACCAACTAAGCAGGCAATGTGGTGAAGGAGACATGGTAGGTGCTTTATATATATATATATAGACTTAGAGAAAAACACCTAGTTTCGCGGGCGTCAACTACGTCTACATAGGTACGTACGTACGTACGTATACCTACATATAGCAAGTAACTCCCAACCGAGACACGATACAACCCCTACCATTAAAATACATCAAGTCTAGCCCTACCGCAATCACTATAACTTCTCGCCCCCGGGCAATGGGTATCTCCAAATAAATGAATTCGATAGGGGAAAAAAAGGGGGGGGAGGGGTCTTCAAGTTCGGTACGGTCCCTACCGTCTTTCTTTCTTTCTTTCTTTCCTCGCCACAATCAATTCATATAAACCCAGACGGTTCCCGCCTATCTATCTTGTCTGCAAAAGCAATGGAACACCAAGGGACCAGCCCTGGATAATACGGCTAAAGTAGAACGGACGAAAGAACGAACGAACGACCGATCGTTCTAGTTCGATCGAGGAGAGAAAATCTTGCCTTTAATAACCACCACCTTAATGGATCATCCCCGGGCATTGTAAAAATAGCAAGTGAAAGGTCCGTTTCCCCCCCCCCCCCCCCTTTTATCGCTCCCCCGTAGTTGAGTATCAGCCACCTTCGAAAAAAAAAAAAAAAACCACCCCTAACCCGGGTAATATGGAAAGTCTCGATAAGCACGACGACTGATAGCCGGGTCTAGAACTGGGGGAACCGGAATAGCGGAACAAGTCCAGACGCCATGTGCAATTTACGATGCGTCGTTTCGAAGGCAGGTTCTGGACTTTTTAATATCTTGCGAGCACTTTTGTCCCCCCCCCCTCTCCCGGGCTACGACGATTGGAACCTGTCCAGATAGATAGATCCCTGGGATGAACCAACCCCAAAGTTCGCCGCACCCTTAAGGTCTACCATTCGATATATCTCTTCTCCGGGCTTACCAAGGAACTTTGCGGCTAAGTTTTTTTTTTAACCTTTCTATCTCGGTCTGGACCGCAGCGGAGGATATTTGCGGGCAAATAGTTGTTGTTAACAATCTTATTTACCTACTACCTGTAAAAGGTAGGTTTGAAAGCTAGACCCCCTTAATAATGCTGGTTGGAGAATAGAAACCAGTTTCCAGACCGGATACATCCTCAGTAAGTTGCAAAAGCCTATATTCACAGTTATTACAACCCGGCGACCTATTGATGACGTCCGGAACCAGGAGACCTATCTCCCGATGACCTCCGTTTCTGTCCTAAATACTAGTTGTCCAAGCTAGCGATGTCTAGGAATTGCCTTTTCTACAGGACATAAGACTCCCTTGTTACATATTCATTAGTGCTATTTATAAACCTGTCATAATACCCGACTACTTCGTCATGCAGCCCTCCCGAGAACGCCGTTGCTATATGCCCAGATGCGTTATAAGATTTACAGATGCATGTTTGCCCTCAAAACCCCTGCCTTATATCATAATTCGTCTCAGTCCCTCCGTGCCGCCCAAGACCCGTCGCCCAGTTACCGCACACCGGCCCTGCCCGCTCTCCCACTTCCCAGCCCTATCGGCCATGAATTCCTCCTGTCGGGGGTGATTGCCCTCGAGCCATTTATGTATACACGCGTAGCAGTATACGACTCCAGTCTGACAGGCCGTAGCCGTCGTGATCTCGTCTTCGCATATGGGGCATAGCTCTGAATCTTCGGGTGCGGGGACGGTGAAGATCGGGATGAGTGACGGGGTCGCAATCGGTGCGCTCTCCGTGCGTGGCGTCTTATCCTTCTCCTCCTCCTCTTCCTTGGCCTTTTCGCCGTCGCCCCGTCCCTTCCTCTGCCGTATTCTCACGCCCAGCGCCGATAATCCCGACACTACAGGCGGTGGTAACTCTAGGTTTTCTGTCGCCTTCCGTGACAGCTGCTTCGCGAAATCAGACGAATACCACCATTCCAAGAATTTCAACGCGAAGATGCTCGTCGGTAGCAGTATAGATAGGCTGCCTAGCAGTTTAGACCCTAGCATTCTTGGGTTCAAGAGGCTTGTTGCCGCGGGCGGGCCACCCGACTTTGGCTTGCTGAGGGTCTCGATGGCCTGGAAATCTGCTGCGTTCATCCTGCGTATCCGCGTGCCGATGAGCCACATGAGCGGGTGGTGGTACTTGGTGTTGTCGAATAGGTACGCGAGGTTGAAGGCAATAACACTGAAGTAGTATGCCGCGTGCACGCTGGGGTAGACGTTCCGGATGAACCACTTGTAGTAGTGCATTATCCTCTGCTTGATCGTCGGGTTCGCAGGCATGCGGGTGTAGTTGGCGCCGAGCAGGGCGCGAGGAGCCTCGACCTCGTAGCTCTCATCCAGCTTGCGCTTTAGGTACGGCACGGCGACCATGACGGCGAGGTTCTTCCAGATGTCCTTCCCGCTCAGCTTTAGGGTATCGCGCACGATGCCGGGGCTGCCCGTGACGGCACGCGGAATCTCGGCCTGCAGTGCCTTCTCCCGCTTCAGGCCGTAAAAGTGCTCGGTGAAGCTGCCACCGCGGGTGCGTAGGTAGTGGCGCTCGATAACGAGCATGGCGAGGGCGTAGAGCTCATCGAAGGAGTTGAGGGCGCGCAGGAGGTAGCGCGGATAACGGTGGGTGGCGACGGTCAGGAGGTATCGTAGGGTAGGTGGTAGCAACGAGTTGAGCTGCTGTTCCGAGAGCACCTCGAATAGCGAGGGCTTCTGGTCGTCGAAGGTGCCCCGGAGGGCGGTGATGAACTCCATGGCGAGTCAGACCTGTTGCCATCAATTTCATCAATTACGGTATCACGAGAGCATCGTGTTTAGTGCTGGCTGTCAATTCGATCTGAGCTGTGGTCGGAGGACCTGTCGCGTTGGGAAATGTGCAGGTAGGTATGATAATAACAAGGGTAGAAAGAAGACAGCCAACCGGCATCAAATCAAAAGAAAGGAAGTTCGGAACTTTACAGAGTTACCCTACGTAGTTTTGCCGAGGTTGCGAGAAGCTTGGGCCATAGGTTACATGTACCCCGTATCCACAAGCAGAGGTCGCATAATCACCCTATAGTCCCCGGTACTATACATATCAAGAACATGAACTAGTTTCAGAACGGAAGTACCTAGTTAGTGTTTAATTTTATATAACAGAGTAACAGACTAACAGACCACCTATATAACACACTATAATACAAGATAAATTAATGCATATAGAGATGTTAAGTTAACACACATAGGTAGGTATAACCTTGTATATTGTATTTAAACTACCTACCTACTTAGTAACCAAGTTATAACCAAGAACAAACTAGATAACTACCTAATTGCTGGCTAGGCTCTCATATCGTGGACATATATTCCATGTGCGTAAAAACTATAATGAATCATATCATAGAAAATAACACACTATTGCTCACGACCTAACTCCACGAACCAAACATTGTGTACCTACGAACCAATCCTTGAGCCATGCTCGGCCAACTCCCTAAAGGACAAACAAGAAAGAAAAAAGTACCTCGTTAATTCCAATCCCTCTCCCTCTTTACGATATAAGGGAAAACGCTGCCCCCCCCCCTTAAATCGCACGCTTAATCAACGTCCGGTTCGACGTGGTCCGGGGGGTCGCTAGCATGCTCCTCGCCATCGTCCTCGTCGCTCTCTCCAAAGTGAAATATGTCGTCGTCGTCGTCGTCGTCGGATAGTTCCATCATGGGAGGCATGAATTCGTGTAAGAATGATCGGTTAGTACTGGTGGTCCTATCCGAGACTTTCCAAAACGCAGTCGGGCCGGCCGGACCTCGGGGGTCATAGTCCCTACGGTATTTTTATTTAGTACAGAAACCCTTCACTCATAATATCTACACAGAAGGTGGGGGGAGGAGGATAGGAAGCGGATGTTTAGAGATGTTTACTCACTTGTCAAACCAATGTCCTATAACACCTTTGGCGCTTTTTACACCGCCGATCTGGACGCTCTCGCTTCGCCATCGCTCCATCCCGCCGAATACGGAAAACGTAGTCCAGCGCACCTCGCCCTCGCGCGTCAGACGCACATGACCTGCGAACGCCCAAAATAGATAAGTGTCAGAATATTTCCTTCTTACCATCATACAAAACGTTATACACATATATTAAGTGCGGAACGCACCTTTGACCTCTATCATACCTCGTAGATCCGAGTTGGCATTCTCGTCGTAGCTTTCGTCCATCGAGCGAGAGACGCCCTTGAAAGACACGACCGGCAGCTCCTGCCCGTCGTCGGGCCCGGGCGGCTCGATCTTGGTGACGGTAATCTGCATGAGGATCAGGCGAGTCGCCTCTTCGACGTCGAGCGCCTTGCGCGGGACGTGCGGGGGCGGTTGATCCTCCGAGTTGAAATTGTACATGTAGAAATCGGTGTAGTCGAGGAAGCAGACCACGCGCAGCCAGGTCCCCGTGACCCCGTACGGGTCTTGAAGTTCCAGCGGTTTGGGGACGGACTCGCGCTCCATGGGCAGAGGGTGGTAGCTCTCGGGCCAGGTTCCGGCAAAGGGAATCTGGCAGAAGCCCTTGCACAGGGGATACTCGCCGAGGCCTAGCAATTTCAGGTTGGCGCCGAGGACGATCATGATAGCCTCGGCCTTCTCCCAGTCCACGCGACCGGTATCGTCGTCCATAAACGGTCCCCACTTGGTCTTCTCGGTGTATTGCCGGAGGTCATATACCTTGGAGCAGGCGAAGGGCCTCATATCGCCCCGTCTCGTCTGGCGGTATGCGCCGGGAGAGGCGGATAGGACCGGCGCGCCGTAGAGACAGTGTAAGTGGGCGCTCATCTGGTGCTCGCGTCGCGGCGGGCTCTGCAACAATTGCTCAGGCCGGAACTCGCCTCGGGCCCGCTCGTAGATGAAGGACCGGCATAGGAAAGCGGACTGGTTGGCGGGACGAGAGAAGAACGAAGCAAGAAGGTCGGCATTGCGAGACAGCCTGTAGGTAGAAGATACCTGAGCTCGGTCGCTCTGCGTTGCCGAGCTACTGAGGAGGGCGGTGGTGGTATCGTGGACGAACTGCAGTTCGCTCTTCTGTAATGTATATCGCTATTAGCCCCGGCGATCAATTACAATACAGCCAACATGATGCGATTGCGTACCTTATGGTCGACGTTGTGAGACCGAAGTATGACCTGCAGGCGGACGACGTCCTTCAGAGCCTGCTCCCAATTCACGCCATGGCCTTCGCGTGGCGTATCGAGATGACGGAGGTAGACCTGCTTGAACAGCGTTGTGTTGCCGGTGACGGCGTGGTAGAGGTTCTTACATATGCGGGGAATCCAGGCCAGGTCGGAGGGGTCGACATAACCCAGGATGTGATGGATGATCTCAGGCGGCAGCTGGGTCAGGATCATCTTGACTTGCCGCTACGATCACGAACAGATTCGACGGTGATATGGTGTAGCTGTTCTGGTATTATGGCAACAGGGGAAGATAGAAGAGAAGAAGCACACTCCCACGACCTTCCCCATCAAAGGCCCTCGGTGGCTTTTCTTACACTAGTAAGATGGTCAATACCTACCTGGCACTGATCACCGAAGGTTTAGTTTCAATGAGCTCAAACGCCGGGGCGTCATAATTGGATTACGTTATATAGGTACGTACTTAGGCACACTGGCTTTCGGGGTTAAATGCCTGCGTCTCGGACTTTAAACGGACCCAGACCCAGACCCCAGACCAGACCCAGACCCCAGACCAGACCCACACATTGTGTCATCCTGTAGGTATATTATATTGGAAGTCGTCACGCGGTCGTCGTTTATGCCTCACCTTTAGCGGCGTTAGGAAAAGACGGGAGTTTCCCGAAGGGCGGCCCACCCAGATAACTTAGCCTATACGATGCCCTCACAAGCTTCACCAACCATTTTAATTTAAGTCCGGCGTTGTCATGATAGATGGCGAGACCTTATTAGTCTTCAAACATATGTCTGGTTCGTCTAAATGCCGAGATGACTATGTTATCACCGTGTGTGTGTGTTTGTGTGTATAGCGGCAAGGTCGATATATTCATAGATTCATTATCTTCTCACTAGCTTCCACCCTTCCACCCTTCCACTCTTCCTACTCTCAAACAATCATGCATAGATACATACAACTGCGTTAAAGCAAAAGTAAACTAACAGCAAAGGATTCCCCGTGTCCATAAAATGCAAGATGGTAATCATGTAGTATATAGTAAGTAGCATAGTGTTGCGTCGTCGTGGGTATATAGTGCAATGGGTACGTCGGTAGTTACAATAATCCAATAATAATAAAAATGATTTTCCAACTAGATGGAGTGAAAGACGCCTCAAGAGATGTGTTTTTTGTTTTTTTTTAATACCGTTCTCATCTTGTAAATCAATGCCGCGCTCTCTTCATGCATCTTTTCCTGTCCCGAGAGGAAGGGGGCCACTTTCATATGCTTGTGTCCGAGTCTCATAACATTACATTGTGCATCGTGTTTCGCGTGTCGTATGTCGTGGTTTTTTTCTTCTTCTGCTTCATATCATCTCAGTCGAAGGAGGCGCCGCTGTTGAGCTGAATACAATTGCTCAGCAGTGTCGCGCCCTCGTGGAGCAGCTCCCAGCGCGTCGACTCGAACGAATCCTTGAGCACCGCGAGCAGCGCGCTGTTGTTGTTGACCCCCTGGATGTTCTTGAGATCCTCGGGAGTCTCGATCGACCCGAGCCTCTGTAGATACTCGCGCATCTTTTTGTTCTTCTCTGCCGGCGTCGTCGGCACTGGGACGTCAGGACAGGGCCCCTCCAGGGCGAAGCCGTAGCACCACATGACCAGTGCCGCAAAGTACAGAACCCAGGGGCGGTTCAGCAGGACGTCATCTCGCGCAAAATACACGATAACACCCGGGTGGGCGAAGCCGCCCGACTGTGGTATGCTTGTGTTTTCGACAAGCAGGACGGAACACAGGAACTTAGCCGCGTAGAAGGTTGCGTCGCGCGCCTTTGCCGAAGGGGCCCAGTGATCCCTCATCCTCCTCTGTGCGCTCTTGAGATCCTGCGAGCCGATCGCTCGGCCGAGCAGTCGCTTCGCGCGCGCAAAGATCTGGCAGTCGACAATGTCCACGTGCATCGCCATGTGTGCCAAGTGGTGCAGCACAGTCCGACTCTCGAAAACTACGTTCGCCTGGTGCCGCTTGTCATAGCTATACGGATCGACGACAGAGTCGGCATGCTGCAGTGACTTGTCGAAATCCGTCTTCCACGAGTCGAACGCCTTCGTCAACGTCGATCGCCACTTCTCGCGGCCGCCGAGGGATTGCTGCACCACGTTGCCGCCGAGAGAACTGATCTGGAGGTCTCTCTGATTCATGTGCCAGCTGACGCTCAGTAGGCCGGCCATGAGGATCTGCCTGCCAAACGGGTTCGTCTGCACCTCCTGCCCAGCAAGTGTCCTCTTCAATCCGTCGAGGAATGAGATGGGCTTTATCCCGTTAGACATGAGATTAGCTTCGATCCTACCAACCTCGGCTCCGCTCGTAGCCTTCCACAACTGCTCATCACACGGTAACGGCAGACGCATCTCGTGAGCCACCATCACGGTCGAGTGCCCAAACATCGTCGCGTGGACCGAGTCGATGAGGAATGCGGCAAACGCAGCGCGCCGGGTAGTCTCGTTAGTGATCCAGTGGTTCCACCACTCATCTGGCGTGTGCGCAATGCCAGACGTAGACGAATGCCGAGAGCCAGGTGCCCCCGGCGGCTTGTCCTCCCGGGAGCTTGGTGGTGAGTCGAGAGCGGACCTCCCGATCAACGACCTTCCTCTCCGCATGAGCGTAATCGTCGTGGCGTGGTGGATATGGGCCCGCTCGTGAAGCTCCCTTGTCGAGTACATCTTCTCATAGAGTTCTAGAATTAACAACGTCTGGAAGATCCACAGCTTTGCGGGTGGTTGGAAGTTTCTATCCCGAAAGATCTCCCACCTCAAATTCCACGCGAGAAAATTGGAGAGTTGCGCCCCGGCCCTGGTCACACTCGGACCATGGGTCCTATCCAGGCAAGCCGCGCCGATCGACATCACCGCTATCAGAAGTAGGTTCGGTATCCTATCTGGCGAGAACGTCGGTTTATGAAGAATGGGCACCTGGTCGCTGAAATGCAGCCAGTAAGATCCGATGTACTGCTGCATCATCTTGCGGCTCAACATGTGGTTTTCGTCGCTCCTGTCGCCTTCGAGGATGTTCTCCCTTTGGCGTTCGACTGGTGCGTGGTCGTTCTCGAGGAACCTCTCCTTGATGAGATCGTATATCTCCTGGCTCTTCTCTTCAGACAACAGCGACTCGGGTAGGTTTGGGTCAAGGAGATTCGTCACCGACATAATCTGCTGTGGTTGGTTAGATGGCGGGAAGTAACCCAGAGACACGCCGTCGGGGCCGTAATACGGCATGCCGTATTGATTTTGATATTCGCCATAACTAAATTCGCACCAACTTTTAGTATTCACGACTAGTATATCTTTCTTTATTTCTCTCTCTCTCTCTCTCTCTCTCTCTCTCTCTCTCTGTGTGTGTGTGTGTGTGTACGGATTGGATACATACTTCGAATACTGATTTTGTGCCATAACATGGCCTACCGAGGGCGAACCATCCGCCGAGTTGAACAGGAATGCGACGAAATCTTCCGGGATCGATATATATGGCGACTTGTTCAGCCCCCCGTCGGTCCCGAAAACCGGAATAGTAGCTTGCGATGCCAGCTGATCTAATAACATCATCTCGCTAGACGTTTGGGGATGAGCATTGTCACCATACTCACTAGAGGTGGTAGGAGCATAGTGTTGCCCAGAATCCCGGGCCATGCCGGGAGCGGAGGTGGTCGAGAAGCCAGAGGGGGGGAGCGTGAACGGCGTGAAGTTGTTTTGAGTGATGTACGGCCCCGCGGGGGCAGACTGGGGCGTGGGGGTAGGATGACCCTGGTAACCACCATGCTGAGTCGATACCGGCGACAAGACGCCGTAAGGCCCTATATGAGTCTGGACATGCGATTGCGGATGACCGGCGGGAGAGTGATGAGGATTGTGCGCACCATGAGGGCCGCCGTATCCCGCATCTTGGTGCATATACCCGTCGACTCCGTTCGGAGGCCCGGCGTGAGGGAAAGCGGACGGGGGCGTATTCATCGCCGCCGTGTACGGAGTCCCGGCAACATCTTTGGGAGACTGATACTGAAGGTAAGCCCCGTGTTCTTGATGACGATAACCCCTACTCAACCTGGGTGATGTCGCGCCAGGAGTAGGGTACGGAGATCTTACGTGCTCGGTGGGCGAGGTCTGGCTGATCAGCGAATCTTTCCGGCTCAGCGCGGACCCTTTCGCAGTATGGCGGTCCTTGTGCCGGTTACACAAGTCAAGTCGGACAAACTGGCGATTGCAGTCCTGAAAGTCGCATCTGTAGATCTGCTTCGGCGAATGGTTCAGTTGATGCCGGTAGCTTGTAGAGTTGTTAGCAAAAATGCGCAGGCTAATTCCGGACCCAAGACTCTCTCTCACAGATGCTCGGCTCTCGAATAGCTTTTGCCACAGCCTTCAGTAGGGCACTCGAATTTCTTGTCAAGACCTTTGCGACTCCGCCTTCGCTTTTTCACCGGACCGTCAGAATTAGATGAGTTGTCATTTTTGAGATCATCGTCGCCTGCCTGATCGCTCTCATGGCCTTCCATGTCTCGAGCTCCCGATAAACTCTCCCGGCGCCGTTGTTCGCCGTCGTCCTCTTCCTGCTTAACATGCTGTGGTGGCGTAGGTCCCTGTACCTGGGCCATTGTGGTTGGGCTCGGTCGCGCGAAGAGCGAGGGTGGTTTGATATCTCTGGGCGACGCCGTGAGAACAGAAATCATGTTCCGTCAGATATCATGATACCGCAAGAGCGAGCAATACCTCGAATCCAAGCCCTTTTTACTGCGTCGGCAGCTTTTGCCTCACAACGATAAGACTAAAACACCTGAGGGACCGGACCGGTAGCGAAGCTACTATAATTGACCCGACTGGCCGTATCAGACTAAACTAGGCCGACCAAGGGCATCCACGTATGTGCCACAGCCCGGGGAAACCGAATACTTAGTGTCACGAACAGGGAGAGGGAAAAGGGTACAGAAACGAGTGTCGCCTAGTAGTTCCGCGTAATTCGATTGCGATGACACCCAATGTCGACGATGAAACCGTATACCTCGAAAGGAAAACCTCAACCAAAACCATTAGGGTAGGTAAGTGTTACCACATGACTGACTGGACAGGAAACCAAGCGTGGATCTGCGCCCGATTTTCTAATATACGAATAGACCAGGACCTGTAGGATGGAGCACACTTAAGCCCTGTGGAGTGTTGTTATGGACTGCGAAGAGGGTGTGCTTGTTAGTCTGGGCACGGGTCATTTGTTTTCTGCAAGGACAATGCCGCCGCCATTGCGGTAAATTAACTATGTACCATACACCAAATAGGACGGACTTAACGAGCGAACTAACGGGTTAGGTAGGGTTGTCGTCCGGGGGCGGGGTGGAACAAGTGAAAAGGAAAAAAAAAACAAAAAAAAACTAGAGACGATGCAGAACAGGAGCGGGAAAGCTAGCTGGGGTAAGTCAGATAGTCAGCTCCAAGGAGTGGAGTGGAGCTGGGAACTACCAGTTATTTCGTAGATCCTGACGGTGAACATGCCCCTCGGTCTCCCGAGCTTGCTGCAAGCACCAGACCATATGGGTATTTTACCAGCTGCAAGGAAATGCGAGGACACGACCCTGACAAGGGGGAGGGGGGAAGGGGGGTTTCTGACTGGGGCCGGTTGTCCTCCAAAAGGGAAATAAAAAATTAAAAAAAAGGAACAAGGAAGAGATGGTTATCGTCGGGGAAGACAGGAGTATGGATGATTCGTGTGACCACCAATTACGAATTCCGCAATATATGTTACCGGTAAGTAAAACGGTTGCATTGTAGGTTAGGGTAGACAAGACAAGACGAGCACTTGCTTCAGGACTGCCATGCAAGTAGTCACACTAAACGAACCAGGTCGGTGACGAACTCGTACGACAAGAATGATCGAGGCATTCCAAACGGTCAATAGAGAATAGAGAGAGAGAAAAAAGGAAGACAATGAGAGAGCTAGGTTGTGATATATCTACTGACAGGTCTGAAAAGTAAACTTACCACATGCGGCATGTAGCAATGATAACTTGGACGGCACGGTGGATAAAGCCTTCGTATCAGACTAGGTACTTCTGCGCGGCTCGGTCTGCAATACGTGTGTCAACAGGGCGCATGAACTTGGATTATTCGAACAGGACTATATAAAAAGACGCTGTCACGATCACGAAACGAGACAGACGGCTGAAACAAGAAGAAAGAGATACACCCAGGTTTAAATCTTACCTTATGCAAGATCGGTCTCAGCGGCAGGTAGAGATCTCTTGTTCGTTTCGATGGGGTCAAAGATGCTAACGGATAAGTGAGTCTTGGAGATTGTAATGTGGGAGAATGAAGAAGTCGGGTGGGGGTCTCCTCAGTTCTTATGGCAAAGCTGAGCTTGCTTGCTGAGCATGGGATGGGGAATTCCCACTTTGCGCCTTTAATAGTGGTCTCGGGAACGGTTAGGACGGTGATCAGGGAATAATCAATCTGACAAGTCCAAATCCTACATACTAAACCTAGCGCTCACTGCCTAACAAGACGGCCCTCTGCTCATCCTTACAAAGGTACATCACTTATACATGCTTATATATTGTGTATATTGTATGTACATATGTCATGTCATGCCATGTCATGTGTATATGTATATTGGACAGCTCAATACCCGATAGGTGCTAGCACGATAAATATCAGGATGTAAAAGATGAGTTATGCAGCACAATATGTCCATGATGATTGGGCATGTCATTTGTAACTCTTTTCTTATTTTCATTCATGTCCGAAGGGTCTATCGAGACCCGGCAGCCGCAAGGAGACGATCAAGTTACCTGAGTTTACGTGGCTACCACCCTGTAACTGCGTTATAAGAGGGCATCTATCACACAGCCAACGTCTATAATAAGACGTAATATGGTCGCCTCTGCGTTGGAACATGCATACCTTAGGTACTTAAGTTACTAGGTAGGTAGTTCCTCTTGCTGCCGGGACCATGGGCTGCACGGATTAGACGGCTAGGGCATCGCGATAGGGTGGGCCATCGACTCCGTCCTGGTGGGTTGATGCGACAGAATGCAGATGAGATGCGCGCATTCGTCTTCATCCTCTTTGGTCCAGTTTCTTTTGATTTGAGTCTTGCGACATAAGCAAGAGCTCGCTCGAGAAGGAAGAGTCAGGTAGGCATTGCGTGCGCTTCAACAAAACCTCCACCTGTACATAAGACATATCCTTTTGAACGGGCCCAGGTGTTCCGATGATGAACATTTGGCCACTCGTGATTTTTACCTGACTGCCTGACCCGTACTAGTCGTAGATGAATACCTAGGTATCTCGAACTTGCATTGCTAGCCCCTCTTCGCCCCCGGGCGAATTGTATTTAGAGAGGAAGAGGCGTCGGTGGGTAAGAAGGGGGGGGGCCACCGATGGGACTGATGGCCCGGATGGGGTAATCGTACACACCCCCATGTTTAACCCCTGCTTGGATACTGGCCATGCAGGTGTTAGTGTAGGTAATTTGTATCATAGCTCTAGTGGAGCCGGTTATATCAGCTCCGTGGTATTGGTGTACATGCAAGGTACTGGCTGTCTTGAGATCCCCAATCGAAACTGTATCTCTACCTGATGGTCGTGTTCGTGTCCAGGTCACTTAATTCCCAAAGTCTGGGCGTATGCAAGATCGAGCGCCCCCGAGTTGAAAAGATAATTAATTATTGGCAGTCGTTTGTTGTACATGAAGTTTTTCGATAGATGAACGGCCTCGGCCTACACGCGAGCAAATGGCTGGGGAGAGTTCGGGCGCCATCCTCCCCCAGCAAGCCATGGGGCAGGGATTATAAAAAACGCTTCCAACCGAAGCGTGCTACCTATGTAAGGATGATGCTTGTGATGCTGCAGCTAGAGAATGTGGGGACTCGGGCTGGCTCTCAGCTATGCCATATTTCCGGGGGTCTTTTTTATATTTCCAGCCCGCCACGATCGAAGGTTGGTCAGTGGCCCCCGGCAGCTATACCAGGAAATTCCCCTCGGACTATCGAGGACGAAAGAGAAAATAATGTTTCTCGTATAGCTCAGTATATTAACAACTTGCGCCCTATAATTAGTTATAAGCCGGACATTGTTTCCATTACCTCGTTTTTATCATTTGGGTTCCTAGATGAGAAGAATGTCTCTACAGCTTAACCAAAGCAGTATACACGTATATTAATACACATAAAACCACCATACTCAAAACGAGACCGAAATATACGATTCCATTAATCATGAGTCAGTACCTAGTTTCTTTACTAGGAAATCCTCCTTCTCGGTCTTCTTATGGATACAAAGTTGGAGGACGTAGTTGTTAATGAGTGCTCCGGGTCCGGTCTAGTTTTCCGGCACAATCCGGCCTTCTATACAGACATATTATGTTCATGAGATGTACAGACGCCTAGATGCCCGTCTGCCGCAAGAGCCGGCAATCGGCGCCGTGGGCAACGGAGTCTCCCTAACGCGGTTTTCATATATATCTCTTACTCTGATCCTCAGGCGAGCTAGCTCCTTGCCGCCGTTGCCCCATAAGAGTGCCGCGGGCTCGGTAAGGTCAGCAGGGTCCACGAAATCTTTCCTGCCCCTTGTCCGAATTTGGGATAAGGGCGAAATTTTCGGGAGAAAGAAGTGAAATTTCAAGAGATCGTGTTCGGGCGCTTCCAAGCGGCCCGGCACATACACACAGCTTGCGACATTTTTGACTCCTTACCCACCATCATCACATGCCCCATGTTGCAAGTGAGAGTCTACTACATATTCATGCAGCCGCCTTATCAGGATTACTCAAGAGAACCGTTTCGGGTTCTATCACACAAAGTCTTGCTCGTACGCTATGACGCAAAACCCGGATTCGCCTGCCTCTGTACGTGGCTACTGTTGATTTATAGGTTGCTTGTATGTACATACATAGTCGATCTGTCGGCAGCCCTGCAGCTACCAGTAGCACGATGTAACCAACAGTGATTAAACGCTTGCACTTATGTACGCGGGCTACGCAGGCTTCGCAGCACGGTCTCGAACCCCCGCAACTTGTTGCTGCTGCCAGGTATCCGAGCACTCCTGATAGCGAATCATAGTAACATTAGAGAGCTTCTGGAAGACTTGAAACGGCACGCGGAAGTATCGGGCGTTGTTTACTCGGATTCGTCAAGAGAGCTGGGGAGGGTGAGGGGAAGAGACACAAACTCCCAATGATCCATCGTCTTGGGCGAAGGAGGAGTCGCCGTCATCCTTGGCAGCTGATCAAATAGAGGCAAAACGACTAGTTAGTAATTCCGCAAATCGAAAGGACGAAAAAAAGAAAAAGAAAAAGAAAAATGAGTGAGAGTTAGAGTTCACCTAGCCCGTAAAGCATTTCAGCCACGAGCGTTTTCCATCATGCACGTCGATGAAAACGATTGTCCAGGAAAGGCAAGTAGTGGCACAGAGAAAAAACTGGAGTGCATGAGTGACAGCTCAGCACACCGAGTAGTTGGTAAAAGATGGTGGGAACTCGATATGGGCGTACAGAGTTCTTCGTGACGACGAGAATAGTCGTCGCCAGAGAGGTTATATCCAAAGACGTCAGTCTGGAGTCACATAAGGTTACTTATCTGCCATCCAATAAGTCGACAGCTTATGACAAGAAAAAAAAAACCTCGAAGAGAAAGAGTTGCAATTCAGGAACCACAACGGTTATCACCTACTATAACCAGGCTCTTAGTCCCATCATAAAGCAGCATTACGCTCTGCGAACGTCCGCCTATGGTTCCATCGCATAAGCCTACTTTTTTCCCCGTCTCTCTTGAGGTAATAAGCTCTGACTAACGATCTAAACTCGCCCGACACGGCAATCCGGCGTTCCTCTCGTCACGTTTCCGAGCGACATCCAGACGCAGGCCCCGTTATTATCGTGCATTCGGCGAACTGAACCGAATGAGGCTCGCTGATCGACATCCACATTCGTATTTCATACATATACTTTACATACATAAACCCTCTTTAATACGGGGAATACCTGTCGAGACCAGGTACCCACGCAGCCCATGGTCAGATGGCCGTGAAAGAGACGAAAGAATAAATAAATAAAAAAAAGAAAAGAAAAAGAAAAAGAGCCTTGCCATCGCCCCTGCAGGTTTCTAGAAACTTGTTTGCAGCTTTCTAGTGCCGATAATATGTCACGCTTAAGGGAAATACCTAATGAAAACGCCGTAAAAGATGATGGCCCCGTCTTCACCCGTCCGCGCCAAGTCATCTCGAAGATCACCACCACCCCCCTCCCCCCTTTTCCGCAGTTGACCAAGATGTAGACAGGCCTGACACGGCTTAGCATTATGAGAATCCAAGATCATACTCATCATCCGGAGGTCATGCCGTGTAGGAAACATCATTTCTATTGGTAGAATTCATGATAGAAAGCCCACAATAAGTTACTTAGCTAGCCCGCTAAGCACTCGATTGCCTGCGTTGCCGAGAACATTAGCAATGCTACTACTGCTGAGCTTATCTTAACCCTCCCATTTTCCATCTTGCTGCAACTAAGATATATAGTCGTCGCAAGTATTGTCATCGGAGGGTGGGAGGAGGAGGATCACCACCGTCATCAGTTTAGTCCGTACCTCTTGGCTAGGCGTAGGTAAGCTAAGGGCCCTGGCCTTGGATGGCTGCGATCTCCTCTCCTGAACCGGAAAGGAGCGTAGTAAGTCTTATGTTCCACTATTATTAATATGATAGCCCAACTGCAAGAGAGAGCTCTAGTGTAAGTTGTCTTTGTAAACATACTTATTCAATGAAAAGGCCTACGACAGCCATGATTACGAAAGCACCATGCATATAGGTTGGAACGCAGTCTGCAGTCATTGTTTCCGTAACAGGGCACAATTCGACTAACTAGATGTTCGTGAGTTTACTTGAGCTTACATAGGCAGGTATGCAAGATAGGGGAAGAGAATTACAGCCCTACTACTTATAAAGGACAAGTAACTAGGCAAGGCTATACGACACGTACCTAATACGAAGCGAGAATCTGGCAGCTGAACCATACAGAGCATCGATTTTCGAAGAGTGCCTATGAGAGCGCTCTCTTCCCGTAGAACCTACCGCCGGAGCGGCTTTTAAGTGAAGGGGACCCTTAAGAAATATCCAGAATATCCAAGCCTTACCTTTTCATAAGTTCGGCTCCTTTATATCCGATGATAGACTTATGCAGCCCAAGGAATGCCAAGTAGGAACATGTCCATGAACGACGGCGTAATCCCCGAGAAGAAATTTGCCCACAAATACAGATATGGTACTGTCTATCTCTGTTGAGGTCGGAATAAATGATGCCAGATGATGATACGATGTCCTTTACCATAGTTAAATCCTGCAAATGGCCCATGTTAGTCACTTTTGGGCGTATAGTCCGGAGCTCAGGGGGAGGCTCTTATAGCTATAAACTTAGTTCTATCGCTTGGTATGTAGGAACACTACGACGCTTTAGAAGTACAATAGACTACAATTCAGGGGCAATGCCGTCTACCAGGATCAGGGCTACCACCATCATACTCTCCCTTTCCCTCTCCGCGTCACTCGCCTCATGGTTTTCGATGGTTCCTTTCCAGTCAAGTGACATTGTTTCATCTATAGAAGCGACGGCACCCGAGCTCATCTTTGCCACGTGCACTCGTCGTCCTACAGCTGCATTACGTATTCTGTAACGAATCTTCCCTCCACCTTAGGAAGCTTGGGTCGCCACCCCTCCCCCTACATACCGTAGCATGCATGAATAAACCGGCGAGGTAAGGGCCTTCGATTGGGCGGAAGTAATCTGGTAGCCTGAGTATCTATATATTTACAGTAATCCGGCACGCGTTACGGATAAGGTCCGTTGTGTTTTGTTTCGATCATCGTAACTGAGCTTCCTGCTCCGGAGTGGTGTACGGGCCGGGGTCACATAGGAGTTGTCTATTTAGTAACGCCAAGTAGGTAGGCAGTCGAGGTGAAAGATTCGATATAGCGACTAACCTAGTTGTTTATTGGGAGCTGTCATTCAGGAATACCACATACGGTCTAAGACAGAAGGATACTACTTACTTCTTCTTTTGGGAACGGGGCATAACTGCGAGAAAAAGGGGTCTGATTTTACAACCTTGTCGTCTGATACACCTCAACAAGCTCCTTACGATAAAACTACACGAGGAGTGCGCGAAGCAAGAATAGTTGATAGTTTCCAGAAAATCCAGAAGCTAGAGAGAAATAAGAAGGAGAAGAGGAGGTGGTGGTGAATGGAATGGCCAGAAGCTTCGTTCGAGGCACATCCCAATGCTGAGCTAACCTTAGGAGTTTTCAATATCACACCACGAGCCCTCACACTTGTCAATTTCGTCATTTCTGTAACTTAATGACAGAATCCAAGGGGCTAATTGTACATTGTGATCTTGGGCCTGAGAACGTAGTGCTTAGCCCAGATTTTCATGGAGTCATTTCGCAACGTACGGCAACCAAGAAACATGCAGATACGGTACAGTATAGTCGGTCTACACTGCGCCTACCCCATCTAGAAGAACTTAACTTATCTTGATATTCCACGTATCTATCTCACCAAGTCACAATACAAGAAGTAGCTAACAATGACCTAAGTGAACACCATACACGTCAGCGAACCCCCTATACAGGACCTTCTCAAGAACTATGATATATTCCACCCGCTCGTCGGCTAGCCTGACGTAAATTCGGGTAACATCTATCGCTAACACTGGGAGCCTCTCAACTCACGTACCTCATAAACCCCCTCTGCTCCCTACATGTCTCTCCATACGTAGATGAAGCCCTCAAAGGCACGTAAACGCACCACAAGCCTTTTCCTATACTCTTCTTTATGATATCTAGCCTAAGAAACTTGGGGTACGTCACAAACTATGCTACACATCCGTAGCCGGATGCGTTTATACCACGTGGGAGGGGGGAAATGTTGGAGCCTGAGATGCAGAGGAAAGGGGGCAAAAAAGAGAAAAGGGGAAGAAATAAGACAAAAAACAAAACGTCACCTGCCTATTAACGGGCGATATGCCGCGCCAATACGTCCTAATATGTCATCTTTGACGTACATAATGTCAATACAATAGCCATAATCGCCTCCTGGGACTGTAGGGGGGAGGGGAGGGGGTGGTTGTAGTAGCCACGTTCAACCTCTTGACCTCTTGAGGCCGAATCGTATCGACCCTGACACCCTCTGTGACGGGAATATCTACGTTGAGTGGGATGGGGTCAAGCCATAAATCACCCCTCGGCTCATGACCCTAGTTAGCGTGCTCTGTACCGAACTCTGCAACGTTCTCCCTAAACCATCTTGCAGAAATGGAGGCTCGAGTATAAGGTGGATTACCTACCTAGGCAGCCACTAATAATAAGATCAAAGATAAATGAAATAGTCTTGTTGAACCTACCACCACTATCACTACTATTCCCTACTAGAGGCAAGCAACAGAATAAATATCTTCTACCTCGACGAGCCAAATAAGACAGACGTATGAGTAGCATGATATATATATGCGTGCGAGTAGGTCCATCTCCAAACTTCTCGCTGCGCAACTTCGTATAGTATGCAATAGATGACGGGCGTCGCCAATACCGCAGAACATGGAGGGACAAGGCCGGATCTCTGCGAGAGGGTTTCTTAAGGACGGTGGTATACCGTGACTCGGCATCGTCGTGGCCCGGGTCGTAGTGTTCTGGTGCATCACTAACCTAAGCCAAAGTTCACGATTTCCGCAGCTTCTACATCCCCCCTTTTTACGTCAAACCACCAAATGTATTGTCAGTAACCCCTACAGAAGAAATATACATACGTACCTACCTATATATATATTAGACATGATATCCAGACTCCAGTTCTCGTTCTTAGAACAAAGCTAGGTTTATTTTAGTTGCCGCGGAGGAGGAGGAGGACGTTTAAACCGTTACGCCCTTTTCTTCTTCGCACTTATTGGATATTTCGGCAAGTGGGTGCTCTATCTGTTACTATATTGTTGCCTGGTTCGCAGTAAACAGGAAGACGATGAACCTAGTCGAGGAATCAAAATTTGTTTCCGGGAGTGGACGGACCGGGGAAAAAAAAAAGGGGGGGGGGGGCGCTTTCTTGAAATACCCACGAGACATGGGATATAGGTAAGCAATAGGCGAGCTATGATACCTCGATCTCTCGAAGGCTACTATATCAACATATCCTAATACAAAATCCCTCTTGTGACATTTAACGAGTCTGTAATAGCTTTCTGTCACACAGGCCTGAAGCATGTAAGAAACAAGTCCTTATATGGCCTAGTTGTGCCAGAAAGCCCCTTTTCGTCACCATGATTATAAGGTCCGTGGCTAGACATATACAGGCACTCAATCAAGTCCGGCAATGCCCTCGGGTGATTCCTTAGAGTTGTAATAGTTATTTTATATGCTTGTTGTTAAATTTCACTCTCCTAACTCAACGAGGAGGGCATATCCAAAGAGCTCAACAAAACATCTCAAACCGTGAACCGAACGAGATCCATTGAGACTTTGACACGTCTCTTTATCCCAATACCAATGACTGTTAGATGATCCGTATAGAAACAAGACATATAAGCTAAACGCCGGACTGCAAATACTGGTTTCATTATTTCTCTCATCCCTAGCCTTATCCTTCTCGCCAGTCTAGCATGTAAGAACTAGAGACAAAAGCCCTCCCACCTTTCCCTTGCTGCCGAATGCGCAGCGATTTGGATCTAGCTGTAGTCATCGCCCACCGCTAACCAACAACCAGTGGATCCGTTCTGTTGACCTTGTTATCATGCGTCTCTCACTTGCCCAACTTTCAGATACAGTAACCCCTCGATTCGGCCCCATGCTTTTTATTACCACCCGCATAGGCTAACCGCTATTCAATGTCATCCGGCATACGCAATGCCCCTTTGTATATTCTCACACTTGTTTCCCCGTTCCACAGTCATGGATGATATTCTCGGTTCTGTCGAAAACATCATGAAAGGCCGTCCGCCCTCCTGCCCACCTAATACCCTTCTCGTAACGCCGGAAAAAACCCCAAAAAGAAAAATCAATTCAGCCCTGTAAACCTAAGACATGGTTTTTTCGGTAGTACTTCAGTAATGGTATCCTTGCTGGTTTGTAGAGAATCTTTTTTTCTTTTCTTTTGTCTAGAGAACCGGTCTAAAGATGTAAACACATCAATCTCTTAATGGCCGTTAAGCTGGGCATCTACCGACGGCAAGTTGTTCTCCATGTTGTGATAATCAAGGATCTCCGAGTACCTGTTGCCTCAAACTTGCGTTAGTCACGAGTATAACCTAAATTCGGTGCTGAATAGTGTCGAGTTCGGAACTCACATCATGATCTTCCACGTATCAACGGGCAAATCGGCATCGTTGAAGCTCCAATCGAACTTCTCCTCAGCAACCGGCTCGTCTGTGGGGTCATGATACGGAGCCAGGTATTCATGTGCCAACGCATCAGCGGCAGTGATTCGCTTCTTAGGATCGAATACAAGCATCCGTTCGAGGAGATCGACGGCTATCTTGCTGTTAGTCATAATAACTTGTAGGCTTCAATAGCCGCATCTTAAATCACTCACCTTCCGGATCGGCGTTCTTAAACTTGTTCTTTAGAGGCTGGCGCTCACGCTTGGGTAGAGATTTGACGAATCTTAAAGTCTGTAAAGAATGGTGGTGTGAGTAAATGACGTTCTAACGCCTCCGAGAGATTTTCCGTTTCGACTTACATTTTCGCTGGCGATTGTGTTGATAACATCATCGGGCGGTGTACCTAGGAGCTCCGTAATGATGGAAAACTGGTTGACGTGATCCTTCCCGGGAAAGAGAGGCTTGCCCTCGAGCATTTCGGCGAAAATGCACCCAGCACTCCAGATATCAACTTCCACATCGTACTTTTGCCAGGTAAGCATGATCTCGGGAGCGCGGTAGTATCTCGTCGAGACATATCCGGTCATCTGGGGATCTTGAATTCGGGCGAGACCAAAGTCGCAAATTTTCAGATCGCAATTCTCGTTGACCAAGATATTGCTAGGCTTCAAGTCGCGATGGACAACACCGGCGGAGTGGACGTATTTCAGACCCCGCTATTTTTTTTGTATTAAGCATACTGTTAGTTCTGATTTGATTCTGCCTGTATATGTGGAACGAGGCCGAGTAACGAACCGTGATCTGATAGAGGAAATATTGGATGAACTGCTTCTCTAACGGCCTTGACGTGAGTAGGCGGTGTAGGTCGGTACCCAGGAGCTCTGTGACGAAGTAACTAGGTTCGAGGGTCAGCCTGCTACTTCGTAGGCCTATCATCGAGCATGGTTATAGACGTACATATCCTCGAGGGGCGAGATGAAGATGTCGCTAAGAGAGATGACCTTTTAACCCGCCCAAAAAGTTAGTACGATGCGGTGAAGAGGTGGGTGCGCGCGCATTGTAACAGAGAAACTGACATTTTCGTGCCTGAGATGCTTCAGCAGCTTCAGTTCCCGGTAAGTTCTCTTAGCTAACACTGGAGTGCTAAAGGGTTTCATGATCTTCTTGACGGCAACATTCTGGTTGGTAAGCTGGTCTCTGGCGGAGCTGATTCAAGGGCCATGTCAGCTTGTTTGTTGTTGTTTTTTGTCTCCCCAGAAAGTTTTTATTTTATTTTGGAGGCATACCAGACAAGACCAAAGGCTCCCATCCCAACAGGTTGCAGATCCGAGTATCTATCGACTTGGTTAATATACAGGTTGTATGAAAACGGAATGTTGGGCGTGGGCTCGACAGGTGGGCGGGGCGTACCTAGAGGTGATCTCGAACGTGGTGCCGAAGATCTGGGCTCGTATGAATTCGGCCATTGTGACTTGTAAGGCAGGGCGCCGACGTGATGTTTGCGTGTGGTAGAGAGGAAGACAATACGCCTGTCGTGACGGAGGGAAAAGGAGAGAGGAGTCGGAAAATAGCGTGATGGAACAAGGGTGGGCGCTATCGAACGAGGGGCAGCTTGGGCAAAATCCCTTGATAGCTAAAAGAGCTTTCTCTCTGTGTCTGTCTCTCTTTTCGGGAAAATACCTAAGAGAAGGACGGGCGAGGGGGAACAGGTAATAATTTTTTTGTCTCAGTCGGGACGGTGAATGGGAATCGGTAATGATGGGAAAGCAGGAATGGGGAGGGATAACAGGAATTTTCGATTCGGGTTGGGCTGTGGATAAGGTTCTTCCACACAGAGAATGGCGATTCGAAGGTGGTCCCTAGTGGCGATCGCGATCGGGAAAATGGTACATGCAAATGCGATATGTATGGACGTATTGTAGGTACCGCCCCTAGTCTAGTAAGTGCCGTGTGCTATGGGTTCTGGGTTATGCGACTTCGCGCCCGGGCTCTGAGCTTGAACCGTTAGGTACCTAAAGGTGGTGGGACGTGGCAGTACCTTCTCCTGTTAGCGGGTTGTTAGAGGATAAACCGACTAAACTAGTGCATGTGAAGCACGTATGTACCCAGGTACCTACCTAACCTACCGGCGAGAGAATTGACCCACCAATAAGTTCAACAGCCAGGCTTGAGTTACCCGATAGTCCTTTCGATTGTATGTAACACGGTCCCCGTACCCGTTGTTTTATGCACTATGTGTGTATTTAATGCGTTGGTCAGCACCGAGTTTGCCAATTGTTAGGTTGGTCAAGCTGGGAAGCGTAATCGTCCAAGTATGAAAGCACAGATCAATGAGTGGCAGGCTTGCCTAGCTTATAGAGTTGCGTTGTGCAAAGTCAGGCTCCGATGCTGTGTATAGAAGACGTGACGTTGCTTTAGCCTACCTAAAGTTAGGTACACTCGATTCACCAAATTCTTAATAAAGGGGACCAGTATAAGTAAAGAAAGGATATAAAGCATCTGGGTAAAGAAACTGGGTAGGTAAATAGTTCTTCCCTCAAGACCTCTATTGTGCTTTACAATATGGACCAGTGCAATAAAAACATCGATATTCAGGTAGACATAACTCTTTGAAAAGGGGGGGAGGGGAGGGTCTCAGAGTAAAGTGAAGTTAGGCGCTCACTCGTCATCCACATGGATATCACCACTGGCAAACCCAATGTCGGCTGGAAACTTGGTTTGTCGTAGATGGGAATTAGGAGAAATGCCGTGAGTTGGCCTGAAAATTGCTATCGATCGCACGTGGATGTGCCTAGAAACGTGTCGATCTCTTGCCGTTGTCCGTTGGTACGAGCGTCCCGAGGTGGTGTGCACGAGAGATCCAACTGGGTTGATACCTATGTAGGATCTGTGTATGACGAGGGTCGTCCCGCCAAGGCTATATCTACTATGTATCAGAAAGCCTCTTGACAGCTAGTCCAAGAGTTAGTTACAGGGTAGGAATGCGGGCCCTGACTAGCCAGGCTCTGGATGAGTGAGATATTGTAGGTTAGATAGGTCGGATGTCGCTTAGGCCGCAAGTTAGGTTTGATATAGTCTGAAGAAAGTTGAGATGGACGAAGCAGGGTATTTCTAAACTCACAGTCCGTGTGTTCCGCCGGGGCCTTTTTGACACCTGCGGCCTGACTTACTAGTAGTATGTAGTATGTAAAAGCAGGCGATAGACAATCTTGATGTGATTCACGCACAGCAGATTGGCAGATGGTCCCGAGGCATGCAGGTATCATCAGATGCTTCCTAGGACTTGCTACCCAGGTTAGATGGTAGGCCGATAATAGCCAATGTTGTTCTTTATGCAGTCGGTACGCACGTCTGTCCCCGGACAAGGTCCTATCATGGGTAAGAAAAAAAGAGTATACGTTACCTACCTACTCTGAGCATTAGCATTGTCTAGGCCAGAGTCTTAGGCAGTTCGTTGAAAACTCTACAAACCTAACCTAGAAGAAACTCTGGATGTCCATCCTATCTAACACTAACCTTAGTCAGGTACCTCCATTACTTCGCGATAGGGCTTCAGTACATAGGTACTAGGTAGGTATGTGAATATCTCGCAAGTAGTGCGGACCCTTTGGATACTTAGGTACCCGATCCTATGGCAGCATATACCACTAGAAATATGTAGCCAATGAAAATGTTGTTTCGTCCTGTCGTCTCTCGTCCCTTTCCAAAAGGGCCGATGACGTCATTGCTGTGACATCCTTTGGTAGGTACCTAGCTTTTCGTTTCTCAAACATGGAAAAAAGAAATGCCCCTCAGCCCCTCCGTAGTAGTAGTTTAGTGGACCCTTGTCATTGGACGGGGGAGGGGGGGGGATGAGGGGCAATTCGATTTCGCGGCCCTTTCCTCATGAGTCCAGATTTCCTGTCTGACCCCTTGGCACTGGCCCCAAAGGTTCGCCATTGGTCTTCCCCCTACAGGGCATCTGAAAAAGGGCAAGCGACCAAGTGCTGCGACCAGGGTTCCGATATCCTTCACCTTCTCAGATTTAGCCGACAATCGAGCTCCGAGTGCTGAATCGCCGATTTGTTTGGCCTCACCCCTTGTCCCTTTTTGTATGCTTAAAAGAGCTCGTGACGGATTCCCTTTTATTCCCATGGCTTTTGCTTGTAGGTACGGAATCATTCGATTTGCGCTTTAACTGTTTCCAAGCGGTCAACTAGCGGTGGTCTGGTTGTCCTCAACCTCAGAGCCGAGCCGATGTAAGCTCCACGATGCACATACTACCTTAGGTAGGTATATACTTATCTCACTGCCAGGGAGAAGCTTTACATTTCTTGAACTTCCACAATCCATATCCTTCGTTAGTGCGGGGATGTGTGAATGTTTCTGTAGGGGGTTTCTTACATGCTGCTGCTACTGCTGCTGTACAGATTATCAAGGACAACCAATGACGAGGCTAGCAGTACCAAAAGATGACCCGCATGGAAGTTTGATGATGCGTCAAAATCCTACATCAAACCCCGGAGCGTTCGCTCCTGGATGCCGACGTCGTGAATCTGAACCTTACACAAAGCAAGATCCAGGGCTATCAGGGAAACCCGGTGACAGATATGACGTCATGTCACTACTACCGTGGCAGCGAACCCGGCAGCGTCAACCTGCAGTTACTAAGGTAAGTACCAAAGTAACCTTACTCAGGGACCTCACCTATCTGTAACCGGTGAAAACATGTAGGCTACCTATTTAATGACTGTAACTTGGTGTAACATGGGCAAGGTACATTTTCAGTTTCTAGCAACACATTTCGGCATTGCCATGTCAAAAATAGAAACTGATCAACCTCCAATAGAGTAATTATCCCCTGATAGACATCCCCGAACCCCCCCAATCAGCTATCAACACAAGTCGGCGACGGTGATGACCACTCTGGGGGAGGAGGACCCTGAAGATCGATCTTGACTCAAGCTTGAAGGGGTTGGCTGTTATCATCCCTGTACCGATAGCATCAATTTTGGGCATCTACGAATGCATATAGATAAGCTGCAACTGGTCTGCCCGTATACCAGCCAGGTCTACTCAGCATGTTCAGCTTGACACCCACAGAAATCATCTCGCATGTGGTAGAACACCTGACGTGAAAAATTTGAGTATACTTTGTGGGAAAGGAGTATATATATATTGTCCACCAGGGCGTCTACCATGAATATAAATAACATAAAAGAAGACAAAAGAAAGAAATAGTAGGAAGAATAGCACGTCTAGACAGACTATGGTTAGTCTAAGTAACTGCTGATGTGTGCCCCCTGCCCCTTTTTATTATTACGAAATAGAGCCCGCCCCAAAACTCTGTCCCCAATTGTATATCCTCATAACAGCTTCTTATCCCCATCACTCAGACCAGACCAACGTTCAGAATAAACATATTTCACCTATGCATATCCATTAAGTAACCACGGCAATATAATATATATATTACCAAGCCTAGCATAGCCAGACGAGCAATATTCATACATACATTATCTCTCTGTAACAACCTATCACATAGAGCTGGCTTGACTTATTAGTGAGGTACCTAAGACGTTGAATAGAATAATTTTGAATTTTTTTTTTCAGAAGTATAAAAATGAAAGGCTTACATAGGTATGAAATGAATAAGTTAAGTGTTTTAGGAATGACGAAAAGGATGGGATGGGGGATTCGTCTACTTCTCGGTACTTTCAGGCTAGCCGGGCTATCTTCACATCCTCGTCTCGTAGCCGTCCTGCTTACGGCGATACAAGTAGCCCAAAGTACAGTATAGTCTGCTTTAGTATGATAATCATTTTCTTGAGTACATACACAGTATGTACAGGCATAGTATTCAATCAGAGCAACTACATGCGGTACGGTATTATATAAGTGAACTTCGGTAAATTCCAACGTGTTTCACGACGGCGCTAATAAAGGCAGACACCTCTCTATGCCGTTTCATCTTCATAGCACGTTTCAACGTTTAGTAGATGGCGTGAGCTTCCGTAGTAGTTATACTACGCACATGCCTACATCCACATATGCAAGTGATAGTTATATGACGATACTTGAATTTGCTATTCATTGTCCATCATACTCTTCTCATAGACGTGACTAGTATGCTCCGTGAAACCCTCAAGGCTGAGAAACAAACCAAAGCACAACCAAATCTATTGCTCCTAATCTAACCTCTCCCGAGTCCTGTTTTCTAGGGCTGTGCTCTAACCCCCCGGATCCGATCATGCTCACAGATGCTCACGAGACCTGCTCACGACTCCCTTTCCAATCGGAGATTAGACAGCAAGGGGCTCGGCGTTCCAGATAACCTCGGCATACTCATTGATGCACCGGTCCGAACTGAAGAAACCCATCCGGGCTACACTGCGAATGCTCTTTGTGGTCCATTCATTCTGGTTACGGTATTCATCATCTATCATCTTGTGGGTATCGATGTACGACTGGAAGTCGTCTGAGACTAGATAGTAATCGCCGTGATCACGGACGGCAGAGATCAACGCATTGAAGTCATTAGCATCACCGAAAGTGCCGCTCTGGATAGCGTCGAACACCTTGGAGAGATTAGGGTCGATTGTGTGTGTGCCGTATGTGTGGTTGTGACGGAGATCCTCAACATCCTCAGAGAGCGTGCCGAAAAGGAAGATATTATCCTGACCAATCTCGCGGGTGATTTCAATCTAAAGAAACTATATGAGTATAGATTACTTCGGAAAAAGGAAACAAGTTTGATATATTTTCACTTACGTTGGCACCATCACAGGTTCCAATAATCAGGCCACCATTGAGAACGAATTTCATGTTGCTAGTTCCGGAGCCCCTGTGGTCGCATTAGTCATTCGTTCACGTTGTTCAATCTCAGATGGGACTTACTCTGTGCCAGCAGTCGAGATGTGCTCGCTTATGTCCGAGGCAGGGATAATCATCTCTGCCTTGCTAACGTTGTAGTCCTCGAGGAAGATGACCTTGAGAAGGTCACCGATATCCGGATCCTTATTGACAACAGCACCAACACTGTTGATGAGATGAATGATTTGCTTGGCCATCCAGTAACCAGGAGCAGCCTTCCCACCGTAGATAGAGACGCGGGGCTGTTGCTTCTTTCTCTCCTCGGGACTCATGGCCTTCAGCGTTAGATAACGGTGGATGGCACCGAATATGTTCAGCTGCTGCCGCTTGTATTCGTGAATTCTCTTGACCTGGATATCAAATAGAGACGACGGGTTGACGTTGATATTTAGAGTGTTCTTGATGTACTTTGCAAGGCGAACCTTGTTGGCGTACTTGATCTCTGCCCATTCTTTCCGGAACGCCTTGTCGTCAACGAACTGTTCCAGCTTGTTGAGAGCGGTAAGGTCCTTTAGGAAACCGTGGCCGCCAATCTTGCTCGCGATCAGCTCTGATAGCCGCGGGTTGGCCTGGTGTAGCCATCGCCTCGGCGTGACACCGTTCGTGACGTTTGTGAACTTGTCGGCACCGAAGATGGTGACAAAGTCCTTGAAGAGGGTCGTCTGGAGGAGATCTGAATGGAGCTCGGCCACGCCGTTCACCTTGTGAGAACCGACAATCGCGAGATAGGCCATGCGGACCATCTTGGGCTGGGATTCCTCGATGATCGAAACTCGGCTCAGGAGCTCACGGTCATTGGGGAATTGCTTCTCTACGGATTGGAGGAAGAAGAGGTTGACATCGTAGATGATCTGAAGATGTCGGGGCAGGAGTTGTTGCACCAAGCCGACGGGCCACTTCTCAAGGGCTTCAGGAAGCACAGTGTGGTTAGTATAACCGAACTGCAAGTAAGCCGTGGTTAGTATTTATGTCTGAATACCTGTATTTTGTGAATGGTATAACTCACAGTAGCGACGACGATCTTCCATGCGTCGTCCCATTCGAGGCCCTCGATATCCACCAAGATGCGCTGAAGCTCAACAACGGCCAATGTCGGGTGGGTGTCATTGAGCTGGATGGCTACCTGGTCGGGGAACTCGCTCCAGGCGCGCTTGGACTTCTTGAATCTGCGGATAATGTCGTATAGGGACGCGGCAACCCAGAAGTATTGCTGCTTGAGACGCAACTCCTTTCCACGGTCCAGGTTGTCATTTGGATATAGGACGGCACTGATGGTCTCGGCTCGCTGCTGATCAGCTACCGAGCTTTCGTAGTCACCGCTGTTGAACTTCTGAAAGTCGAATTCACCACTGGCAGCCTTGCTAGACCACAATCGCAAGTTGTTCGTGGTGGGTGTGTCATAGCCGGGCGTTGGCATATCGTAGGCGACGGCCTGAACGATCTCGCCACCCTCCCAGTGGGAAATGCTCCTACCATTTTCATCTTGGCCCTTGCGGACATGTCCATAGAATTGGATCTGCGCGTCGTTTTGTCAGCAACCCCTTTTCCCTCTCAAGTTATCAGCAGCTAGCAAACCCACATCGACTGTCACATCATGTCTCGGGAATTCCCAGGGATTGAAGTCGAGCCAATAGTCAGGCACCTCGACTTGATAGCCATCAATGATTTCCTGCTTGAAAATACCGTATCGGTATCTCAAACCGTAACCCCAGGCGGAGAAGTTCAAAGATGCCAAGCTATCAAGGAAGCAGGCGGCAAGCCGTCCGAGACCACCGTTTCCCAGTGCAGCGTCATGCTCCTGGCCGACGATGTCCTCGATGCGGAAACCAAGTTCATCGAGACCCTCTACGTTGAGGTTAGCCAGGCCAGACTTGACTGATTAGGTAGTCATGATGGTGTTGTCACGGGTGAATCATACCCTTCGCGATCTGCTTGGCGCCTATGTTCAGCATAGCATTATCCAAGGCACGGCCCATTAAGAACTCCAAGCTCAGATAGTATACACGCTTGCTGTCGTTCAGCGTCTGTTTCTGCTGGGTCTTGTTCCATTCTAGGATTAGACGGTCACGAAGGGTCAGGCTGGTAGCCGAGTATGCGGCCCCCTCGTCACAGTTAAACATGCTGCGAGCCAGGGTAGTCTCGACATGACGAACGACCTCCTTTTCGAAGCCCTCCTTGTTCTTGAAACCTTCGAATTGATTCTTGGTCCAAGCCGCACGTTGAGGCTCGGGGATGGAGGCTACAAACAAGAGGAAATGCGGGTTAGTAACAGGACCACGTGGGCATAAGGAGAGGTCTCGAGCTTGTACTTCAAGAGCGAGACAGACAGACAGATAGGAATAAAGAGAGCCTCACCCTCAACATTCTTGATCTCGCCAGCTCCGAAACCGGTAAAGGTACGCTTGTGTTTCGGCCGAGAGATGCCAGCAGGACCGACAGAGCCGGAAATGTCGACGATGGGAGCACCCGTAGAGGGGCGTCGCTCCCTGGTTGGCAGACGTTCAGAAGCCATGTTGTCCTACGAAGATAGGGACCGGGACCGAGGAGTTGGGGAAGGATTGTAGAGAAGGTTATCAAAGAGGGGAGAGCTTAAAACTATAGCAGCAAAGAGAATCAATTAGTACCCGAACGATATATTGCGCCATTGGGCCTAATTGCCTGACATGTAATACGGTTGGGCTCAACGTTCTACGTACATATTTAATAACACCAGGTTGGTGATAGGAATGAGGGGGGTGGGGTATGTGTGTTCGAGAGGAGGAGCTTCCGGGAGGGGGGGAGCTCGAAGCTTGAGGACCTTGTCGAATGACGATCAGCCGATCACCGCGGGGTACTTCGAGAGGCTGATATCAATTTTTATTTTTGTTTTTATTTCTTTCGACAGAGGCATTCGCTCCCAAAATAAGAGAAAGAATATATTCAGATATGCAGGAGAAGGTTGAGAAAGTTAGAAAGACGAAAGAAAACAAGAAAAAGGGGGGGTAGACTGGGTAGTGAACCTAGGTATTTATCTTCGGAAAGCGGACGGGTAGATAGGCTAGGAGGCACGATACAAAGAGGAGGGGCAGAAACATAAGACTTGGGTTGTATATTGGATAGTAGGTTAGGTAGGTAAGTATGTATACGAAGGTGGTCTGGTCTGGCTAGAAGCATTATGACGAAAGCTGGCGAAGCTTGTGAATAGACGAAAAAGGATCAGATGTTGCAGCTGCAACTGGCCTGTAAGCGCCGGGAGGTTTCGGTTTCGTTTTTTTGCAGCGCATTGCAGCGCATTGCAGGGAAGTACAGTGTCTTGCGTAGATATATGCAGGCGGTTCTTAGCCAGGCATCGTATGTGCCGCATTGTGAGAAGTGATAGTGATCGAGGGGAAGCTCTTACATGGGAGTCAGTGATTGTAACCAAGAGGAAGGAGGCGTATACTATAACTGACTTACACGCTTAGCGCTTGGCAGCAGTTCAGCTAGTGGACCGTTAGCAGTAGAATGCGGGGAGTAATGGCCTGACGGGCATGCATCCTGCCCCACCTAGAAGAGCACCATATGTGGTACTCTCAGTCAGCCATAGCGATACTGCTGAGAGATTGATTGAGGCAACATACCTCATACATGCCCTAATAAGGGACTCTACATGTGGCGACATGACTTTGGTCGGGTGTACTCTATTCACTAAACAAGGATATGATATGGGATATTAGAAAGAAAGAAAAGACACCAGGTGGTCTGGAGATATCATAGAAGCCGATGTACCTTTCGATCAATCCTTATAAGTTTATCTAAAAATCCACAAAACATAAAATCTAGACCCAGGCAAAGGTGGAGAGAGCTAAGACTGAGACTATAGATATCTATGCGATATCTCATTTTTGATAGCTTAACGACGCTGGATAGCACATCTTAGATGGCTATAGGTACTTCAATGTAGCTATGTAGGTAGGTACGTGCATAAGGTATCAATGTTCTAAATCGTCTCATAGTATAAGTAGTCGACCTAAATTATTGCATATAAGTTATATTTTTCCAACTACATATGGTCGAGCTCTCTCTAATAATACTGACAAACACTGTCGTATGTCAAATCGCGAATTCATGTTCACATCAATGTAGTCTGCTGGAAATCCCACTTTATCTAACCTGATCTCGATTGGCATGGGATCTTCACGGCGTCCTTGGCCATCTAAATATCTTGGTTGATTACATCAATACTCGCAATCTCCGGCTCTCCCGGCTCTCTGGATATCACGTCCCTATACCTAACTTGTCATCAAGGTTTCCCCTCCTCTTATTTAGCACCTTCGGACTTGCATAAGAAGACAGCATACCCCCATCGTATTGTAAAAGGTGCATTGAAGCGGCAACAGCAGTGCTCACGCGGACATCACCTCCCCTCCATTATTGACAGCGGTTCCGTGGCTTGTATGTGCGAGTTATGTCATAACGCTTCTTGATGTTACCTCCCGTAAACCATCGCGTGGCGGGTTACTCGATTGTCTTGCACCTTTTCCGTCTTGCCGACAATAAATACCATGTAATATGGTGATGGCATTGACCTTTGCTACTATCGAGATCGGCACAGTCCCCACCTAGTTACACCTTCCTCTATACGATCCGCAACCCCCCAATCTCCTCAGAACTCTTGTGAATCCCAAGATGTTTGATGTCCAGGCGTGGTTCCTAAATATGGTTATTCTAAAGATGGAAAAATGACTAATTAGTAGGCAAACCACCATCTCATCGGCGCGTCTCTCTTCCCAACCTGTAGCCATTGGGCATAAAAGTGGTATAGCGGGAAGACGATGGAAATACTCCCCCAGCAAAGTTAAAAACCCGAGTTGCCTAGTTAGATCATTGGCACTGGACGGTTAGCCTCTTGATATGTATCAACCTCAGGAGTTCCTTCGAGATTGATCGTCGTAGTCTCAACCAAGGAGCTGTTCTCGCAACGTGTTTCATATTTGCTAGCACTTAGGAGTCATGCGCCAAAAGATGTAACCCGCCAACTGGTTGATACAATTGCGAATATATTCATGATATCCCATTAACGTATCACCCTATCGCATCATCACGCGTAGTCATCGTCTGTTGCGTACGTAGTTCATCTCTTAGGGCCTGGGAGTCGACCCAGGCCATCCACAGCTTGCGCTTTCCAGGTTCGCTTATACGGAGTATGTCTTGCGTTCCAGCTAAATATCGAACCCATATCGAATGTAATACCGAAACTTCTTTAGGGGGGCACCGAGCAACGCCTCTCTAGGTATGACACCGTCATCTTCCTCCTGACCTCTGCGGTCAACTCTTTTCTCTCTCACACACGCTGTAAACCCGGGATCGTCCAGTAAAGTGTATAAAAATATCGAGACTTGGAAAATCATCTAACCCGGAACGCCTTGCAAGAAATAAAAGGAGTCACAATATTTCCCCAACCCGCCAGAACTCCTGCCCAATGCTTTTTGTGATGGAGTCCTTACCGTCCAGATTAAGGTAAGAGAAGAGCTCCTAGGAGAGCCCTGAAAATTAGGAAGAAACCGAAATCACAAAATGCCGGAATCCCTAAGCGCATTATTGAGGATCGTTTCCTTGACGGCCGCAAACACTAGTCGGATGTTCGATGTGTCGGTTGCCTGCGTTAAACTAGACATCCACGTGTTAGCAGCTGAAGAGAGTCGGTCTTGGGCTTCGACGTACTGTGGGTAAAGATTTAGATGAGCCCTGTTGACCTGATTGAATCTCCACAACAAGTATTTGGCGGCCTTGTTGACATCGTTGCCTCCAGAGTAGTCCGGGAAATAGTTTCCTAACGGAGACCTCGGAAGCTTGGCTTTGAATATGTCGACCTTGTTCAGGAACAAAATAATGCTTGTCCTCATAAACCATCTTGAGTTGACGACCGAGTCGAAAAGTAGTAGACTTTCCATCATCCGGTTCTATCCGGGTGGTTAGACGCTAAATCCAAGGGGCACCAGATAATAAAAACATACCTGGCTGCTCTCCTCGAGCAGTACTTGATCATATTCACTCAAGGCAACGCAAAATATAATCGATGTGACGTTTTCAAAGCAATGGATCCATTTCTTTCGCTCGCTTCGCTGTCCACCCACATCGAACATACTGGGAGATGTGTTAGCACGGGGAGCTTAATCACAAAGAAGAAACTCACTGTATACTGAGCGCTCCCATCTGGAATCGGGTCTCATAGATACCCGTGGTCTTCGTTCGCGCACGAAGAACATCCATTTCATTTGGTAGATAGTCGGGAGCGCATATTCGTGCCACTTCGTCGAAAAAGCTACGCAAAATGGTCAGCAATCCGGTCTCATAACCGAGGGGACGCACGCCCTAATGTGTACTTACTATCCAGCCGAGTCCATCAGGTAAAATTCGGTCGAGTGCTGCATGAGCCGCTCGATGCAAGGATCGCTCCAGAGTGCTTGGACGGCGGTGGCAACTTTGGGTTCGATTTGCGAAGACGGGCCCGACTCGACCGTATATCCGAGCAGGTAGTCGCAATGCTCTTTCGTCTCCTCACTGCTCGGTTCGATGTCGAATTGATCCATCGCGATGATAACGGCCTTGGCGCATTCTATTAGGTTCTTGAACACCGTCGCGCGGTAATTGTACAGTTCATCCTCCGAGTAACCCTTCAGATGAATGATCTTCATCTGTTTGACAATCGTCGACTTTCCGCTCTCGCCAGAGCCTGTAGAACGTAGATGTCAGCATCGAGGGCTTTCTATCGTGCGTAGCACATGCTCGGACAGGAAGAGGGGCCAGCAGGAGCTTACCGAGCAGCAATATTTTACATTCTCGCCGCAGTCTCCTCGAGTCCTCGTCAAGTACCCGGTCAATAGCTTGACTCCGCTTCTTCTGCTCCTCTTCCTCCTTATTTGAGCTCATGCATGCTCCCATCATTGGGTGCTGATTGCGGGCCAGATGCGACCCGCGGGCAAGGTGGGAAAATACGAGTTGACAATAAGATCCTTGGTATGCGAAATAGGTAGGTACAGAACAAAAACAGCCTCGCGCCAGTGGTGCAGTTCGACAGCTACAAGCACATGGCTCTAGGTTTCCGAAGCCCCGTCGGCTATATCTCAACCTCGAGGCGTCAGGTTCGGAAAGACCGGGTGCCAAAGCTTCCCAGCTCAATTCGAAAGGCCAGGCTGGGATTGTGAAGCTAGCTTCTCGGTTATGCGTGACTTTTTCCTCTCTCGTAGGCAGGTGAATCGGCAACGGTCGAAGAGGATGTTTACTAAGCCCGACAGCTGTGGTGGAGATGCCTCTGGGGGAAATACGAGGTTAGTTAGGTAGTTTTGGTATATAGAGGTTCAAGTCGAATGACGGAATGAGTAGGAAATATCCAAGAAAAGAAAAAAAAAAAAGAGAAAAAAAAACAAGAAAATGAAAATTGAGCATGGGGAAGCGAAGAGGGAAAGATGTACAGCGTGGGTTTGTGACCCGGTTAGCTTTCGAGCTAGGTCGACAATTGACCGACCGTGAACTGCAAACTGCCAGCCTCGGGTCTAAAAAAGTGATGGAATAGGGCTGCTAGTAGGTAATGACAATGGCATGGCAATTCTGACGGGGCGCAAATGGGGAAGACTAACTTTAGAAAAGCATGGGGTTAGAAGGATTTCATCGGCTTCCTGAGGTGAGAATCTTCGCCTCGGCGTTCCAACACCTATACTTTTTGCTTATGCCCAGGGAACACAATGTCGCCGCCTTCTCGACAATGGAACGGGCAACGAGTCCAGCGAAGCGAGACGGGAACACAACCTCCAAGAGAGTGGTAGGTAGCAGCAAGGGGGGGACTCTGCACACAGGGCGGGCGGACGGAGAGATAGATAGGTAAGGTAGGTAGGTAGGTAGTAGATAGGCGAAAAGGCTTAGGGTAGGTGACAATATAATTGCGTGCGTGGGGGGTAGTCTTTTTTGTGGGGCTGGGGTGCGGTGTGTATGGACTTCTGGTTACTAAACTACATGTAGGACAAAGTACCGAGTGTACTTACCAAGTGTACTTACCAAGTGTACCTACCAAGTGTATAGAATGGATGTTGGTAATGTTGGTGTGTTACAAGCACTACCTACATATGTACCTACCTATGTGCCTATAATCTACCTACTTATAATTTACAAACCACGATACACAGCCAGCTTCGGGCAATGCGACTCGTCTTTACTTCCCACGATTTGCCGCTCGTGTATGTAGACGTGAGTTGGCGAAAGAGAGAAGGAAGTAAAACTAGTCGCTTTGCACGAACAAGGCAAACCGGTCGCGTCGAGCAAATACCTACCAATGGCACCAACTCATCCGCAACGGAGTGCAAAGTCGTTGATTGGTCACAATTATCGGCCGAACAAGCAGCTGAAGGGGAACTCTTACGTAGTATCCATGTACCGGTACTTGCATTTAAGTGGCTCCGTTCCCATTTTATTTTCGAAGGCCTGGAGAACCTTCGACAGCGCAAAGAAGGCTGACAGGGGCTGGAGATCTCTTACAATGCCCACCTGAGGCGGAGTTTTCCGCCAGAGAAATACCTGAACAAGGTAATCCGTACCTACGCTAGGTACACTTTGGTTAGCTGGGTATTGCTACCGTGAGTTAAGTCTCTTATCTACCTACCTACTATATGGTTTATTCAATATTCAAGTATGTAAACCGTAAGTCGGGCAAGTACCTAGGTACCTAGTTGTGTGCGCAGAGCAGAGCAATTGGTCTCCGCCATTGGACGGCTTCGTTCTCTTACACGTGTAGCCACTGTTGCATGCAAGCTTCGAATCACAAAAAGAAAACCACCAAAATACTACATTGTGCCTGCGTGTCTCACTCTATGTAGGTCCAGCCCGGGGGTCTCTCTCTCTATTCGAACGACGGGAAATTTGCATTGAATTGACATACACTGCATTAGGTCTATACGGGGGTGAGGCGGAGACTGCAGTTCCAGGGTCTTCTCTCGTCAAGACCCCCGATTAAAATCGACTTGGCACGAGGTTGTCGTGTCGCTGTCTTTCCCTCTAGGGCGGTCAAGCGATCAAGCGGCTTCGGCTTTTACTACCTTACCTAGGTATGGGCATTTATGGACGAAGCCCACCACGCCACGGTTCAGATCGTTATCATACCCCCTTGCTATATATTCCAACATCCCCCTCCCTCCTTTCTTTTCTCCTTGCTCGTATAGAGAGGCACGAGACAAGAGGCAAGAGGCACGAGGCACTGTACGTCGGAATGTTGCTATCTCGAGGAAATTGAAACTGCAATTTTCATTACTTGTGCTGCATCTAGGTATTCCTCCACCCGAAAAGCTCAATCGACCGAATGGGCATTCGATCCGAGCTTGTGTGGATAGATGACCTTGGAGCTGAAGCATTAACCGAGAGTACTTATCACCATGGTAGCAAAGATCCCGGTGTTGAGGTTCTGAATCGCAATAGGCGTGCTCCCTTAACGCTCGTCACTGAACATCACACGGATCCCCTCTCGCGCACTACTACCCCTCTTCCCGACACCAGGGTTATTGGCCTATTGACCAGCCTCCTCTCGTTGCTGTTGGCACAACTGCATATGTACGAGAGCAAAGTGGGCATACTAAACTACCAGACCCTAGGTGCCTACCTAGTGTCTATTGACCGTGGCGAGTGCAGGTGATAACTGTTGAGCATTCAAGATGCAGCTTTATCCAATCGCTACCCTCAAGGTTCAACGATCGCTGATAGTAGCCCCAAGTGGGTTTCTGCTCTTCAGCTCGAAGGTAAAACGTGACTGATCGCCCGGCAGAATCAGGATCCCTCGTCGACAAATCAGTGCGCCCACGTGTCTAGCTTAAACGGGGAAGATTCATGTGATACATACATGCCATTCTCTCTGGAAGTACCGATACAATCGAAAGAGTCTCGGGGAGCCTCCAAACGAGATACATATTTCTTCTCGGGTTTCGCCTCTTGTTAGTGTCTGTCACGCTCAACTTTCAAAGGCTCTTCGGTCTAGACACTAGGTAGACTGCCGGGTGAATCGGCTTGCTTCGACTGATGGGACATCCCCGCTCATGTATCAATACTCGAATCCTTCAAGACGGAAGACCCTAGTGTAGCGGGAATAACCTGCAAGGCCAGCACGTACGTCTTAATAACTTGGCTGACGTGGGTTACATATTAGGTAATTTGCTACTTAATCTCTTTCGTCGTCAAAGCTTCAATCGGTACCTACCTACATAGATTCTACTCACCCTCACGCGGGCGATACGACTCATGCGAAGCTTTCGCAAGAAACCTAGCTGTATCAAGATTCTCCTCAGAACAGGGTGGCAAGTTCACGCTATTCACGATCGAGTCGTCTCAAGGTTGGATCTTTCCGGTCAGCTTCCTCTTCAGTCGCCCTGGCCAAGGAGCTAGTTCAGTCTGACCTGCCATTTACCGTCTCCTTGCATAGAAAAGGTCACTTTTCCTTGCATTCCGAGAGTATACCACCCAAACCTTAGCATCAAACTTCCTCCTGCGCAGGAGGCTCTTCGAGAACTACTAGCACTGCGCAATACATACCTAAATGGATGGATGGCTTGCATATTTAACTTGTGCGCCTTGCTGGGAAGGTGTACGAACCAGGTAGAACCATGGCGACGAAAACCACTCACATGCTTCAAAGCATGCTTCTAGAATAATCATAAACCAAAAAGTGAATAGGAGGGTTGCCTTTGCTTTTTCCTCAGCCCGGGTATTCTTGACTTGGCTGATTCTGCCTGCACCTAACCATGAGTTTCTCTCGTTTTTCACACGTGGCACTCCCAAGCCGTGCTTTGCTTTTTTTGCTTAGCTACATAGCCCGCTGCCCAGTACCCATCATCACTTCTTGTCGGACATGCCGTGTCTGGTCTTCTAAGTGGGGGTGAAATTCCTATATTTATGCGTCGTCAGAAAGCTCTCTAGAACCGAATTACGATCCTAGTGGAATTAAGACCGCTGATTTCAGAAAACTGGCTTGGAACTATGAACCGTCGCCAGAAATAAAATATTCACCGAGGTTCCCCTATAGCGGCACCGCATACACCGGAATCTTCTTGAGGCTGTGTATGTGCATGTATAGTTAATTTTCTCCTTCCCGATATGTCTTGATGGATGGCAGACTGGGGTTCGTTATCACGATTCACGTCTGGGTATATCCGACGGTAGGTTTCAAACATGGGTGCACTAGTGACAGGTTGATCGTAATATCTCAAAAGTCCCCCAAGGGCGACGCACCAGTCAATGCCTTTAGCTATACATAGTAAATCTCATGTCCTACTAGATTAGGTATCTTTCGAGTCTAGTGACTCTTGCCGTGGGCGGCAGGTGAGGCGACTAAACCCCAGATGCAAACTATCAACGACTTCAAGAGACTAGACCACCCTTTACTACCATTGCAAAGTTTTGTATGTCCACCGACAAATCGGTTCGATGATCTTGTCATATGAGACAGCCTCGCGCGTAAGCCTGGTGTCCAGATCTACTAGTGTTCCCACCGACAAAGCGAAGGACATCCTACTACTATCCTTCGCGCTGTCATCCTCGTCCTCGTCTTCTTTCCCCGTCGCAACACTATCGCTTATGGTAGACACTTCTACAACGAGATAGCAGTGTTGCCAACACAAAGGCGTATACCTAATCGATCTGCTACGAGGAACACTCATGCTTATTATTATCTCTAATGACCTCACTAGCCAGGAGCTTGTTCTAGTATTAACCGATTCCCGATCTATTGTAAGAGCCGCCTGCAACTCTTGAAATATTAGTAGTCGCCGATCTTCCTCCTCTCCTAAGACGTGCTTCCTAGCGAATTGCCACACAAGAACAACAATCCTTTTTTTTGTGCGCCGTTCAAGGGAATGAGCTCGACCCTGACAATTCTCTCCTCGCCTCACTAGTTGCCACGTAGGCAACTCGATCTCGCATAATGCATCTAGCCGCGATTCGCTATGTCGCCACCGGGTTGTCAGCACGACGGTGAATGTCGATAGGAGGTTGACGAATACGATGGCTACTGGGTGGTTGCTTGCATACTCGGTCTCGCGAGGAGACTGACTGGCTCGATCGCCCTTGACCTAGGATGCCGACAGGACATTGATTCTAGAGCCTGCCGGGTTGATATAACCCCTCCCTGGTAGATCGTATAGAGTTTCACGCGGCCGTGAAAGACTACAAGGGATTTGGTAGGTTTTTGGACGGGCACTCCTTGGAGAGAAGACTCCGTGGACGTACTATACGCCTGCCAGCTTCTCTGTTAGGTTTCAGGTAATGACACAAGGGAAACTGTTTTCGATTTCAACTACGTTTTTCACCTAGAGACCGTAAACATCCTAACTAAGATATTGGTATTACGTTCTGAGATATAGCGTTGCGTAAAGCCGAAAGACAGCGATTCACAACTTATTTATAATAAACATGGTACTTTATAGGCATATTTCGGACACTGAGCTTTGGCTTAGTTGTCGATATGAGGTTTGTCGTGTGGGAGGAATTAAGGGGGGTTAACTCACTTGTTTGTAGCCTCTAATAGTATTTCGCGCAACATTAAATGTTAGCTAAAAAGTATGCAATTATCATTCTTCCTTACTCTGATGTTCAGTACTCAAGTCCCAAGGGTTCCGCGGGTGGCGGCAAGGGAGGAGGATCCAGGGGTATTTGTTGTACGTAATACGCAATATCACTTCCGCTAGAGCAAACAAATACTCGGCAGTCTGATGAGAAGGCTGTTTACTTGGAAGAGTTTGTGTAGTGTAGATGGTGAGTCACGGCGCTCATTGTAGGGGTAGTTGGCGATGTCGTAAGTGCTGAGGCAGACGATGGGTTTGATAAGGAGGGAGGGAGGAGCTGGGAATCATTTTGGCTGTCTTAGCCATTTCTATAGCAAAGTCCTGTGCTTGAAGGTAAGTTGTGTTTCAACGTATCGTATGGATTCAATACTATGTGAAGGAACATAAGCGTTGGTTAAACTCTTCTAATAAGATATTATAAAAGTACGGGTTTTTAATGTAGTTAGTAATAAGCACAAACGTCATCTAACCAGCTGTTTACCAGACCTGCTCTGGACATCTAGACCTATATTCCTATAAATCCTGCTCTCAATGTACCCAAATAAAACGAAGGGGTATATCTGACTGCCCAAAAATGCCACGCTGTCCATGAATTCCATAAAAGAGTCTATATCATTCAACACAATACTGTCGCTTTGACATACCTCAATTCATTTCTTCTGTCATTAACCGTGAAGCGAAAAAAAAAAAAAGGGGGGTGCTGTCTTATCCTAGGTTTGAAGCCTTGACTAACCCGAGTTTCGGGTCCGCGGTCTAACGAGCGACTCGGCGGTATCTACGTACGGAGAAAGGAAAAATTACTAGTGAATATGTGCCCTAAATGGAACGATCGACGGGGTCTCGAAGGGGGCAAACAACGCGGACTTACGGTCTGCATTCTTGCGGAGGGAAAACCGTAGCGGGTTCTTCTTCTCCCAGCTCGACACGCTCGCCGTGTCGCCGGGCTGTATAGTCCTGATCGAGTTGGGATCGAGATGGGACTGCGGGAAAATGCCCCAGCCCTTCGACGTAGTGCCAGACCAGCACCAGTGGTCGGTGTAAGCCCCTGGTTTGAAGCGTTAGTGAGTCCATTTAGGTGGTATTTGATATCCGGCGGAGGATTGACCTACATGCGATGTTCTTGATGATATCTCCCTTGTCAAATTTTAGCCATCTGTCGTCGCCCTTCTGATTCCATTTCCAACGTGCCACGGCCTGGACGTTGCTCGTACCCTGCATCTTGACCTGGCCTTTCGGGGGCGGATCGACCTGCACGGATTCGACCTCGAACGCAGCGCGTACGCCGTCGTGCCATCCAATTGCCCATTTGCCCTCGTACTTGGCAGGAAACTCGATCCCGACGATTCTCGCGCCGACGGCAAAATGTAGCACCGCCGTCCGGTCGGGCGGCGTGCGCATGATACCGTTCTGGTTCTTCCTGCTCTCCGTCGCGATAGCCGTCGGGAGTCTTGCAATTTCCTGGGAGATCCCCGTCATTACAGATATCTTTGGCGCCTCGGGAAAGTGAAGGTCAAAATTGTCCTTTAGATTCGGCGGCACCTCAGGCTCCTCGACAACGGTGAGGCCGGGCACTTCGGGGAGCGGTCGTGGATGCCGGGCCATGTGAGCGAACAGTTGTCTCTGGTTAAAGAAGACGGTAGCATCACTTTCCTCGACTGTTTGCCCCTGCTGGATACAGAATAGGCATCCATACAGCTGCTCCTCAACGTGCCGTATCGGCAGGTGACTCTTTTGGAGTATCCGTAGGCGAAAGCCGATGCTGTTTGTCATGAAGGTTCCGGAAGCTAGGACACGACACGAAAACATGTGAGCTATATCGTAGAAGAAACAGAAAGAGAAAAAGCAAAACCGACAGAGCCTTACAGTCGTTATTCAAATCCTGCTCTATGGATTTAAAGTCGAGTTCGTACAAGCAATGAGTACACTTCGCTACAACAGTCATTGAGAAACCCTATGCGGTAAACCATGAATTAATACTTCGTCCAGGCAATACTGATTGATAGATTGATAATCTTATTAACTTACCCCGACGGGTCGCTTGATTCTCTTGAAACCAAGCTGGCCTCTCATGGCCTGTTCGGCCCCCTTGCAAAAGCCCTTCATCTTGTAAAAGGAGCTAAAGGGCCCTATACTACAATCGGGCTCTCGTAAGGGTACTTGCGGGTCGTTAGACGGCGGATTCTCGGCGTGGACTGGTATCAAACCCTCATCTAAGCCGATATTTGTTCTAGGAGCCTCTGCGTTAGGCTGCACTGTGAGAGTTGATGAGGAGTGGTTCCGGACGGTCGTATTCGACGACATGCTGGGCGCCGTTCGGGAATACGGGCTACCAGGATAGGCTACTGATGCAGGGTGTTGCCCGTTAGGTGAGTATGGATTGCTCGAAGATGTCGAATATAGCGAGTCCCTGTGCGCAGAAGCGGAGGTGATAGGACTCGTTGGGTTCATGCATTCAACTACGTCAAAGACAGAACTGTTGACAGACTCGGTCGAATGCTGGCGTAATACTTGAGCCTTTGGGGGCTGACTCTTCCGCGTAGGACTGTGGCCATTGCTCTTGATGGCGCTGTTTTCTGGAATCGCCGGCGGGGGACCGAACACGGAAGAGGTGTCCGAGGGTGGGGGGTCGTGAGAACGTCCGTGATAGCTGGGTTTTTCACTATTATGAGAGAGAGACCGGCTGAAGTTGATGAATCCACTATGCGTTCGTTTGACTTGAGCAGTCGCAGTAGGCCGTGTCGAGTCGGACGAGTCCTGCGTCGAGTTGGTCCATCGGTGGCTCTGGAGCGGGGACTGAGACCCTTCACTACCCAGGCTCTGCGAGGCAGCACGCATGCGCCGGTCATGGTCATCGTTTTCCTTCTGCGTCCAGTCAACATCCCCGTCAAGGCTTCTGATCCGTAAGGGTTTGACCGGCTCTCCACGTGGACTGACTGGCTGCGCTGGAGGGATCGTCGGCGAGTCGTCCGGTGCCGTAGGGCGACGTTCCCATTTATACCCGTCCTCGGGGTATTCGCCCGGGCTGAGAGGAGGCGCTCTATCGACCTGCCAAGGGTCAACAGAAGGCGGCCTTGGCGGCGGCTCCGAGGCGGCATCGGAGCCTTCGGAGCGGTTCGAGTTACTTCTGCCGACGTCGCTTATAGGTACTGAAGGGTGGTGGTGGTGGTTTGCCTCCCAGGTTCCGTCCAGACCTTCGTCCGGCCCGGCGACTGTCCCCATCATACTACTCAATGGCAGCCCTAGTTCTTCCATCAGCTCCTCTACTGTTGATGATGGTGGTGGTGGTGGTAGGTTAGTGGTAAGCATACTTGATGGTGGCACTTGTTCGTGGTGCATGCGATTTATCACCATATCTGGTACTCCTGACACTGGCCTCGAGGGCTGCGACGACGACGTCGTCAACGCCGGAGCAACCAACTTCATCCGCTTGAGTATATCCAGGACCTTAGGCGCGGCCTTCCTCGAAGCCTTCTGCAACTCATCGAACTTGTCGGCATCGAATCCGGCAATCTCAACGAAATCGTCGAAATCCCATAATAGGTCCTCCAATTCGGATCGATACTGTGCAATCTCATCTAGAACTTATTGTTAATATCACGTCCCTCCCCGGGGATAATTGGGGGAGGCGAGGGGCCCCGTACCGTTCTCCTTAATCGCATCGACGAAGTTGCTGCCGTACTCGTCATAGTTTTTGTTGCAGAGCGGCTCGAGCCTCTTCAAAGCTCTCTCCCCCTCTTTCAACAGGCTCTGTGCAGCCTTGAGCATAGGCACGGCCGACGTCTCGTCAGCTCCACTTGCATTCTCAATTGCAGCATTGCTTTTCTCGACAATTTCCTTGAAAGGTGCGAGCATGAGCCGCTCGACCTCGTCATCCATGGCGGAACAGGCGATGTCGGCGGGGATTCGAGCAACACTGGCCAAGTGCTCGGTGTATGGAAAGGTCAATTCTGGTGGGGGTCGAGGCACAACGAAGCACGGAGTTTGGCTTGGGATGTCTAGGATTAGGGAGGGCCCTACGGTGGCCCGCGGTCCTTGGGGGTGGAGTAATAAGCTTTGTAGTGTGTATGTATTCCGGCTGACTGGCTCAGATTCGTCTCACTACTTCTCTTATGTCAACCAGTCGTAAGTTGGCACGCCTGGCCGAGCCGTACAAGGGAACGTCTAGGTATAGTATTGTTTCTAGGTTAGATGGTTTGGCATCTCGGGATATAAGGAAGCAAAGTCGACAGAGAGGGAGAGACAGAGAGACGAAAAGAAAGACAGAGGTTGCATTGCGCAAGCGAGAATGGAGACGGACCCCACGAGCTGGGAGGTCTGAATTACATCAACGGAAGCTGATGGCGAGCCAGGCAAACTAGGCACCGTCGATGTTTGTGCAAGTCGGCGTTTCGCTGTCCGGGGGCCTTTACTATTAGCTCTGCCGGGGCAGACTCGAGGGAGAGTAAGAAAGACTGGGAGGCCGGGCACAACATAAAGGTGGCGCGTAGTTCCTAGTCAGTCAGTTAGCTACATGTTAGTGTAATACGTCGCCTACCCTACCTTTCTATCCACACGACTATCGATTCTACCTAGCGCCACCATGTTCGAGCAACAGACAGGAAGCTGACAGGTCTAAGTGATTGGCTTACCCATTTGCGGTCTGTGTATGCGGCCTTTCTGTACCGCGCCCCCCCATCCTCCCCCAAACTAACAGGACAGGGGTATTCCAGGCATAGTGTCCACCCAGCAGTGCGCATCCATCCATAATCCCAGTTATTGTCTTGATTAGGTAGTGTCTGCCACTGTAAGTGTCCCCATCCAACTACCAGGGGTTGTCAGACCCCTAATTGCGACCCTGCCATGCTCCTTGGCCCATTGGAAAAGAAAGAACTGCAAATCACAAATCACATGGGAAAGCTGCAACCCAATGTGAGGGCGGACACAGTAGCAAGCTGCAGGCAGGTAGGTAAGGCTATGATGTATGCTGTACATATCTCGTGAGCATTTATCGCGTAAGCGGGAGAGAAAAAGGCGAGAGCGTACATGTCAGTATTGCACATACATACCTACATTGGTACATTGTCGCTATGCAGAGCGTAAAACATGTGATATGACGAACTAAATATAGTTAGTTACATATCCTACCATTCTCAATCGAGTCAGATAGGACTTTGTATCCGACATATAACGAATACTACCTATGAATTATTATAACTGCGGGCCGGGGTGCTATTTCTTTTTCTATTCGGAGGCTTTATTTACATAAGCAAGGTATAGGAGTCTACCTGAGACTGCATATATATTACAAAGCCCAATTTTTATATATGCCGGTCGTTTCCCTATATTCTTGGCAATGGAAAGAGCTGATAGCTTACTAACCTCCTTGAGGTTTAGAGGCAGGCAAGGCGAAGTTTGAGACATGCATTGGCAATAGGACGCCGGATCAAAAATAGTAAAAGATATACGAATATGGAGGCTTGTCGTGCTGTGTTTAGATAGATCAAGCCGATCATCCCACATGTGTTATTATCAAACCCACCACATCATCAATGCCGTTCCGAGTTACGTGTGTGTCTTCATTGTATTATATAATAGCAGACAGAGATATAAAGCCCACGTGTAAGTGTATGTATGTTGCTGGATGATCCCCCGCGCAACTCGGAGATTAATACCTAGGTATGTAATAATAGAAAGTCGGCCTCGTGGGGAGCCTACACAATAGCTAGAAGCTCTAGTTTGCCTATCTTTATTTTCTACGACCTACACAGGCTCGTGGCCTACTCTCGCTTATTGCCGATGTCGAACGAAACCGCTGCAAGCTCCAAAGCTGTGAAAACTCGTATTGGGAATGACCATGAGACTCAACTAATGATAGGGGGTACATGTAGGTAGTATATCACATTTGGCATCTTTACGCCTATCAGAAGCCACAGTTGGCATTCCTCCATCTGTGACAAGTTGTTGGGGGCTCGACAGAACGTAGATGTAACAAGCAGATATGTACGAATGTGAAAGGGGCGGAATTAACTACGTTAGCTTGGATGCATCATTTCAATTGATGTAACCCCGACAGTGCTTATTGTGCCCGGAACGCCATTAATTAGCGACTCTACTCCATACAGTCGACGATAACTTACTAGTGCTAGTCCCCGCCCTGTGATCCTTCGACGCAAGTCGCTGGCTAGTGCTGCCTCTATCTTACTACTTAATCGATCTTATATTAGCGGGAATCTCTAGCCAATAACTAAAGGCTAAAGGCGAGCTATCATTCATCGTCAGGGACGGACCGTTATTCGTCAGGAAAGTAGCTCCCACGTGGCCTGTTGGATGCGTTTCGCGCGTCTAATGCAGAATGTGTAGCTTAGCTAGATCAATGAGCTTCTAGGAACCAGGTTTGTGGTTATTCATCGTTCAAATATGGGCTATTCCCGCGGTCTAGCAGTTAGCCAATGACAACACCACATCTATCTATATGGGAGTTTCACAATCTAACTGGGCAGCGCATGCAGAGTGTAGTTTAGATAAGGGCAAGCTATAGCAACATTAACTAGCTTATATATATCACACCCCTATTGGTAACCTGCCAAACTCAGTTAGCAAAAGTACTTCTTGGTTCGAATCATAGTCAAGCTTCGTGATCCTGACAATGGGTCGAACAGATTCGCTGTGCCTCCTCGTTGGTACAAGTTTCTTTTCGCGATTGTCCCTTCCCCCCTCAGGTTCTCAGTAGTTTTACATAAGAATAGGGTTTTTTTTTGATTATGCGGATTTAGCTACTAATCTAGGAGACTACGAGGATAACTTTAAGTAACTAACTAAGCTGCATTTCCTACATATCAAGGTGGAGGACCAAGGGCTGTCGTCATTCAAATATCCCTTACGGGGATAAACAATAGAACAAAGACCATGTTCACTAACTACAAGTTTGATACAGAACATGTAGTTAGAAAGTTTCGAGGGTAGCTCTTTGTTCTTGTTATCTTACTTGTTTAGTGTTCGAGGTAATTGTGAATAATATATATAACGACGGCTCTCGCTGTATATCAGCCCGTTTTCACGTTCTTCTAACAAACACGAACGTGAACTTTCGCAATATTCACACAACTACACTAAATACAGTATCAACCCAAAATGTCTGAAGGTAAGCCAGACACCTGCTCGACTGTGGTTGAGTCACAGCCCAAGCTGGACAAGTCCATTACCGTCGACGGGACTTCCACCCGATCTGGACTCCCTATTCGCATCCATGTTGAATCGAGATATGAACTCAAGTGGCTTACCATAGGTGATACCTTTATTGAGGGCTGCCTTAAGAATACCCAACTGCGTGACCTTTTAAAGGGCCTCAAAAAGAAAATCGCGTGCTGCGGCTACATCAAAGATGAAAACAAGCAAGTGATACGCCTTTTCGGGGATCAGCGCCTCAGGGTAGAGGCCTACTTGCTTGGTGCTGCTCACGGCTTTGGTCTCACAGCTAAAGACATTTTCCAGGTCAAGAACGAAGACTGGCCCTACGGCTATGCTCAGAAGTCCGTTTCCTGGAATTTCTGGGGTGCCGATGATCAGCAGGTCGACGAGACGTACGTTATTAAGGGGAAAAGGTTCTGTAAGACGAGACTGCGGTCTGTTAGAGAAATCCCATCGTCTGTTGCTATGACGGAGGGTGGCGAGGAGTGGCCAATCTCAGAAGCATCGTGCAGAATGTGGAATAACACAATGAACAGCAACTACATCAATCCCAAGACATCTTGGCAAAAATCTTGGAACGGCTGGGAGCCGAAGCTGGAAGCGTCCTTGATGGATGATGACCTTGAAGAGCTTAGCGACCTCGAAGAGTCAGGTGAGCTTGATGTGCTTGAGCCTGACGAAGCATAGTTCTCGGACGAAAGTTATCTCAGCTCCATCCAACGAGTAAGTATCTGTTGTGTCGCATAATACTTTGTTGTTTGTACATAGTACAAACGTAAGAGCTCCTAATTCACTATGTTAATATTAACATATCTAATATCAAGACTTACTTCATTTGGGTCGTGACTGTATATACTTCTTGGCAGAATACTAACACATATACATGTAAGAAAGAACCCTAAATGCGGTAAAAACGTGTACGTGATACCGGGTTTCAACACTGATTAGAGAGTATGCTCAATATAGTAAGCCGGCAATATAATGTCAATATTTGATGTTAGTGTTCATAGATGTCAAAAGGTCAGTTTCGATACGACTACAGAAAATTTGAAATTGCAATAGATCACAGTGTTCTTGGCAACATGAAGTATGTGTGCTTATTATACCTACCTTTTGCAGAGTGAGGTAGCAGTAGGTATTTAAAACTGTATTACTAAGTGCTATACCATTTTGTATAGGTAGTGATCTGCGTACTCGTATATGTACAGTTCGGTACCGTGTATAGTTTATTTTGTTTCCGTATCCGTGCCTTACATATAGTACCAACGAATTGCCGTAGACCCCGGACTCTGACGCATGGATGTTCACTTTCGATTCTTTCAATGTGGAGGTTGTTTTCTACGACAACCACGTTATCTGTAGCGCGCTTGGGCACATGCGGTAATGTCATGACGTGTTAATTAGAGCCAGCAACATGGCGCGTGATGCAATACCTACACACATACATATATAGGAATGGAATGAGACGCGAGGTAACTAGCTACATACTTGGCTTATAGATAGTATTGTCTAAGAACCACCAATATCATGCAGGCATATGACTGACGGGTCTGTTTCTAACGGATCCGTCACGTTGTATCCGTTGACGCTGATCTTCACCCACCAGTTCTTCTCGATGCCCGGATTCGCAACGCGAAGGTTCGTGCTCACGTCGGGAGAGTGCACCACCTCGAACCCGCAGCGGGTGACTCTAGGCGTGATGTTATCGACATACCACCACGGCTCCTTCTCTGTGTGTGTGTATATCACGCATGATGTCGTACAGACCATGGTACAGCCGTTTTTATCGCATACCGGCGTACACATGGGGGTGCAGCGAGTCGTGTCATAGCAGTTGCCGATCCAGCCGTGGACGTTGGCGAAGACGGTGCGGTTGACGTTCGCGAAGTACACATCATGAGGTTGGCCGTGCCCGACGCAGGGGTAGGCGGCAGCCGGGCGGCCGCAGAATGCCAGGAGACTGGCGAGGAGCGCCCCAAAGCGGTTGGTCGCTCGCACCCGCACCCTGTTGTTCCTCCATCCGGGCCAGTTTCGAATCATCTCCTCGGCGCGCCGCCTGTTCTTGGCCGTAATCGCCGTCCACACCCTGCACACTACCCACGCGCCAAATATACCAGCGAGCACCGTCAAACTGATGACGGCAAGCTGATTCCTATAGCTTTGCTTTAGCCCCTCTAGCGCTGCCTCGCGGTAGTATTCGCCTCGCGCCAAGAGACACTCAGCTGGGTAGCGGTCTATCCAGTTCCATATCCTCCTCGCGTCGCAAACAACGCTCAGGTCCTTTATGTGAATTTCGGAGGTTCGAACACAGGCGTTGTATGCGAAGCTTGGGTCGGCGCAGTCGTCACAGCCGAGATAGCAAGGGTCGTAATCGCTCGTCCTCGATTCCTGCATCCAGACATGAGGATCGGACGAGACCTTGGCATTTTCGACGAGGTGTATCACGTGTCTGACAAGACTGTACGTGGTGCCGGCGGTGATGCCGCCTCCAACGAGGGTAGCAAGAGGAAGCCCAAGTTTGGGGAGGTACCTATCAATATGGAATTGCCAGCGTTGGCGGCGGCCTAGTGCGTAAGGAGGAGGCCCGCCTGGCGACAGCTCCCTCTCGCTACCTGATTCAAGAATACTAAAGGAAGGCGATCTCGTGGTCTCCTCGTAACTCGGCAGCTTGTTATTCTCTGTAGTCGAATTCATTTTAGTAGTATGTGATGATTGACTTATTTACCAGCATCCGATCGAGTGCAAGTTTGGAGGAATATAAGGGCATGTTTCCTGAAATATTAGAGATGCCATGAAATACCATGTTGTAAACTTTCACGTCAGGCCTTCGAAACCATAAATGAGTTCATATGAGCATCTGATGGATTGTGACACGGCAGAAGGAAAGTCTGTATTTGAGCACGAACCCAGAATCAGGACACTGGCATACCTGTTTACAGTAGAGCTAGATGTTCCATTATACTCGATTCCCGCATGTCATATTTATTGTAATGTATTTGAAGGTTGGTAGTAGCTGAAGTTCTGCCGAGTTGTTGATTTTAGGAAAATGTGTTATGCGCCTTCTTGGTGAAACTTCTATTTAACAAAAGCATGTTGCTTTCCTGGAGAATCATCTAAACACGATGTACGTAGCTAGCGAAACACTGCGGAGTCTGTTTTAAGTTTATATTTGACACCTGTCACTCAGTTTATAGTTCACGATCGTGGAGTTTAAACGAATACAATCTCTAGTTTACCCTGAAACCCTGACGGAGATAGTTTGCACGCATTAATCCCTCGCCGGGAACTCTACAAGTATATAGGTACAGATACGGGCTGTAGTGTGAGCATATTCGAAGATGATGTATATATGAGTTGTGACAATCACATAGTCTTGTTTTTACCAAACCATGTCCTACGTTGAATGTAATATATCTGGATAATACTACATTACTAAACAGCAACAAGAGTCCAAACACATAGCCATTTCTCAAAACCACGCTGTAAGAACTACAGCGCCTATACAACTAAGCTAACTACATAACTAATCGAACTGTGTGGTGTTGAAAAGTCTGTTGCCCGTATCCGTATTACCCTGGCCCTTAAACTTGTTGTCCGAGAGCCGCAGAGCAACGAGGCTTAGGTTCAGGTATTTCGCCAGTTCCCTGGCATAGGTCCCCTCCGAGATGGCCTTCTTCTGCACGACGCCGGCGACGACGATGATGCGAGCACTTGTGTGCAAGTTCCGCACATGCTTGACAAACTGTACCGTCGTGTCCCCATTGTTGATCACCGAGTCCACCAGTACTACAGTGCGCCGCTGCTGCAGATGGCGACTCTCGATCTCCTCGGGATGGTAGGCGTGCAGAAACGTTGCTTGCTTTAGTACTGCCCAGACGCCGGACGCCATCGGCTCTCCGCCGCGCATTAATGCCACGATAAGGGTCTGCTGCTCGTCGCAAACTCGGTATCCGCTGGTTTGGCGGCCCTGCACATGGTCGATTGGGTAGTCTTCGACCCCGACCAGCTTCGACAAGTATTCCGTTGCCAGATACCATCCGATACGACGATGAGCGTCTACTAGGTCAGGGCCGGCTAACTTTGCATCCCGCGTCGGAGTCATGAGCAATTTAGCAGCATTCTTGGCGGTTGCATGCACGACATGAACGCAATTAGGGTTAGGGTTAGGTAAAAGGTTGCGGCGACTGATGATGGAATCGACCAGGTCTCTGTCGCCAAGCTGGATCACTGGAAGCTTGGTAGTGTTTAGTCGTGGTGTTGTCTTGCTGGGAAATAGCGCTTGACGTGCTTGAAGAAGACCTCCGTTGTTGATGGCTTCCAACAAGGCGCTGTCCATCGTCTTGCTCCTGGTATTCTCTTCGCCCACCACGATGACTGGTCGGTCTGCTTCCTCTAACATTGGTAGATCCAATGGACTGTCTCCAAAAGCCCACACGTACACGTTGTGCACCTTCTTCAGATGAGCGACTAGAGCAGCCTTCACTGCAGGCGTGACGACAAGTCCGTCACTGATAAGTCCGTTTCCGAGGACCTTCACTGTGTCTGACAATCCTGCATCATCAAGAATCTTCTGCCAGATCCGACCAAGCCCGCAAGTGAGGATGATAGCACCGACATGTTCTTGTCTTCCCACTCGTTTGAGGAGTGATACAAATTCAGGATACATAGCAACTCCGTGTGCTATCATGTCACAAATTTCATCATACTTTGTAGAATCTAGTTCCCCATATAGCAACGAGGCCTGGCAAAAGGCTGCATGGGTATACGCCATTGCACTGCTGAATAGTGTCTTCAACGGGCATTCTGTCGTGGCTCCGGGGGCGCGGTGAAATGACCAGAACATAGAGCCAGTGTCTTCCACGCTCAAGGTCCTATCTCCATCCATCACAAGAACCGTCTGCAGATGGCCGTTGGAATCGAGGAGCAGATCGTCCAACTTAATTTTAGCAAGTGACAAGTTGGCGTCTTCGTTATGATCGCGAAACTCACGCAAGAGCGCGGGGACTTTATACGAGATCGCAGAGGAAACCACCGAGAATAATATTCCATTCTCGTAGCAGAGGCGTCGTAGCTCTGTCCTCTCTGCCATCTGCCACTTCTCGAGATGCTCGACAGACACAGGGGGACGATCTCGATCGTGGTCATTCTGGCGCTGTTTCCAGATATCTGGAGCCGGGACATCTAGATAGATAATATGGGTATACGTATCGAGGTCCGCTTGCGTATACACTGGCTGGCCGATATCTTGTTCTTCAGGCCAAAACACTGTGACATCATGAGTTAGTAAGAACTAAATGTACTTATTATAAAGCTAGGTACTTACTGAAATGCCCAGCTACCACGGCAACTTGCCCACTGTCAAGACACTCTTGTCGAATACAAGCGATTGCGAGCTGACGGATATGAAGCTTCTCTTGCTCAGTGGATTTCCGAAAAGCATCGAGTCCGCCAAATGTAAGATCGGCAATCACTTCGGAACCTTCGTAGAATTTGAACTGTTCTTGATCTGGTTCTCGCTTGAGCTGGTGTAGCAGATGGGACTTTCCGGACCCTGGAATCCCGTATAGGCCAATGACAAATGGTTTCTTCATCAGAAGAGTCAGGGGAGCCGGTGGCTCAACTAGAGAAGATACCATGGCTTCTCTGGCCTTGTTTGGACTGTAATAGGTACTTTGGAATGAAAGGTAATAGGGATTAGAACCGAACGGGTCTGTGTTGGATGATGTATCGGGAACGGCGAGAAGAGAAGGGCGACACTCGCACTGTTAAATGTTCTGCACATTCACTGAATTCTGCTTTCGATCGTCGATCATTGGTGAGATCACCTCATTGTGGTGAACTAGACAAATGCACATTCCCATAGAAATAAATCAAGGAGCCGTTGGAAACAAGGAAATAATTTCCCCAACATAGAATGCAACCTGCATATTACATTGAGTCCTATAAAAGCCGGCCCGTTGCATATATTAAGTAAACGACCTGACCTGTCAGACTCGGTAACCTTGGCATTCTAGATACGTGCTTCGACTCTGCCGGTGTCCTAGGATCAACATTAAAAGGGTATGATGCATGCATTGTATTGTGTAAAGGACGATGAAGCCCCTGCAGGACAGCTACTTTCTCTGTTGCTGACCATACTTTCAATCATACGAATAGTTTCCCAAACAAAATGGGTAGTTGCACCTGCATGGCATTGTCTAGAAGCAATCCGGCGGCATCTTGAATAAGAGGATCTACCTAATTAGGTAGGTAGTCCGGCATACGCGAGGCTGAGAAGCGCCTTTCCGCATGAGTCACACGGGAGCAGACTTTTATACGACGGATGGCACTATAAAATGAATGACATCTCGAGGATAACTGCTTGGGACAACTCACTATAGCAGCCAGCCGATCATACGAAATGATATTAGACTCGGGTGCCCGTGAAGTGCGGACCACACTTCCTAGCATACCCCTACCGCCCGACCCTGAACGCCCAACGATTCAGACGGAGAGGCTTCTCATTCGACCCCTTCAGCATGACGATGCCCAATCACTTCATGTGCTCCGCACTCAGCCGGAAGCCATGACTGGGACGAGACTAGGGAAGATCGACCGCGGCATCGAAGAGACACGGGAGGTCCTCACTTCTCTCATCAACTCGGCAGACAAGAGCTTCCTCTTTGGTGTATTCCTCGCCTCGACCGGCGATTTTATTGGCGAGGGCGGTGTGCACACGATCAAGTCGGACACGGGCTGGCCGGAGATAGGGTACAAAATCAAGAGGGAGTATTGGGGCCGGGGGTACGCAACCGAGTTCCTGCGAGCCGTCCTGGACGCATGGTGGCGCCTCCCCCGGTGCAATGTCGATATTGAAGTGTACGCATCGGCAGTTGGTGAAGCCAAGACGGAAGAACATGTATACGCCAATGCCGCTATCAGCAATCCCGCGAGCCAGAGGGTGCTCGAGAAGCTGGGATTTGAGCGGTTCAGGGTATGGACGGAACCTGATACGCAATTACACCGACTGGGCCAGCCGGTGACCTTGGTGAGATTCAAGCTCCCACGTCCTTGACATCGTTCGTCATGACGATGTGTCTCGTAAAGTCTCTGGGCATTTCATCTCCGGCATATAAAGACAGGTACAGATGGAGGCGATACGTATCGGATGCTCAGATACGGATGCCGAGAATACGGGTCAACTGCGATATAAAGAGTAATAATATATGGCATAATCTAGAGGTAGTAAGATTTGGTGTTGTCTCTTATTGGGAAAAAAAAAGATGATTTGGTACTTGTTGATCTTGTACCTTAGTATATACCCAGGTACCTAGGTAGGTATGCATGAGCACATGTCTACCTACCAACTCTTTGTATTATGTCAAGTCCATATTTGTAAACTTTATGCGGACGCTTTATAGGCGAAAGCTTAATTTGAGTCAAGACGGAACCAACCTAACCTAATGTATACAGATTACTTTTAGACCAATCGACGTTTTCGAATTAAACGAGCATCGCCCACGGACCACCTGCAGATTTTCTTTTCATCTGTTCTTTAACTTCCCCCCACTTCACGGCTTCCCAAATGCAGGGTCCGAGCTCGGCACAAGTTGGCCCGCCCCATTGTCGAGTGTCGTCATTGGTGGCTGGACCAAAAAAAAAAGTTCCCATAGAACAGGCCATGTGAGCCCTGTCCGGTATGATTGTATCTGTAATGTAGTATTTTGTATGGTCTGTCGGTCAGCTTTCCCTCTCCGTCTCTCCTCTCCTCTCGACTATTACACCCTCCGATGCATCTACACACCAGACTTGAACCTCTCCCCTCTCCCTATCCCTATACTTCTTCACCTTGCAGTTCCATATTTACAAATCTAGGAATGATACCTTTGAGTCCGAGTTTCTCGTCCGTATTGATTGTCGCAGTTCTTTGATCTACAATCCCCCCCAAATGCCGCCGGCCAAATCGAAATTGAACCACGACGACTCCAAGCCGGAGACGGCGAGTGTCAAGGAGCGGAACGGCAACGGTTCGAACAACCACAATCACCAGACGAATGGCAAGATGCGACGAGTCGGAAGTTCTACGGGCTCGCAATTGCGAGACGCCAACGCTACCAACGGCTCGTCGTCGATCGCACCACCAACAGCGCAGGCTGTGTCACAACCTGCACATACTCTAGGAGTAAGCAACCATGCACTGCTGCAATGGCAACGTGAATGTCTTAGTTCGGCTGGAAATTGACGATGACCCTGACCCTCTAGCTCCGGTGGTCAAGCTTCGACCGAGACGTCCTACACGACTACCGTCGCGAGCACCGCCTCGACACGCCGACCGCCTTTGCCAACTCGTACCACTACTGGGTCCTTTCGCGACCCGGCATCGGCCTGCGCTCGCCCACGATGGCGCGAAGACAGGAACATCGGCGACAGAGCAAGGAGGACCTCACAAAGGCGGTCAGGAGACACTTCAACGGCATGGGTATCCAGGAGAACGACGTCATCGTCGGCTTTCTTCACAAGATTAGGAACCCGGGAGTCGTCAAAATCAAGAGGAACAAGAATGCACCACATTCATCTCCTCTGCCCTGACTGGTTCGTGTCATGCACGAACAGACGAACGAATGAACAAACAGACGAACGTACATATGACAAACGAACCGTTTATACTCCTCTATCCCTACGGAATCTGTTTTTCCCCGTACGTATACTATAATGGGATTGGGTCTTTTACTCGATCTTGATTGTTTGAACACAGTACTCGAAACCAAGTCTTTTTTTTTCTCTACCACTTTGCATTTGCGCAGGAGTTTTTAGCGTCCGGGCGGCGGGTCTCGATCACATCACGGAGATGAATTGATGGATACCCACATCATTTGACAAATTAAGGAATATATAGAACATCGACGGTCATGACAGCACATCGGGATTCTATTAAAACCCGAAGGGGGAATGTCTATGGTATTGTTTCTAGGGTCTCCTGGATATATAGGTACCTAGTGTAAACACTGAATGAACGCATCTCTGCAATGTTAGATGGCTTTAGTTTCCTAGTGAGGTACGGAATGATCAAGGTTCTGTTGGCTCGAGACGATGCATGACCTGCGGGTCCTTGGTCGTGGATGATGGAACGGCGCTACAGGACTTGTTACCACCGACCTAAAATCCGCTTATTGTTAGCGCGTTTCGCCGCGCACCTGGATTGCTTTCCCCCACCCCCACTTTGGCTCGCGAACATCAAGTGATCGTTATAAACCAATATGTACTTATGCGTGTTTGTCGTAAGTATGGTATCTACTTACCAATGTAGGTATATAATAATGGGAATAATTAATTAGGTAACGCTGTACTATGGTATAAATTCGAGTTGATATTACCAATTCGACTTTTCCGCTTTCCCTTGTTATGGATAGCATCAGAATTTAGTCGAACTCATGCCATGTTGAAGTACGACAGATGCATGTGGAAGAGAGGGGTTTAGTGTACATACAAGAGGACAGGCCAATCAATTATTAGACATTTTACAGGTGGTGTGGCCTCAGGCAGCTAAGTCCGAAGACCGGGAGGACGAATTAGATCATTGGAGAAGCTTCCCGCTCGCTCGGCATCGGCCTTTTAGTGCAGAAAAAAAAGTTCGAGCTGCATCGCGATGAGATTGTTCTCGATAACGTGAACAAAAATTTTCTGTTTCCAATCCACCCCCAAACCACAGACTCTTTTCACATGTGAACCCGACCTCAATATTACCTCTAGTAGACATGCCATGAAGATTCCTACGGTTACGAGTCTTTACTATCGATTGTGATCTTTCAACATGAACTCTAGTGTCATTACGAAGGCGGCGCTGCCCCCGCGCATCTTCTCCCCGGCCCAGATATGTCGAAGACAACAAAGGTTGAAGGATAATCTGAGACGGCACGGCGCTGCACAATGCCGCCCCGTATCCTCATTCCCGACAAGACCTCAGAAATCACCAGTGCGGCCAGTTCGCCAGGCCGCATTTCAACGAGTTTGTTGCCCCTCCCCTCCTGCTTCCCACAACTTCGTACACAAGCTTTGTATACCAGGCATATTTTGCTAACTATCTTCTCTGCTGCAGTCCTTCCACGCTACTCCGAATGTGCTCGCCGTAAGGGACCCATACCAGGCACTGGGTGTGGGTAAGTCGGCTTCGGCCGCAGATATCAAGAAGGCCTACTATGGACTAGCGAAAAAATTCCATCCTGATACCAACAAGGACCCAACAGCCAAGGACAAATTTGCCGAGATCCAGTCGGCCTACGAGATATTATCAGACCCGGCGAAGAAAGAGCAGTATGATCAATTTGGCGCTGCCGCATTCGATCCCAATGGTGGACCTCAACCGGGGGCTGGCGATCCGTTTGGAGGGGCAGGAAACCCCTTCACGGGATTTGGCGGGCAAGGTGGTTTCGGCGCAAACATCAACTTCGACGACCTATTTTCGGCGTTCACCGGCGGACGAGCTAGCCCCTTTGGCACGGGTAGTCACCGTGGCGGCAGGAGTCCCTTTGGGCAAGAGACGTTGGTCGGGGAAAATATCGAAGTGCAGACAAGCATCTCGTTTATGGAGGCGGCAAGGGGCACAAGCAAGACCATCGCGATACACCCTCTGGCCACCTGTAATACTTGCACAGGGAGCGGTTTGAAACCGGGGACGCAACGAGCTGCGTGCAAATCTTGCGGCGGATCAGGTACGCAGGTGCATTTCCTGACGGGCGGCTTTCAGATGGCCAGCACATGTGGCGCATGTAGAGGCACTGGCCAGACGGTACCCCAAGGATCGGAGTGCAAGACTTGCGGCGGGAACGGCGTTGTCAAGGAACGCAAGACCATCACCGTCGACATCCCCGCAGGTATCGAGGATGGTATGAGACTGCGACTGGATGGAGAGGGTGATGCCCCCGTCACCGGCAGCACCGAACCCAACGCCAAGATTGCCAGAGGAGATCTCTACGTTCTAGTCCGGGTTGCGGCAGATTCCAAATTCAAGCGAGTCGGCTCCGACATACTCTATACGGCTAGCATTCCATTGACGACGGCGCTGCTGGGCGGTGAAGTTACAATTCCTACTCTGGATGGCGAGGTCAATGTGAAGGTTGCGACAGGCACGAACACTGGAGACAAAATAACGCTGGGCGGCTTGGGCATGAAGAAGCTTGGTGGGCGGCGTGGTAAGTCTGGCGACTTGAAGGTTGAGTTCCGGGTGGCGATGCCGAAGTACCTCTCTTCGAACCAACGGACGATCGTCGAGATGCTAGCCGACGAGATGGGCGACAAGACGGCAAAGCGAATAATGAACGTCAAGTGGCCAGGGTAAGTATTCATATAACTAACTATATGAACTTCCTTGAGCATGATAGCTGACTTGAAACTCTTCTAGGTTTGACTCATCTTCGTCGCCCCGAGAAGCAACAAAGGATGACGACCCTGCTACACATCAGAGCGAAGGATTTTTGAAGGCGATGTGGCATAACCTGACAAATCATCCTGCTCATCGCGACTCTGGAGAGAACTCGACGACAGATAAAAACCGGCCAGACGGTAGATCTGACGAACAGTCCAAGAAAGATTCCGGCTCGGGCTCGGGCTGAAACTAGGTCTATCCCGCGTACCTACGACTGAACACTTGAGAGAGAAGACGACCAAATTGAGAGAGCATTGTACCATATCTTGGGGGAGCTGGAACACCCTCCGACGTGTGAAAATATTACACCTGTAGACATAGAAATCGGGGTTATAACACGGGGCGTTGTTAGGGTAGGAATTTAACGATCCCCGGGGCGTCCGATATGGCTATGAACTGACAATACCGACTTTAGCGAGAGCCACAGATCTTGCGTAACGATTGTCAACATCAAGGCGGGAGAATCCATTGTTTCCGCCCCGCAGTGTGTTTGTATACTACGGAAATCGAACTGCATAAGCGAAAATATGTACGTACGTATATGCGCACTATAGTAGTAGTAGTAGAAGCCGTCCGAGGCCACTCTCCTCAATCATAAATGGAATATAACCTATATAGTGAACTTAAAGACCCCCATTTGATATATGTATAGTAGTGTCAAATCCTTAACTGAACTATTCCGGGTAGGTAAACGTCGATAGATGCTAGCTTTGTTGAACCATGGGGCTTACTGGACGGTAACCTAGGGCTGTATGTCTAGGGTCGATCTTACAGATGGCCGCAGAACTGGCCTCCTCTTCCGCCGGGGTGGGTGTGTTCTAGATACCCCAGGTATGCACAACTATGTGGATGAGCCGCTGCCGCGGACGGCGGCAAAGGGAATTTACCTATTACCTTAGGTAACTCGGGCAGACTATAGAGGTGGAGGAGGGAAGCTGGAGACCTACAGCTTGCACGCGCCAGTTGCGCTTCTTTTGACTTCCCTTTTCCGTTCTTATTCTAAGCTATGGAGACGATATGGGTTGGGATATGTATGCTTTCCCTGCTTACATACATACATATAGACAGATAGATAGACATTTTTAGCCGCCACGCAGCTCAAGCCAATCCGAATTCCCCAAGTCCCATGTCTCCCACCTTCGGGTGACAGGCATTCCTGGCCAATGACGGACCCCAGGGGGACGGGTTGGGGTGCTCACCGGACGGTATATGGGCCGTGGGCTTGTCACCTGCATAAGCGTGTGTTTGTATGTATGTAGTGCTCTTCTTCGTAGCAGTAGGTAGTATGTAGTAGTTTATCAGTCCTCTTAGTGTTACGAGGAGGAAGGGATTTGCTTCACTTTAATGTGCAGCAAGCAAAAAGGGAAGAGAGATTTTGCGAGTTGCTCTCGTCCACCCGTTCGATTTTCTTTTCTCCATCGCATGAATTTGGGTTGAATCCTCGGGCGGTTTCGTTGGGTTTCTTGTGTTGGGCTGAGTCTCCCAAGACATAATAAGTAAGGCAGAGAGGTAGGGCTTATAAGCGCGCAGGCCAAAGGAGGAATAAGTCCTGTTGGTTTCAATGCCCGACATCTTGTAACTACCTGGTATGGGTTTTCTCGTGTCGTCTAGATGACTGGATAAGGATGAAATATAAATAAATCGGTTGATTATATACCTACATGATCGACAGGCTCTTCCAGATCAGATTCAAGTCTGTATTGATAGACACCAACTTGGAGGGTCAGTCCCAAGCAAGTGGGCTCTATCACATGTAACCGGGGTTGTTACCAATGTTACATTGACTTCCTAATCTTCAACGAGATCGTTGAAGAATTCTTGTACAAAAGATGGATAGAAGTCATGTAAACTATTTGCAGTTGCATTACAAATGATCAGGTGATAGGTAGGTTAAGTGTAGGTACATTAGGTACTGCTGTACTGTGGTCGCACCTAACCAACCCCGCTATTTGATTCTCACAGCAGTGTGCCAACCTCAAGTATAGTACATAACAATGCAACGCTAGGTACATTCATTCATGTCGAAAGGGCGCCTAATCAATCACCCACCACACCGACCCGGCGGCTAGATTACATACACCAGAAAGGAACCCGAATTATTATTCCACCCTCCCTCCCCTCCATCTTCTCCGCCTTGAATGTGTCTGCCTGGGTCAATCTCATGGGCCTGATTGCGAATTGTAAATGCGCCGCGTGTTACCCGTACTTCTTGCGTCATCTATCATTCTTCAACGACAGAAGATCCTTGGTTCTCCGACGGGGGGTCTCCATCAAAACTCCCAAACTTGTCCCACACGTCGATACCGGCATCACACTGACCACTCTCTTCTCGTATTACCTACCTACCTTATTTTCTGACTTGCGACTTGGCCTCCGACGACAGCATGACCTCCCAGAGTATGAATTCAAAAATGACACAGCGTCGTGAGAACTAACCACAAGCCGAATCCCACGTCTGTCTGCCTGCCTGCCTGCCTGCCTCTCGTCCCGTCGGAATACGCTGCTGCTACCCAATAACTCTGCTATCATCGTCATCAGCGTCATCTAACCTACCGACTCATCTCCAACGATACCTAACCTCTCGGCCACCCGACCACCCGACCTCGCCGAACCCCATGGGAACCCCTTTCCCGATATCTCTGATATAAACCGAACCGTTAGTTAGCTGTATATAAGTGCGGCATCACCATGACGCAGACTCCCATGCTCTCCGTGCCTCTGAAGGCTACCAACGAGATCGACTGGATCACCCCGCTGAAGACCTATATTCGAGATACCTATGGGGATGACCCGGAACGGTATGCCGAGGAGTGCGTTACCCTCAACCGCTTGCGACAAGATATGCGGGGCGCCGGGAAAGACAGCACCGCGGGAAGAGATCTGCTATACAGATACTACGGCCAGCTCGAGTTGCTGGACTTGCGCTTCCCTGTGGACGAGCAACACATCAAGATATCCTTCACCTGGTATGACCGGCCATGTTTACGAGATACGGTTCCGTCGCGGTAAATTCTTTTCAGTTCTGACTCCCAGGTCACAGGTTCGATGCGTTCACGCACAAGTCAACTTCGCAGTATTCGCTAGCCTTCGAGAAAGCCTCCATCATCTTTAACATATCTGCCGTTCTATCCTGCCATGCCGCCTTCCAAACCCGCTCGGAAGAAGCTGGCCTCAAGATGGCGTACCATTCCTTCCAAGCCTCCGCCGGCATGTTTACGTACATCAACGAGAACTTCCTGCATGCGCCATCGTCCGACCTGAGCAGGGAAACCGTAAAGACCCTCATCCAGATAATGCTTGCGCAGGCTCAGGAGGTATTTCTAGAAAAGCAGGTTGCGGACCAGAAAAAGGTAGGGTTGCTAGCAAAGCTCTCTAGCCAGGCCGCATACCTATATCAGCAAGCCGTCGAGGGGGTCCAGGAAAACGTCAACAAGGCTATATTCGAGAAAGTCTGGTTTCTATTCATTCAGGTACGTTGCTTTCATACTCAATTTCTACGTTGGATGGGCGATTCCGGAGGTCCGGACGTGCATACTGACTGTAGCTCGCAGATCAAAGCCAGTCTGATGAGCTCAAACGCCCAATATTATCAGGCTCTGGCCGATGAAGATGCCAATTCGTACGGCGTCGCCGTAGCAAGACTCGCGGCCGCCGAGATACAGGCAAAAGAAGCGAACAGGATAGCTAGCAACTTTCCCACGACCATGCCGCCTAGTGCAAATCTGAGTGCGGATACGGGGCCTTTACTCGCTGAAATCACTAAGCGAAACCTGACTACTATTCAGGAAAAGTTGAAGGAACTAATCAAGGATAACGATTATATCTACCACCAGACAGTCCCCGCCGAGGCCAGTTTAATCCCCGTGCCGAAGCTTCCCGCCTCGAAGCCGATACCGGTGAACGAGCTATATGCCGGCCAGGACATTCAACGGATTACCGGTCCGGATTTATTCGCGAAGATCGTCCCTTTTGCCGTCACCGAGTCTGCGAGCTTGTACGACGAGGAGAAGGCGAAGTTGGTACGTGCCGAGACCGAGCGAGTAGAGCTGGCAAATAGTGAGATGGCGGCGAGCTTGGATTATCTCAGGTTGCCGGGCGCGTTACAAGTGCTCAAGGGAGGCATCGATCAAGACATCCTGCCGGACGAAGATTTCCGGACTTGGTGCGACGATGTCGCCGGTCACGAGAACCCGATATCGATATTCGACACGTTGCGGATAGACAGGGACGCTATCGTGACCGTTCTGGATAGAAGTTCCAAGCAGCTGGATATGGAAGAGAGCGTCTGCGAGAAGATGAGGTCCAAATACGAGAGTGAATGGACACAGCAGCCGAGCTCCCGGCTGACGACGACTCTGCGGGGCAACATCCGGAATTACAGGGAGGCGCTCGACGAAGCGTCGAAGAGCGACGGACAACTATATACCAAATTTCGGCAAAATGAGTCCGACTTTGAAGAGATGCGGAATGCGGCACAGACGGGCGAGGTGGACGCCCTGTTCCAGAGCGCACTAGCTAAGGTCAGGGCAAAGTCGAGCAGCGCGACAAGCCCGGCGGGCGGCGAACCAAACCTGCTAGATGCTGATTTCGACGACGGCAGTCAGAGCGTCGCACAGCAGATAGGTCGGGTGGAGGATATCCTGAAGAAGCTAAATCTCGTTAAGAGGGAGCGGAATCAAGTACTAAAAGATCTTAAGGAAAAGGTGAGACCGCGAAAGTTCTGGCGGCTAGAGAAAGAAAACTGACAAGTCCTAGGTTCACACCGACGATATCTCGCAAATTCTCATATTGAACAAGAAGTCAATAGCGAATTACGAGAGCCAGTTGTTCCAGTCCGAACTTGAGAAGTTCCGTCCTCACCAACAACGGCTTCTTCAGGCAAATCACAAGCAGTCCTCGCTGATGAAAGAGCTTACGACATCTTTTAACAACCTCCTCCAAGATAGGCGCGTGCGCTCGGAGCAGAGCAAATACGAAGTCATACAAAGACAGAGAAACTTGGTGGTGAACAAGTATAAGAGGGCGTACCAGGAATTTCTGGATCTCGAGTCGGGCCTGCAGAGTGCCAAGAATTGGTATACCGAGATGAAGGAGACGGTCGATAGCCTGGAGAAGAACGTCGAGACTTTTGTAAATAACCGTAGGTCGGAAGGTGCACAACTTCTCAGTCAGATCGAACAAGAACAGGCTGCGAATAAGAGCGCCCAGGCCGAGGTAGAGCGAGAGCGACTGCGTGGGCTGATGGAACGCATGTCCATGGATCCCGGTACATCATCGCCATCTCCAAATCCAGGACCGACGCGCCCAACGCCAGCTCCGCTATCTTTTAACAGCACACCCCGTTACCCGCAGACCAATTTCAGCGGCCACTACCAGGTTCCAAATTCACCACCCCCTAATCAAGCCAACAATTACCCTGGGTTTTCTAGTCCTCCACCTAACAGCACCTACACGCCCGCACCGCAGTCGTACACACCTAACCCGCAGCAAAACAACCAGCAGTATGGCCAAGTCGCATATAACCCGAGTAACTGGGGACGGAACCCGGGTCCGGTATCCCCTCCGCCGACGCAGACCACCTTCGGTCTCGGAGTAGGGGCTAGAGGTCCCGCTTCACCTCCGCCCAACCAAACGTCCTTTACGCCGAACCAATACAGCACTTACGGAAACCCGCAAGCGCAACAACAGCAACCACAACAATCGCAGCAGTTCATGCCCGCGGGATTCGTCCCGCCTCCGCCGCCACCAGGGCCTCCGCCGCTAGGGCCGCAACAGACTATCCACTACCCCCAACAGGACTATGCGTACGGTAGCGGCGGGCCGCAGAGTGCCGTCCCCCATAGCGCGGCCCCGAGGACTACGCAGCCGCAACAGAGTAGCGATCCGTGGGCTGGATTGAGCGCTTGGAAATAGACAGGACAGCAGAGGCTAGACGCTTGAGGACTGAAGCAAAGGTTCACGAGGAAATGAAAAAGAAGATTCAGCTCCAGGCTGAGTTAGACTTGGCATAAGCTCGTTGACTCACGTATTATGATTGGCGGCGACGACCGCCCACTGCGTGCCACCCCTACAGGTAATGGCTACTACAATAGAGATGCCAAAATCTATTTGAATCATTCATAGTTGACCTTGGAGGTCAATACGAAGTGGCCGACTCGTATGAGTCTTTTCAATTAAGTATAGATGGTACAGAAAAAGTGAAAAGAGAATTACGAGTAAAAGAATAGAAGGAAAATAGAATATGATTCCAGGGTTATTCCCTTCTTCCTTTCGAGAGCAGCCCGGTATTAACCGAAGTAAAAGTGGCTTACAAGTCACAGGTCGTATGGAACCGGGTAAGAAGGCCGGTCTTGATAGACCGATGCGGCGCTGGTGCTGTCGCGAGATCGACTCTAATTGGTCAGGTCACATCATATAACAAGTGTGGATCGTGGTCAGGTAGACCTGCTTTTCAGCTCATCCTCGTACGGTAATTACAAGGCTATGCCGGACGCCTGACGCAGAATGATTCATTCATCCGTGGCGCTTTTTGGGCGCGGCCTTCCTCCTACGATGACTGTGCCGCTAGAAGACTTCAAGCACTAGGAATTGACCGGAATGGGTGTTCAGATGTAGCAGAGTGCGAGAATAACTATACGTAATGAACCGTTATATATATACAGGTAGGAACAGAAGAGTGGAAGAAAAGAAGAGGGTATTCCATTAGTTACAAGAACCATTTTAGAAAGAGTCTGGCTTGACGGGACGAATAGTCAAGCTATCATCGGTTTATAATACCCCCTTTCCTACTTTCATATCTTATATACCCCAAAGAAAAAGATAATAATGACAACGACGAAGGAAACCGACATCCTGATCGTCGGCGCTGGGCCCACGGGCCTCGCCCTCGCCCTCGAGCTCGCTGCGCAGCAGGTCTCCTTCCGCATCATCGACAAGGCGGCGCGGCGCTCACCGCACAGCCGCGCCATCGTGGTGCAGCCGCGCACGCTCGAGGTCCTGCGCCGCCACGGCGACGTCGGCGGGCTGCTGGCGCGCGGCACCGTCGCCGCGGGGACGACCGTCTGCGTCGCGGGCCGGCGCGTCGCGGACCTCGACCTCGAGCTCGCGCGCATCAGGCGGGGCACCGCATTCCCGCTCCCCCTGGCCGTCTCGCAGCGCGACACGGAGGAGTGGCTCGAGGCCCGGCTCGCGGAGCGCGGGTTCCGCGCCGAGTTGGGCGTCGAGGCGAGGGAGATCGCGCAGGATGAGGGGGGCGTGACGGTGAGGATTGGTCCTGCTGCTGCTGTGGACCGTGGGGAGGGAGGAGATAACAGGGAGGAGGGAGTTGAGGAGATCGTCCGGGCGAAATACGTGGTCGGCGCCGACGGGGCACATAGCTGCGTCCGCCACGCCGCGGCGAACATGACCTTCGAGGGCGAGGCGTACCCGCAGGAGTTCATCCTCGCGGACACGCGCATCGAGACGCAGGCGAAGACCGACCGGGCGTACATGTGCTTCGGGCGGGGCGTGATGGTGTTCCTGCCGATGTGGGACGGCTTCGTGCGGCTCGTCGTGTCGCGACCGGCCAACGCCGATGCCTCGCCCGGCGCCGCCGAGGGCCTGCCTCCCGCGAGGCTCGAGGACTTCCAGGACTTCCTGAACCAGGTCTTCCCCGGCGGCGGCACGCTGCACGACCCGGCCTGGCTGACGCGGTTCCGGCTGCACCACCGCGGCGTGAACCGCTACCGCGACGGCCGGCTGCTGGTCGCGGGCGACGCGGCGCACATCCACTCGCCGGCCGGCGGGCAGGGGATGAACACGGGGATCCAGGACGCCGCGAACCTGGGGTGGAAGCTGGGCGCGGTGCTGCGGCGGAGCGGCGATGACGGCGACAGTAGCAGTAGTAGCAGAAACAAGTCATCGTCGTTACTGCTGCTGCTGGACAGCTACCACGCGGAGCGCCACCCTGTGGGCCGGCACCTGCTCAGGAACTCGGACGCGTCCTTCGCGTACGTGGCCTCGACGAACCCCGTCTTCGTCTACCTGCGCAACCTGGTCCTGCCGTGGGTGCTGCCCTGGCTCCTGGCCAGCCGCCGCCTCGTCGCGCGCCAGTTCGAGTTCATCTCGCAGCTGCGGGTGCGGTACCGCCACAGCAGCGGCAGCGTCAGCAATGCCATCGTTGGCACGGCGCCCGGATTCCAGGGCCCGATCCGAGGCGGTGACCGCGCCGCCGACGGGAAGATCAGGGTCGCCGGAGACGGAGGAGCAGAGGGAGAGGGAGGGGAAAAGTGGTTCCAGGAGCTGTTCTCGCCCGAGAGCCACCATCTCGTGCTGTTCTCCTCCGGCGGCGGCGGCGGGGCGGCGAGCGAGGGCGGTTTGCACCGGGCCGAGGCGAGGTTCCTGGAGCACGTGGATGCCGCGGCGCGGGTCAAGGTCCACGCGCTGCTGAGCGAGGAGCGGGGCGGCGGCGGCGGCTATGTGGACGTGGGCGGCGAGCTGCACAGGATGTACGGCTTCGAGGACGGGGCTGGGTACGTCCTCGTACGCCCGGACGGGTACGTGGCCCATATTGGACCGCTGTCGGCGCTGGACGGTGCTAGCGAGTGGCTGTAACACATTAGGAGGGGAAGGATCGACAGATTTTCTGAAAAACGATTTGAACGTCTTTTTGTATTGATATTGGTTAATGGGCGGGGGTGTTCTAGGTGGTTTTAAGGACATGGGATATTGGAAGCGTGGGAATGATGTAAACTGTATGATACACATGCGAGAGAATGTTATAGATTCCACTCAGACAATAATACAATACCCCTCAAAAAGCTATGGCCGCGTAATAAATACTATGAATATAGCATTGTAAAACCCCTGAGTATTCGCATTTCTGCGAACTGCGCAATCTAGCCTTTTTAATACGTCTAGCCTTGGGGGGTTTTGTCTGGCCATTACTTCGCTCGATATGGGTGCTGCGTGCATGTATTCAAGCGACGATTGAGGTTTAGCGGATAAATTTGAATACTCGGGAGGCATTAAATTCTGTAGGTGCTCTATAAGACCTACTTTTCTATTGTTTATAACGTCTACATGTAGAGACTGAGCGGGCATAATAAGCCCCCGGTAATATTAGGTAGTAAAATTCCAACCGTCTACACCGTCTCCGCGCCCTCCTTTCCTTGATGTCCTCCCTCGGCGGCCACGACCCCGCGTTCCTGGCCCTGGTCTTCATCGCCCGATGTGATCGGCTCCTCCGTCACCTTGCCGGCCTTCTCCTCCTTGGTCTTCCGCTTCTTGGAACGGAAGCGCTGAGCTTCGCGCTCCGCCATGGCTGGGAACAGGACGCCGGGCGGGAAGGCGGTTAGGAGGACGACGGGGATGAAGATCATGCTGTTTATTTGTGGTGGGTATTAGTGTGCAACTTGGCCTACGACGTGTATGAAGGGGATAAGGTGAGTGAGGTGGAGATATAGATAGACTCAAGGGGATATAGGGGTAAAGGTGGGGTGATAATAAAAGAAGACTCACAATCCCTCGAGCACGACGAACGACGGCTCGTCTTGCATGATGGGGTTTCCCCAGCCGCCGGCCATTTCCGCGATACTGCGTTAATAAAAAAACATCTCATTAGCATATCCCCCTTTTCTTCATCCAGACAAGGGGAGCTACCCTCCCAAAAAAACTCACCGATAAATGCACCTAATCAGGATCCCCGAATACGCGCCGGTGACAGCGTAGCAGAACATCCTAAAGCGCCTATCCCCCCACATCTCCCTCGCCCCCGCCCTCTCCTCTTCCTCTCCCTCACCCGCCCCCGCCCCCGGGCTCGCGATCCACCGCCGGACCCTGACGAAGTAATCGGCGCAGAGGGCGCCGAACAGCGCGAGCACGGCGCACTGGAGGGCGATGCCGGCGATGATGACGCGGTCGCCGGCGAGCAGCAGGGCCGGGTCGTCGTTCCCCGCGCTGGCGGCGAGGCCGCCGCCGATGGCCTGGAGGACGAGGCAGGAGACGTCGGTGGGGACGAAGACGAGCGGGTAGAGGCGCGGGCGCAGGCGCGACAGCCGCGGCGCCACCGACAGCGCCGCGTGCTTGAGCGTCAGGTACACGCTGATGCAGATCAGCGTCGGCGCCAGGATGATGGCGCAGATCTGCGTCTGGAACGCGCCCGAGTCCCACGGGTTCGACGACAGCTGCACGCGCGCGATGTAGCCTAGGTTTAAAAAAAAACCAAAAAAAACCGGCGTTAGGAAAATTTTTTTATACAAGTTGTGTGGTAGATATTTCTCGTGTTGGTAAGAGAGAGCTCTCGTCTTCTTCTTCTTCTTCTTCTTCTTCGCCTTCTCCCTTGTCCCTCAAAGGAGTTTTTTTTACTAGCGAAAGAGAGAAAAGGGGGGGAAAGGACCAAGGAATTGTAGAAGCGAACACACACATACCTGCAAACTCAAGTACGCATCCCGCCGTCAGCGCGGCCGAGTATCCCCAGGTCCTCTTCCAGATGCCCGTGCCGGCGATCCCGAGGATGCACAGGCCGAAGCCGGCGGCAAGGAAGGCGTTGATCCCGAGGTTGGGATAGTATCCCAAGACGGTGGCCTCGACGGGGCATAAGGGGCCAACCTCGGTACATTCCCTGAATGATGTGTGTTGGGGTGTGGTCGTGTTCGACGACATCTTTCATATATATACCTATGTTTCCCCTATTCGAACCGTCCTCATCAAGCCAGATGGCCTCTCCGCTAGATTTTATTGTTTAAAACTCCGATTATGTCGGTTATCATCTGATGATAATAATATGGTTATATTTGAATTCCAGAATGCAAGGGGGATAGGGGGATTTCGACCAAAGAACGTGGTGGCGTTGTTTTCACTACGGGCGAACAATACAAGGAACCGAGGCAATATGAACAAAGACCTACTAAACCACCTTACGGGCGGTAGAAAGAGAAAGAAGGATAGGACGCAAAGTAGGGCTTGCGACTCCAACAGCCATGTCAGCAACGTGTGTGCGTTACCATGTGTATAGGAGGTAGTCATTGATATATAATATTCATATAAGCCCCATTCTAGATCGCCCGAGATCTATGAAATGCGGAATCGTACCGATCCCGAGGAAAGCAAGCCTTCTGATACGTCAAGCCAAGGGACCCTAAAGAACTCGCTTAGAGTCATCCATCGATTCGGGAAAGTCGATCGTAGAACCCACGCGCAGTGTTAGGTGTTAGGTGTTAGTCTCCCCCCCTGGCACTATTTTACGAGGAAAGAAGCCCATGAGATTAGGCATTAGGTTATGAGCGTGAAGTGACTAGGCGCAAAAAGCAAGCCCCCTGGCGCCGCAATGTTACACGGCCAAGGTAAACTGAAATCTTTGCGAATACGGGTAAGAATCTGAATACCAATGAGATCGTCTACGACGTAAAAGAAAAGATGAAGATGTGGAGCCCGGGCGGAATTGATGACCAGTTCGCCGGAACCGCATCGATCCGGCACGCTACGGAGCGACTAATGCAGCTGGCATGCTTTAGTAAATATTTGAGTATTCCCGGCAGAGTGTCGTACACTCCTGATTATCACGCCAAAGACAGTTTATATAAAAAGAAATATATGATTAAATAGGTATGTAGGGTTTCCTATTGCTTAGATGCTACTTACTGGAAGATTCGGGACTATAATCAATCACCCTTAGTTATATAGCTACTCCTTTCCCCCTATGAACCTGTATACGACAGAAAAGTCTCTGCCCTTGCACCTTTCGTCCTTCTCTGCTTCTTCGTACACTTCCCGCGCGCGGCCGCCAAGTTCTAGCCTTGCGTCTGCCTCTTTCGCGGCTACGATGGCGAGCTTGAGATCTTTCTTCATCAAGCTTATGCCAAACCCCCCGGAATAATCACGATTGGCTGGTGCGGTCTCGACAACCCCTTTCACAGGATTGTTTACTTCACTTGGCCAGCACTTACCGGTGCTTACGTTGAGGATGTTAGCTAATGTCTTTGGCTCGAGGCCCCACCTGATGCCGAGGTTCATCGCCTCGGCCGTCGCGATATTGTTAATAGCAAGCAGGTAGTTATTGGCCAACTTGGCGCTCAACCCCGTGCCTTGGATACCACAGTGCAACACACGCTTCCCCATTCGTAGCAGGATCGGTTCAATCTTGGGCACCAGCCCGTCTGGGGCACCGAGCATAAAGGTCAGACTTCCCGCAGCCGCTCCCACGACACCACCAGACATGGGAGCATCGACAAACTGTCCTTGCTTTGCTATTGACACTAACTTGGCCACCTCTCGAGAAGAAGATGGGTCGATCGTTGAGCAATCGATGTAAATCCTATCTTTTTGTGGCAAGTCCGGCGTTATTATCTCGGCATAGACGCCCTTGACGTGGGATGGCTCGGGCAAGACCGTGATTACTATATCCTGCAATGCGCCAATTAGCTAGAGACCTCAACGCGGATTTAAAGGTGAATTGGCCTAAAACGGTTGGTGGACTTCTTCAGAGGATTGGCTTTATAATGTATGGATAATCACAGGAAGACCGGCAAGCCGGCCCCAACTTAGATCATAGATAGAACAGTGCTCATCATAGAAAGTAAATGGAAGTAAGTAGAGACGAAGGAGAAACGAGAGAACATACTACTTCTGTTGCGGCTTCGTTAGCATTCTGCGCGAGTGTGACCGCAGCACCACCAACTTGCGATGTTCGCATTTCCTCGGCTAGTCGATGCATTGCCTCCTTGTTGATATCAAAGAGGCGTATGGAATCGCCAGGCGGGAGTCTCGATTGGAGGTTTTTGGCCATTTGGTAGCCCTGAACAAAACAGTTGTCTGTCAGCGGCGGCTTGAATTGCGTTACACGGGCTGTGTTGGGGAAGACATACCATCTGGCCCAGACCTATGAAGCCATAGTTATCCAATCTTCGGGGCGTAGACGAGAAGGCCCGTTTTTGAGCGACGAGAGATTGCCGCACGATGCTCTGAACTCTCATGCTGATCAGAATGGCGCAGATAGGGTTCAGTGCTAGCCTGGAGAGTTTCTATAAACTTTCATTCTGGAGCTGTACAGTGAGCGGCCCGAGGTTAGTCGAAGGTAAAATGCCAATGTACGTGTCTTAAATACCCGCGGGGTACATTATTGACAGTCGCCGCGGCGGCAAAGAGCCGGCCATTGCCGGTCTTAGGCGCTCGCGGCCAGCACACACAGCCAGGCACCCCCATCGTGCTCCAACATTACCTCAGCTCTGGGCCAAAAAATGATCAGCGAACTATTGTAAGTCTGCTCTAAAGTCCAACCTGAGAGCACTAGCTCTGTTGTACGATGGTATTTTCGATTTAGCCATCGCTATAGTGATGTGGTCGCCGAAATGACTATAGCGATTGAGAAATCGTGTTTTTTTGTGCGAAGTTGAAGGGGGAAGAAAATTCAGTGCAGCCAGGAATTTTCTTTTCTTTTCGTAGAACTAAGCCTTTAAAGCTTGGGCCAGTAGAAACTTCGCTGAGGGCGGTGGGGTGCGGCAATTGTGAAGCTATTGTGAGCCGGGCCGGCGGATTATCCGGCTAGAGTAGTTTTCTCCGCGTTTTGCGTTTCGTTAGATTTTCATTCAATTAACCACTTTTAAAACCCATTCCTTTTGTTGTTGGTTGGTGATAGAACACTATACACTACAGGTAGAAAAGGGACTAGCCTGTGCAAGCCAAGGTAGGCAAATATTGAAATAAATCCACGATGTATTTAGAAGCCCGAGCTAGGCAGCTCGTAAAGTATTAATAATTTTATCACCTTTCCTTGCATTTATTTTTTATACGCAAGTTATTATTAATAATAATATAAATGTATTATTAAACACTTTAATAACGTTAATAATTATTAGTAGGTATATATATAAATGAAAACAAAGTAACGAATAATAATATGAAAAATAAAGGCGAGACTAGTGTAATATTAATGTTTATTAAGGTAATTAATTTATTCGAGGGGGTGTGTAATATACACCTCTTATATACACTTTTAAGGCTTAAGGTCCCTTGTAAATTAGTTATACCACTATTAATAATTTAACTTAATAAATTAAAACATTAAAAAAGCGATTTAAATAAAGATTTTTAAAACTTTAATAATAATTAATTTTTAACGGCGTAAAAAAATTAAATTATAAAGTATTAAATTACTTTTAAAATTAATTATAACTGAAAAAAAACATTAAAAATACTTTTAATATAAAGTTTTTTTTCATAAAATATAATTAATAAATAATATATTAAACTCGAATAAAAATTTAAAATTTAAAAAACGTTATTATTAAGTTAATAATAACTTTAAATAACTTCGTTTATTTTTTTAAAATAATTAATTTAGTTATTATAAAATAATTAAAAAATACGTTAAAACCTTTAATTAATATTTAAATTAAACCCGATATTATTAGTTAACATGTTTTATAAGTAAGTGGTCCATATAAGCGAGTGGACCACGTTATTAATATAATAATATATAATATTAACAAGTTTTAAATAATATATCTTACTTTTTTTAACGTTATTAAATAAAAAATATAAAAAATATAATAATTATAAAATTATGAATATTTAAATAAAACGATAATTAAACTTAAACTCATTTAAAATATAATATATATAATTTAATAAACTTATAAAACATAAAAAAGAAAAACCGCTTTAAAGTTATAATATACATTAAAAAGGCCCTCGACTTATTAATAAAAAACGTTAATTAATTTATTATAAAAATATAATATAATTATATATTAATAATTATACATTTTTATATTTTTATAAAAAGTTTATAATAAGACTTATTATAAAATACCTTTTAACTTTTAAACCCTTTAAAAACTACTTTGTAATAAATAATATAAATATATAACATTTTAATTAAAAACTAAATACTTATATATTATATAAAAAAACCACATAATAAATTAATTAATTAAATTAACTTATAAAAACAGTTATATTTTCGATTTATCGTTTTTTAATATATTATTTATTAAAGTTTTAATAATAATAAAACTCATTTTTAAATTTAATTATTTATTATTAAAAGTTATTTTATAAAGTAAAAATATAAAGCTTTTAAAAAAGAAAATTAAAACTTAAAAAATAATAAAAATTTTAAAAAAATTTTATAACTTAATTAATTTTAAGGTATACTGTGACGAACCTCCCTGTGTATTCCTAGTCAGCTGACTTCACAGGTGAGTACGTATTAGGTTTTCTTGATTTGAAGGTAATAGTGGGTTAAGATTGGTTTAATTAATTCACAATGTTATGTTCGTTAAAGAGGTTTCAAGGTACTCTTACTATAATATTAAAAAGTGACTATAGTCTTAAATTAATAACTAAGGAATAAAAAAAAAATGAATAAATAAACAAATAAGGAGATTCCAACTTATTTATATAAATGTCCCTTAGGATTATATTTAGCGCATCTCTTAGTTCTCCGTATTATTTGTTAATCCCGATAAATAATATATATATCTTCTCTTAATTATCTCTTTATAACAATAAATAATAGGGATAAAAGTTACGTAATTAATATGTAATAACGCCTAAAAACAAAACTACCTTTTAATTTATAATATTATTTCTTGTTTTTATTATTTTTATCTTAAAAATCAACTTTATCTCTTTTTTTATTATTATGTTTAATCGTGGTATTTAAAAGAATTCTTTTTTATTAAGGAAAAAGAAATTGTTTATAAACTACCAAAGAAATAACATTATAACCATTTCCCTGTTTAGTTTTAAAGTTATACCTTGCGATCGTTATATTAAAAAGGGATTAATATGTAGAATAGTAAAGGGCTGTTCTTAATATAAGGAATGTTTAGAGGTTAATAATCGCAACTACGGAGGTAACAAAACATTTCTCTTGTTTATATAAAACATTTCGCGTGAGAAAAAAAGTTTAAACAAGGAAGAATTAATAACGGAAAGGCTCTTATTAAAGCTTTAATAAAGACATTAAAACGAGTTAAAATATTAATAAGAGGAAATATAAATAGCCATTTCTCGTTTAATTCGTTTACGAAAATAACAAAACTTCTTTAAAAAGCGTAAAGTGGAAATAGTTCGTCGTGGTTATTAAAGTTTAAAAGAGTTAGAGGAATAGGAGTATATTGTAACTAAATAGTAGCGTCTCCTTAAAGAATAGCAAAACACGGAAAAATCGCTGCGTTAACTTGTATCCAGGTAAGGCGTACTTGCTTTAAAGGTTTTCCCCTCCTTCGACTAGTCTTAACTAGATCACGACCCGGGTCCTTAAATCCCCCTAAGCGATTTAGGTTCTAGCGATAAAAGTTCTTAAGTTTATTTATCAAATTCTCTAAATACTTAAGTGGTTCTTAAGTGTTCTTCTTAGGTAAGTAACCTTCTTATTTAACAAAATATTATAATTAACCTTTAACTCGTTTTAAATCTAGTATCTTTTTTACTTCGTACTTATTAGGATTTTCCTTAAATTCTAGTTAGTTTTTTAATATGGCGTTATTTAATGTTGGTTTTAAAAGCGAAATATAAAATACAAGATGTATTTTAGATCTTTTTAATAGTGTTAACTTATAATTAACTTTCGAAATAACCTTTTTAATCCTATATAATCCTAATTTCTTGAATTTAAGTTTTTTACTAAGTCGCTTTATTTTAATTTAAAGTGTTTTTAATGTTACGCCTTGTCGTTAGCGGAGTAAATAAACTATATCTTCTCTCTTAAGAATTAGTCCTTTAATTCTTTTTTTATTATAGTACTTTATTATTTTATTTTAAATAAATTATAATTCTTTTTATAACTATTATTATATTACTTAAATCTTTTCGAATAGTACTTCTACTTTCGAGGTCTCCGTTTTAACTCTTAATGCTTTCGTAAGTTTAATCGGTTGTTTTTAAACTTCCACTTTTTACCCGTATATTGCTTTATATAGTGATATCTTCATGTCTTTATTAATTAAAATGTTATATACTATTTAGGCTATTAATAGTAATTCTACCTAATTATTCATTTCTCAATTAACATAGTTTTATAAATATTGTTTTATTATCTAGTTTAATCTCTTTATCTATCTATCGATTTAAAGGTAATACGTTATAAACAACTTTTATTTAATTCTTATTCGTTTTATTAAGTTAATCTAAAATTTTAATATAAACAACTTGTTTCTATTTAAAATAACACGTTTTAATAACCCATATTTATTAACGTACTCTTTTAAAAAGCTAAAAATTAATTGTTTTACTATGCTTGATTTATTAAATAATAAGAAGTAGGCGTATTTCGTGAGTTTATTAACGATTACCCATATATTGTTATAATGTATTCCTATAATAAGATCTTTTAATTCTAGAAATTTCACTATAAAGTCCCATGTAATTATATATCATGCTTTATTAAGTATTTAAGTTAGTTATAATAGTTTATATAGTTTATGTCGTGATGCTTTAACCTTATTATAAATGTTGTAATTCTTCATAATTCTTTTAACTGTTTATCGTATTCCTAAAAAGTCGAATTTTTCCTAAAGTCGTTTCATTATTTTGAAAATCCCTTGATAGCCGTATAGAGGATGTTCGTGGAATTCTTTAACGAATTCGTCCTGTACTTATTCTAATATATATATCTTTTTTTATACGAGAGAAGTTCGTTATTAGATCCTTATTAAGACTGTAATTGTTTTTCCCTTTAATTGTAATTTTCCTTAAAATGTTGTTTCTAGTTTTTTATATTAATTCGCATATAAGTTAATATAACTAATTCGTTATTTTGTTGTTTAAATATCTAGATATCTCTTTTATTAATTTTTGATTTATAATCTCCCCTTTTACTAAGAAGATCTATTTAGATATTTTCTTTTCCCTTAATATATTAGATTTTAAAATTAAACTTAAACAAGAAAATTATTTAACGCTCGTGTCTTTGATTAAATGTTTATATTATTATAAATCGTGTAAGGTTCTTATGGTTTAAATAGATATTAATAGGTTCTTTAATTCCGCTAAGCTATGGTTCTTATTCCTTTAGTGCTTTAATGACTGTTAATAGCTCCTTATTATAAATTTAATAATTTAGTTTAGTATTATATAGTGCTTTAAATAAGTACATAATTAAGTACTATTTCCCATTATCTTTTAATTGCTTTAAGACTGCTTTAATAGCGAAATTTAAGGCGTTTATCCTTAGTCATTTCTTTTTATTTTCGTTTAGAAGTTTACATATAACTTTACTAGTTACAACTTTTTTTAGTTGTTGAAAAACCTGCCTAGCTTCTTTAGTGAAATGAAAAGCCTTTCTTGTTTTCGTTAAGGTAATTAGTTTTATTAATGGTTTAGCGATACGCTCGAAATCTTTAATAAGTTGTTTAACATAGTTAATAAAGCCAAGAAATACACGTACGTTTATAACACTCTTGAGTTCTGGTTAATTCTTGATTATTATTATTTTTCTTTTTTAAATACGGATTTCTCTTGGACTTATTATAAACCCTAAATAGTCTAGTTTTTTGATATATTATTTACTTTTAGTCGGATAAATAAGTAGGTTCGCCTTTTCTAGGGTTCCAACACTTGCTTTATATGTTCCTTATGCTTCTTCTCGTTTTTTGAGTAAATTAGGATATCGTTTAGATAAACGAATACAAATTTATTTAGAAACTTATAAAGAACTATTATAATTATATGTTAAAATGTAACGGGTGTGTTAATAAGTCTAAATAATATAACCTTGTACTTATAATGTCTATATATTATTTGGAAAGTTATATATTATTTATGTTTTTTAGTTATTTTAATTATATAATATTTATTACGAAAGTTTAGTGCTATAAAGATTTGGGCCTTATTAATTTGTCTTTTTATGAGTTTTATTAATAGTAATAAGTATTCGTTTTTTTTGGTTATTTTATTGAGGTGTCGGTAGTCGATTACTTGTCGTTATACTAGGTTTCCTTCTTTATTGATATATTGTTTTCCGTTTTTATTAATTTTGGGTACCATGATTGCCGGGTATCTTGACGATGATTTTGACTCTTGAATATATCCTTTGTCGAGATCCTTCTAGATTCCTTTTTATAGTGCTCTTTGTTTTTCCTGATTTATAAAATATACTGGGAATAATTTTAGTTATTTTCCTTTTTTGAAGTAAATTTAGTAATCCTATTAATTATGTTTTAGTAATTCTTTTTTTGTTTTGTTTTTAAATAATTTATAAAAACGGAGGTATTTACATGGTACTTTCTTTATTAAATTTTTAGGTTTAATTGCTTAAATTATATAGGTAATATGTTTCGTTTTTATATTTATTTCTTTAAAGTTACTTGCGGTACTTATCTCGTAACCCGTAATGGTTGATTCCTCTTATTTCTGATTTTAATAAAACGTGTTTATCTCGAAATTTATTTGTGGATTGCTTTTTTTAAGCTAATTCATCCTTAGTATTATGTCATGATTTAATATATATGTAATATTAAAAATGACTTGTTCGGGGTGTCCTTAAATGGTTACCGAGAGAGGGACTATCTCTTTTAATACTTTGCCATTCTCGTAACTAGATATGTATCTTTCGAAGTTCCATAATTAGTATAAACTTTATTTATATATTTATAGTATTTTGTTTTTTTAAGTTATTTTAGCTGAGATATAACTTCTATTTACTCCTGAGTTTATAAGGGCTTTATACTTCCTTTTATTATACCTAATTCTGGTTTTAATAGTATTATTAAGTCTTGACTAGACTTTATATAAGAACTTGCTGTTTATGGCTTCTCGCTGCCTTACTAGCGAGAGCCTTTATCGTTTTTTGGTTTTCCATATTCCTTTTTTTTTGGTTTTTTTTTAGTTGTTATAACCCAAATGTCCTTTTATTTTTAGGCTTTTATAAAAGCGTGTTTCTAGTAATCATTATTTAAATAGTTTCTTTAATTACCTTTCACGTAATAAGGGGTGAGAGGTTTATTTTTTATATAAAACCTTATATATTAAAACTTTAATTCTTTTTCGAGAACCTTTTTATAACTTAAATTTGTTCTATTAATTCGGAATTTCTTAAAGTTCTAAATTATCCTCGAATAAAAGGAATAATTCTTAAGTTTACTTACTAGGGGTATTTTAATGTCTCCCCTTAAGTTTATATTAATTTTTAAAAGTTTTCTTTTTTTTTTGAGGTATGTTTTAATAATTCGTTTATAACCCCGTTTAGTCGCACGTGTTTTTGTTTATTACTTTATTAAGTATTTTTTTATAAAGCTAAATAAATTAGTGTTATATTTAGTTCGTTTTTCGAGTCATTATAGAAAATATAGTCCTTTTTATAATTCTTATAATTTTTTTTTAATCTCGTTTTTTTCGAAACCTGTTTTGAGCAAGTCGTGTATATTATATAATACCGAGATGTAACATATATAACTTTTGGTAATTACTTCGTTGTTTCTTTCGAAATTAGGGTGAAGATAACATGCTCGAGGAAAATGTAGCCATCGTAAGATGTTATTATAAATACATTTATTTTCTTTCTATTACGGATCTCGTGTTCCCCCCCCTCTGCGTGCAGGTCACGTGAGCAAAATATGAATCAGTGAATCATGGGTAGATAAGAGTCGATTCACTGATTCAAGGTGAATCAGTAAATCATGGGTAAACAAAAAGCGATTCACTAATTCAACGAGTTTATATAAAGGAAGAACAAGTATAAGTAAATTAGGGTTTCCTTATATATCTAGTTATTCATTCTCGTTCTTTAGCTATTAATTTAAGACTATAGTTACTCTTTAATACTATAATAAAAGTACCTTAAAACCTCTCTAACGAACATAACATTATAAACTCTTAAACTAATCTTAACCTATTATTACTTTTAAATCAAGAAAACCTAGTATGTACTCACCTATGAAGTCAGCTAACTAGGAATACATAAAGAGGTTCGTTACATTTTGATAGCTCCTTAATTAATGCTTGATATTGGTTTAAGAGGAGGGACTTTTAATCGAAACAGTCCCAAGACAAGCATGCCCCTTAAGACTAAAGGGTAACAAAAAAAGAAATAAGTAAAAGAATAATAATTAATAAGCTCTTAAACGAAAGCTTTAAGTCCTTTTACGATACAACTAAAAAGTTTAGAAGAACCAACACAAAAGTCCATTACAATTACAGCTAAAGAAGAGTCACAAGAGGACATCTCGGAAGATCAGCAAGAAGAAGCATTTAAGGAAGAAGAAAAGGAGGAGGAAAAAATGCCTAAAAAAAAAAACAAATAGGCAAAACAACCCCAACCACCCTCAAACGATAACGACCCTAATAACTCGGACGACGACGACAATATAATAACTCCTAATATAAAGGGTTTTAAACTAATTACACTTAATAAATATAATAAGTTAAACGATTTAAAAGGATTTTTAATCCAGGTTAGAACTTATTTACGGTTCTATTATAAAACGATTACTATTAAGAAATAAAAGGTTTTTACGATATCTTAGCTCCTCGCCGGAACCGCTTTAACCTAGTTTTAACCAGTGTTAAAAGATTATCTAAAGAACAGACCAAACACCCAAAAAAACACGAAAAAAGTCTTTAAAAATTATAAAGAATTTAAAAAACAACTTAGGTCTATATTCGGCAATTTAATCCTTAAATAATAAGCCGAAGCCCGACTTCATAAACTACGACAAGATAAGAAGGCTTTAAATTACGCTATTAAGTTTAAAAAACTCGTAAGCTAGTTATAATTACTTATCGAAAGCCTATATTACTTATTTTATTAAGAATTAAAGAATTATATGAAAAATAAGTTATATAAAATAAACCTATATAAAGAAAGGAACTTAAGGAAGTTCAATAATTACGTTATAATGGTAATTACCATTAATAATAAGAACTTCGAACGGTACCTTAAAAAGAAAAAAACGGTATAACGAAGGAGTGGCGACCAGCTTAAAAGAGGAAATCATAGAAGTGGTGCTGGAACTAGAAAAAGCACAGGAATAAAGTCAAATCCCATTAAAATCAACGTTATTCAAAAAGAACAAAAGAAACGAGATAAATCAACTATTAAATATTTCAACTATAAAAAAAAGGGACATTATAAAAACGAGTGCCGAAGTCCTAAGAAACAAGAACCAAGAACAAAAGGGATTCCTTAACTTAAAAAAAGAGTCGCCGAAGTAAAGGTTTAATTCGAAAATAATAAAGAAATAAATCAAGTATTTACTATTAGCATTATTAAAGTAAAAAAGATTAAAAAGGCTTTTATAAAAGGAATTTATAAATCTTATTAAGTTAACCGCAAGGAATGCTTAAAGAAGGACCACTTATATCTAGGATATCTCACACCAGAACAAGCTAAACAAGGATATAATGAAGGCAAATTACCATATATATATAATAATTACAAGCTAGAATACGACTTAGGAATTAAGTTAAACCATGGTGATTTACATTAGAGCCACTATAAGAACGACAAATACGAACCTTATTAAGGGAAAAGCTAGCATAATAGCCTAAACTGGAGGCTTTACACAGATAATAACTGTAATGTTCATTAGAGCTTAAGGGAACATGTATCATTACATTGGAGCTTTTGTACCGATAACGTTTGTTAAATATATAAAAGTTTTAAGGATAGAGCCGGTTATTATCCTTAAGAACTAAAAAGTGACGACACGAAAGAAAATAAGTGTATCTATAATAACACCCCACGATAGCCACATTACCTTAAAGCATGTTATCTTTACCCAAGCTCCGAAAAAAGCTATAAAGCAATGGTTAAAGGTTACATGTGTTATACTTCAGTATTATGCGACGTACACGACTTACTTGAAGTAGGTTTCGAAGAAGACGAGATTAAGGAAGAATTATAGGAATTATGGAAGGGATTACATCTTCCATAATGGCTCGAAGAACGAACTAAATATAATATTAATCTATTTGGCTTTATAAGAAAACACTTAATAAAGTAATAAGTAAAAACACGTACGACTAAACGAGGCTATAAATAAATTATTAAAGCATACCTCAAAAAAGAAGGAAAGCTTCTAAAAATTAATATAAACTTAAGGGGAAATATCGAGATACTTTTAATAAGTAGACTTAGTAATTACTCCTTTTATTTAAGAATAATCTAGAACTTCAAGAAATTCCGAGTTAACAAAACGGATTTAAGCTATAAAAAGGCCCTCGAAGAAAAATTAAAGTTTTAATGTGCAAGATTCTGTATAAAGGATAGACTTCTTACCCCTTACTACGTAAAAGATAATTAGAAAGATTGTTTAAATAATGATTACTAGAAACACGTTTCCATAAAAGCCTAAGAATAGAAGGATATCCAGGCTACAGCAACTAAGAGAAAACCAAAAAGGAAGGGACATGGAAAACCAAAAAACGGTAAAGGCTCTCGCCAGTAAGGCAGCGAGAAGCCATAAACAACAAATCCTTATATAAAGTCTAATCAGGACTTAACAACACTATTATAACTAAAGTCAGATATAATGGAAGGGAATATAAAGCCTTAATAGATTTAAGAACAAATAAAAGCTATGTCTTAATAAAGGTAGCTTAAGAAAATAAAATATTATAGGTATATAAATAAAGTCTATATAAATTATAGAACTTTAAAGGAAACATGTTTAGTTACGAGAATGGTAAAGTGTTAAGAAAAATAATTCCTTTTTTAATAACTATTTAAAGACATTTTAAATAAATTATTCTTAACATTATATATATATTAAATCACGATATAATCTTAGGAATAAATTAGCTTAAAAAAAGTAATCCACAAATAAATTTCGAGATAGATACGCTTTATTGAGATTAGAAACGAGAGGAGTTAACCGTTACGAGTTACGAAATAAATACCGCAAGTAACTCCAGAGAAACAAATGTAAAAACGAAACATATCGCTTATATAATTCGAGTAACCAAACCTAAAAATCTAACGAAAAGAGTACCGCACGAGTACCTCCGTTTCCATAAATTATTTAAAGATAGAACAAAAGAAGAATTACCAGAATATAGTTAATAAGACTATTAAATCCACTTCAAAAAAGGAAAACAGCCAAAATTATTCCCAGTATATCCTATAAATCAGGAAAAACAAAAAGCACTATAAAAGGGAATTTAAAAGGATCTTGATAAAGGATATATTCGAGAATCCGAATCTTTGTTAAGATACCTAGCAATTATAATACCCAAAATCGACAAAAACGGGAAATAACGTGTTAATAAAAAAAGAAACCTAGTATAAAGACGAGTAATTAACTACTAACACCTAAATAAAATAACTAAGAAAAACGGGTATTTATTATCACTAATGAAACTCATAAAAGGATAAATTAGTAAAGCTTAAATCTTTATAGCATTAAACCTTTACGATGAATACTATATAATCAGAATAGCTAAAAAACATAAACAATATACAGCCTTCTAAACGATATATAGATATTATAAGTACAAAGTTATGCTATTTAGACTTATTAACACACTTACTACATTTTAACACATGATTATAACAGTTCTTTGCAAGTTTCTGAACAAATTTATATTCGTTTATTTAAACGATATACTAATTTACTCAAAAAACAAAAAGGAATATAAAAAACATGTAAAGTAGGTATTAGAAACCCTAGAAAAAGCAAACTTACTTATTTATTTAACTAAAAGTGAATAGTATATCAAGAAACTAAACTATTTAGGGTTTATAATAAATCCAGAAGAAATTCGCATTTAAAAAGGAAAAATAGCAATAATCAAGAATTAGCCAGAACCCAAAAATGTCATAAACGTACGCGCATTTCTTGGCTTTATTAACTATATTAAACAACTCATTAAAGATTTCAAGCGTATCGCCAAACCATTAACGGAACTAACTACCCTAGCAAAAACAAGAAAGGCTTTCTATTTCACTAAAAAAGCCAAACAGGCTTTTCAACAGCTAAAAGAAGTCGTAACCAGTAAGGTTATATATAAACTTCTAAATAAAAATAAAAAGAAACGACTAAGGATAAACACCTTAGATTTCGCCATTAGAGTAGTCCTAGAGCAGCTAAAAGATAATAAGAAATAATACCTAGTCGCGTACCTATCCAAAGCACTATATAATGCTAAATTAAACTATTAAATTTATAACAAAGAACTATTAATAGTCATTAAAGCATTAAAAGAATAAGAACCATAACTTAGCGGAACCAAGGAACCTATTAATATTTATTTAAACCATAAGAACCTTACACGATTCATAACAACACAAATGCTTAACTAGAGACACGAGCGTTGAATAATTTTCCTGTCTAGATTTAATTTCAGAATCCAGCATATTAAGAGAAAGGAAAATATCCAAATAGATCTTCTCAGCAGAAAAGGAGATTATGAATCAAAAATCAATAAAAGAGATATCTAGATATTTAAACAATAGAATAACAAATCAATTGTATTAACTTATATGCGAATCAACATAAGAAACTAAAAACAACGATTTAAGGAAAATTACAATCAAAAAGAAAAACAATTACAATCTTAATAAAAATCTAGCAACAAACTTCTTTTATACAAAGAAAAAGTATATATACTAAAATAAATGCAGAACAAATTCGTCAAAGAATTTCACGAATATCCTCTATATGGCTACCAAGGGATTTTCAAAACGGTAAAATGACTTTAAAAGAAATTCGACTTTCCAAAAATATAATAAACAATCAAAAGAATTATAAAGAATTATAACATCTATAATAAGGCTAAAACATTATAACATAAACCATATAAATTATTATAACTAACCTAAATACTTAACAAAGCATGAAATATAATTGTATAAGACTTCGTAGTGAAACTCCTAAAGTCAAAAGATCCTATAACAGAAATACATTATAACAACATATAAGTAATCGTTAACAAACTCACGAAATACGCCTACTTCTTACTATTTAACGAATTAAGCACAGCAAAACAATTAATTTTCAGCTTCTTAAGAAAGTATGTCAATAAACATGGACTACTAGAACGCATTATTTTAAATAGAGACAAATTATTCACGTTAAAGTTTTGGACCAGCCTAATAAAACGAATAGGGATTAAGTAAAAGCTGTCTATAACGTATTATCTTTAAATAAACAAACAAATAGAAAGGCTTAACCAAATACTTAAACAGTACCTTAAAAGTTATATTAATTAGTAAATAAATAATTAAGTAGAATTATTACTTATGGCCCAAGTCGCATATAATACATTAATTAATAAAGACATGAAGCTATTACTACATAAAGCGGTGTATAGCTAAAAAGCAGAAATCCACAAGAAACCATTCAGACTTATAAAAGCACTAAGCACCACAATAGTAGCTCCTTAAGTAGAAGTATTATTTAAAAAGATCCAAGTAACATAAATAAAGCTATAAAAAGAACTATAATTCATTTAAGAAAGGATAACTAAATACTATAATAAAAAGAGAATTAAAGGACTAATTCTCAAGAGAGGAGACATGGTTTACTTACTCCGTTAGAGACAAGGCGTAATAATAAAAACGCCTTAAATTAAAACAAAACGACCTAATAAGAAACTTAAATTTAAGAAATTAAAACCTTATAAAATTAAAAAAGTTGTTTCGAAGGTTAACTACAGATTCTCGCTATTAAAAGGATTTAGAATACATTTTATATTTCATATTTCGCTTTTAAAACCAGCACTAAAGAACGCCTCGTTAAAAGAATAATTAGAATTTAAAGAGAATCTTAATAAGTACGAAGTCGAAAAGATATTAAATTTAAAAAAAGTTAATAATTAATTATAATATCTTGTTAAATAAGAAGGTTACCCACTTAAGGAGAATACTTAGGAACCTCTTAAGCATTTAAAAAACCTAACAAATAAGATTAAAGATTTCCACCGTTAAAATCTAAACCGGCTAAAAAGGCCTGGATATCGAGATCTTAATTTTACTAAAAAAAATCAAAAAAGAAAAAAAGGTAGGCCTCGGAAGTAAACAAGTTTTACAAAGATTTAGGTTGACGTTATAATCCCTTTATGCGTTGCGATTCTTTAACAAAACGTTTTTGTTTTTTTTCTTCGCGCTTGACGCGCTCTAGTTCCTTAATAGAATTAAAACCCCGAGTAATCATTCTCTATAACTTTTCGGACTATAAGCTCCTTTATGTCCAAAGACGACGCGCCTTATTTATAACTACTACCACCTTGCCTATAGCCTCCTTAATTACGGCATCCACCTCTTCCAAGTCTGCCTTAACCTTTTAAAACTACTTAGCAATTTTAGTTACATCTTTACGCGAAATACCAAAAACGTCATAACGAATATAGTTTAAACAAATATACTCTAGATAATAATCCAAATCTTCGGAAGCTATATACTCCTTTCCAGAATTTTCATAATAAGAACAAGCCATTTCCTTTTTCCCGTTTAAAACGACTAACCTTAAAAGAGTAGCCTTGTTTTCTATTATTTTTTCGGTACGTCGCGAAGTGTTAAAAGTTTCTTTTTGGGTTTTAGTTATATGGTAAAATATAATGAAAAAAATAAAGCTAAGAAACCTAAAAAAGGTAACAAATAAGACTTTTTTAAACCCTTTTTTTATCTTTAAAACAAAGATCCTTAAAGGGGAAAAATAATGTTACGGATCTTGTGTTCCCCCCTCTTTATGTGTAAATCACGTGAACAAAATATGAATTAGTAAATCATAGGTAGATAAGAGTCGATTTACTAATTCAAGGTGAATCAGTAAATCATGGGTAAATAAGAAGCGATTTACTAATTTAACAAGTTTATATGAAGAAAAAACGAGTATAAGTAAATTGAGGTTTCTTTATATATCTAGTTATTCATTCTCGTTCTTTAGCTATTAATTTAAGACTATAGTCACTTTTTGATACTATAATAAGAATACCTTGAAACCTCTCTAACGAACATAACATTGTAAACCCTTGAACCAATCTCAACCTACTGTTACCTTCAAATCAAGAAAACCCAGTACGTACTCACCTGTGAAGTCAGCTGACTAGGAATACACAGGGAGGTTCGTCACACTTTCGTGTTATTACTTTTTAGTTTTTAAAAATAGTAACTAGTTTTATTTTTAAAACTTTTATGTATTTAATAAGCGTTATTAATATAAAAGCTTTAATGTAATAATATATGTTTTTTAAGCTTTAATAAACATTATAGTTATTATTTATATAAAACCTTTTATTTAAGTTATTATATTAGCTTTTTTCTTAATAGATTTCGTATTTGTCGTTGTTATAATAGTTTTAATGTAGATCATTATAGTTTAACTTAATTCTTAAGTTGTATTTTAGCTTGTAATTATCGTATTTATATGGTAGTTCGCTTTCGTTATATCTTTGTTTAGCTTGTTTTAGTGTAAGATATTTTAAATACGAGTAGTTATCCTCTAGATAGTTTTTGCGGTTAACTTAATAAGATTTATAAACTCCTTTTATAGGGGCCTCCTTGTTCTTTTCTGCTTTAATAGTGTTAATAGTAAATACTCGGTTTATTTTTTTATTGTTTTTAAATTAAATCCTTGCTTCGGCGGCTTTTTTCTCGGGTTGAGAAATCCTTCTTGTTCTTGGTTCTTATTTCTTAGAACTTCGGCACTTGTTTTTATAATGTCCTTTCTTTTTATAGTTAAAACATTTAATGGTTAATTTATTTCGTTTCTTTTGTTTTTTTTTAAATAACGTTGATTTTAATAGGGTTTGATTTAGTTTTAGTACCTTTCCTGGTTCCGGTACCGCTTTTGTGATTTCCTCTTTTTAGTTAATCGCCATTTTTTCGTTATATTATTTTTTTCTTTTTAAAGTACCGTTCGAAGTTCTTGTTATTAATAGTAATTGCCATTATAACGTAGTTATTAAACTTTCTTGGGTTCCTTTCTTTATATAGGTTTGTTTTATATAGTTTATTCTTTATATGGTTCTTTAATTCTTAATAAAATAAGTAATATAGGTTTTTAATAAGTAGTTATAATTAGCTTACGAGTTTTTTGAACTTAATAGCGTAATTTAAAGCCTTTTTGTTTTGTTATAATTTATAAAGTCGAGTTTTAGCTTATTACTTAAGAATTAAATTACTAAATATAGATTTAAGTTGTTTTTTAAATTCTTTATAATTTTTAAAGACTTTTTTCGTGTTTTTTTAGGCGTTTAATTCGTTTTTTAGATGATTTTTTAACACTGGTTAGAACTAGGTTAAAGCGGTTTCGACGAGGAGCTGGGATACTATAAAAACTTTTTATTCCTTAGTAGTAATCGTTTTATAATAAAACCGTAAATAGGTTCCGGCCTAAATTAGAAATCCTTTTAGATCGCTTAATCCATTATATTTACTAAGTATAATTAATTTAAAACCCTTTACGTTAAGGGTTATTATATTGTTTTCGTCGTTTAAGTTATTAGGGTCGCTATCGTTTAAAGGTGGTTTTGGTTACTTGTTTTTAAGAGGTAGGGGTTGTTTTACCTATTTATTTTCTTTTTTAAGTGTTTTTTCCTCCTCCTTTTCTTTTTTCTTAAATGATTTTTCGTGTTAAGTTTTTAAGGTGTCCTTTTATAACTCTTTTTTAGTTATAACTATAATAAACTCTTGTGTTAGTTTTTTTAAACCTTTTTGTTATACTGTAAAAAGATTTAAAGTTTTCGTTTAAGAGCTTATTAATTATTATTTTTTTACTTGTTTTTTTTTATTACTCTTTAGTTTTAAGGGGCATACTTGTCCTGGAATTATTCGATTAAAAGTCCCTCCTTTTAAACCAATGTTAAGCACTAATTAAAGAGCTATCAAAATGTGACGAACCTCCTTATATATTCCTAATTAATTGACTTTATAGGTAAGTACGTACTAGGTTTTCTTAATTTAAAGGTAATAATGAGTTAAGATTAATTTAATTGGTTTATAATGTTATATTCATTAAAGAGGTTTTAAAGTACTCTTATTATAGTATTAAAAAGTAATTATAATCTTAAATTAATAGCTAAAAAACAAAAAAAAATGAATAACTAGACAAACAAGGAGATTTTAACTTATTTATATAAATGTCTTTTAGGACTGTATTTAACGCACCTCCTAGTTCTCCGTATTATCTATTAATCCCGACAGATAATGTGTGTGTCTTCTCTTAATTATCTCTTTATAGCAATAAATAATAGGGATAAAGGTTATGTGACTAATACGTAACAACGCCTAAGAACAAAACTACCTTTTAATTTGTAACATATACACCCTTCTTATAATAATAATTAACCTTATTAAAATCGATAAAGTCGTAATTACTTTATTACGCTTTTTATTTAAAGGTATTAAAATAATAAATAAATAAATAAATAAAATAAATAAAATAAATAAAATAAATAAAATAAATAAAATAAATAAAATAAATAAAATAAATAAAATAAATAAAATAAATAAAATA
>MU404125.1:0-233288 GCA_022695795.1 Biscogniauxia marginata | reverse complement strand
CCTGTTGGCCCGCGGCGTGTCTTTGCTGTCGGACTCGTTGTGGTCGTCCCGCGGGCCCCGCGCCCGCGGGCCCCCCCCCCCCCCCCCCATGACAGAATGACCTTTCGAAGAAGGAATGTGGTCTATTTCCGTCCTATGACCCCAGGCACGCGAAAAGGCCCGATGGGTAGCACCATATTCGGATGTGTCTTGGGACTAAGAAGTGTCACTGGTCAAGTGTATAAGATTAAACAAGGGAAAAGAAGCACGCCCAAGATTACCCCAAGAATTCACTTTTATTAGCACCAAGCGCTATATGTAGCTAGCTAGCTAGCATCGTAGTGGCTTGCGGGAATGTGTGGGGGAGGAGAAGGGAAAAGGGGGGAGGGTGGGGGATTCCTCTGGCCTGTCTGAGCACAATACCTACCTAAGCTGTCTTGCTTCATGTTAATATCGCGATAAGAAAATAGCAAACCAACCCTGAGCGCACTGCACATCGTATATGCACGGTGGCGGTGAGGCGGCATCAGTCGTGACTATTTGGATCCTGAGTTACTATATATCTATTCCGGACAAGACGTGGTGGAACATCTCACCAAGTAAGTCCCTTCGCATCCAAGAGACTAGGTTAGGCATTTCGTACTTATTAGTGCAGATCTCCCCAAGCTATGGAATGTGGATCATCATCAAGCTTAAACTCCGGATCGGACCAGACGGCAAGCAACCGGCCGTGATCGCATGTTCCTGCGTCTAAGTTAGGTACATTGTCAGCCAAGCAGGCACAAAACCATCGCCCCCCCTTTCGTCCCCTCTGGTGTATTACGTGATTGGCATGTGCTTCGTTGGCTGTGCAAGCTCATAGATGCCTTAGACGTCAAGAGCAAACCAAACTTGAAGGATCATGACGAGTCCCGTTTAACATCAGCGTTCCTTGTACGCGGCGAGGCAAATTTGATCGGCAGAGGGGGGTTTTATAGCCCTATTGCCTCTTAACTACAGAGAGGTGGTCAAGTAAAGTCGAGTCGTAAAAGATTGATGGTTGATGCTTCATCCTTTTTCCCTCAACTTAGCCAGCTCAGCCGCAATCCCCCCGCTAAGCTGGTATTCTTTGCGCATACTTGTACTCGACTCTGTAGTAGAGCTAGTTAACCTCTCTTGGGCAGCCGTCTTCTTCGACTCCTCGATGGCTGCCGCTAACATTGCTTCCTCGTCTTCATTTACATCAGGATCCCGGCTACGGTCCTGATTTGATCTATTGGGCATCTTCTCACCTGTTCGCGGTTGTGGCGGAACACTACTGGTAGCAGTACCTCTAGACGCGCTCGCTGGTAGACTGGGCGTATCTCTTAGAGGCACTTGACTAATCGGAATGGCCTGATCAATAGCGGTGCTGCTCTCACTAGAGACGAGACGCCGTTTTGCGGCGTGCTGCACTCGAAAAGGCTCCTCGACGACGCTGCACCATCTCTTAACCTTCTTCTCTCCCCAGCCGGCGATCATGGAGACTTGCTCCGGGTTGGCGTTGACGGCGTTCTTCAGACTACCAAACGCACTGACCAGCGAGATAGCATCGGCTTTGTTGATACCTCTCGGGACGGTCACGAACTCGACAAGCTTCTCGGCGTAGCCAACTGCCTGCTGGCCCTTAATAGCGTTGAAATTTGCATGTTCGTAGGATTTGTAGAGTTCGAGGTACCTCGCGGCTTCGGCGGCAGACCAGCACAGGATGATGGTGACGTTATTGATCAGCGAGGTCTTGGACAACTCACGCAACGAGTCCTCATGGTTAGGAATGTCAACCATAGTCAAGAGGATGCGCAGATTGTATTTTCCTTGCAGATTACGTATGCGCGTGTAGATGTATTCGGGATGTAGTCGGTGGTATTTGAGACTTAGGAAGAGGGCGCACGTCGTCAGGCCCAGTCCGTAATCGGCCGGAATATCGCTGTATTCCCATGGCAGCGATCGCAAGGATGCCAAGACGGGATTCCCCTTTTGACGAGGCGATACTAGTATCGAGGAGCCCGAGGAGCGCTGAGGCAGAGCTTGAGGAGTCGGTTGTACAATCTTGGGGCCGGCGGCGGTGGTGTTGGTGTTAGTGTTGGTGTTGGATGGAGGTCGCTTGTCTAAACGTTGGGGAGTCGGCTGCTGTATTTTCTGGGGAGTTGGTTGCTGAGGACGATCAAGTGGTTGAGACTTCGGTTGGGACTTCGGTTGGGACGTTGGTTGGCTTGATTTACTGGCAGAAGCGGAAGAGGCGAGAGCTGATAGGAACTCGGGGTCTGCACCAAAATCGTCGTTGTCGTCCATCTTTGGGGTGGTTGTGTAAGAGGAAAAGTGAGAGGCAGACGAGGAGCACAGGAATAAAGGAAGTGTAGCCACTAGTTTTCAGCTGTATTACCTCGAGCTGGGGGGGCGGAATACCCCTCCACCAACCGCCTAAAAGCCTGCCTAGGTACCTGAGGTATCTCTATAAGATTGAGGTGCAGTGCCTACAGTGCCCTAAACGCTAGGGCAACTCGACATCGTCATCATGCTGGACGAATTTAATATATATATGTATTGGAATATAGATATGTAACTAACTACAATTCTATAAACAGTCTTTAGAGTACACTAACACACTAGGAAGTTATCCACAAGGACATCATCATGTTGGTTTCATAGTAGTGGAATATAGATATTCGCCTCACGTTTCAAATAATTCATTGAAGAACTATAAGTAACAAAAGCACATAGAGTACAAGAGTTTACAATAATAAAAGAAAGAAATCACCAAAGCTCAGTTGAGAACGAATCAAGATCTAAAGACTTAAGGTTGCCTCAGGTTAATTGCCCTGGTTCCAATCCATGCGTATAACCTTCAGTGGAGTCATCAAGCCACAGCAGCTTTACACCGCCACAATTCAGATGAAACCCGACGGGACCACCTGCAGTCTTCAGTTTAATTCCAGGGCCCGAGGATTGTTAACGATATGTACCAAAGACATCTGTTCACTTTTGTTTAGCCGGAACATGAAAGAAAAGGCTTCGACAGCTGGCTGTTGTGAGCTAGACCCCCTTTTTCATACATATCAATAATCGTATAATCTTTCTTTGATTTGTATACATACCTTAGGTACCTATGTAATCAATTGTTTCCTTTCTAATACTCTGCAACCTCGTCTCGATATTCCCTTGGGGTATTTCACGTCATGCCTCCACGGAAACAGACGCCGAAGAAGAAGCAGCCCCAGCCGGGACACAAGCCCGCCGAGACAAAGGAGGAATTCGAGAATGAGCTGAAGCTGCTCGCCGGCCAGGCACGTGACGATACCTGGGGCAGATGGGCCAGGGAGCAAGGCGCTGTCTATGCCAAGCTGGCAGTATTGATCGCCCTCATGGCCGTCTATGCCAATGTCTCCCTGCTGAACCTATCGCCGGTGTACGGCCAAATCGCTGCGACTAGGCTGCATGACCGAGTCGTCTGGGCTGCCATGTTTGTCGGATGGGGGGGCAACTTGGCTTTGAGCCGGAACTTACCTGTCAAGACTATCACGCTGCTACCCCTGGTTGCCATACACATCCCTATGGTTCAGTATTATCTCTTCGGCTGGAGCGACACCTTCGGCGCCGAAAAGGGGCCCGCTATAACTGAGGCCTTAACTCTCTTTCCATTGATCGTGGTCAGTACGGCGTGCATAGCCGATACCATCGAGTCAGTTGACTTGAGTTTCCTGCCGAAGTCTATTGCGAACGAGATCCCTGGAATTGGCTCCTATGCCATCTTCAAGGTCATCGAGACAATAACCCTCAGGCAGCTGTTTATGCAGGCTGGCAAGTCGATATTGCAGACTCGTGTGGCCCTGGAGCTGGTGTTGGCAGCGACATATGCCGCTATGGCTCGATCAAAGCTATTATTGGCTGCTATTCCAGCCCTTTTACACGGTGTATTCTACAATACTCACCTTATGACTCCACTGGCAACCGGCTTACTCAATTCGACTCTCGCCGTCAACGGCTGGTCGGTGATCGATCGATGGGAGTCAAACACAGGTTACATTTCGGTAATCGACAGCTATAGAGATGGATTCAGAGTGATGAGATGTGACCATAGCTTGTTAGGTGGCGAATGGACAAAGCTCGAGAGGAAAGTAGTTGGTGAGCCTATCTACAGCGTCTTCACTCAGCTAGAGGCCGTCAGACTTGTCGAGATTCCCGGGAAAGCACCTGACGATGAAGCTAAGGCCCTCAACATGTGAGCACTGGAATTTCCAATTTCTGGTGTGTAAAGTACTAACAACAGTCTAGTGGGCTGGGAATTGGTACCACTCCTTCGGCACTTATCGCACATGGCATCGATACCACCATCGTCGAAATCGACCCTGTGGTCTACGATTTCGCCAAGAAATATTTCGCCTTGCCGTCGAACCACACCGCCGTGATTCAAGACGTCGTCTCCTGGAGCCAGCTAAATGCGCCGAATCTCCACGAGCACTACGACTACATCGTTCACGATGTATTCACCGGCGGCGCAGAACCGATAGCTCTGTTTACTGACGAGTTCCTCGAGGGTCTGAAACACATGTTGAAGGCTAACGGTGTGATAGCTATTGTAAGAAGACACTGCCACCCTTCCAACTCGCATAGATGAGACTAACTTACCATACCAGAACTATGCGGGCGACTTCACGCTCCCGCCCCTCAGCATCGTAGTGAACACGGTCAAGGAGGTGTTCCCCTCCTGCCGCGTCTTCCGGGAGGGCGCGCCGCCCTCAGAGGAGAAGCTCGAGGAGGAAGGCCGCGACTTCGACAACGTGATCATCTTCTGCACCAAGTCGTCGTCAGGCGGGAAGGAGGCCATCACGTTCCGGAAACCCGTAGAGGCCGACTACCTACAGAGCCTAGCCCGGAAGGCGTACCTGCTCCCCCAGCACGAAGTGCCAGACTCGGCGTTCTCGACGCACGACGAGGTGGGCATCCTCCGAGCCAACGAGACGGAGAAGTTGGCCAAATGGCACGACCAGAGCGCGCTCGGCCACTGGGCCGTCATGCGGACGGTGCTGCCGAAGGAGATCTGGCAGCTGTGGTGAGCGAGATGCTCATCCTAGTAAGTGAGCTATCTACCTAGATATGCGATGCCCTAGATAAAGCCTCGGCCCAGGAAGGAGATAGGTTAATTGCGTAAATAGTATGCATCGTAGCGTATTGTACAAAAATTGAATATATGAAGATTTTTTAATTTTCTAGTCTGGGGAAAAGATCTGTATATACTGAATACTGGATATGCCTTCTTTCAAACCGTCCCATACAAAACTAACTACAACGTACAGAGAGAAATCAATGTTTTCAATATACCACACCAGCCCTATTAAGATCGTCACACGGTAGCTAATATGTGCAACCAATAGCATTCCATCAATAATACATGCCTCCGCGAGAGGGTGGTCCACAGGCGGCACCATCTAACTCATGTTCATAAAACCTCCTGATACAAAAATAGAGATAAGGGGGTGGGGAAGGGTTTAGAAACTACGTCTCGGGGGGTGTGTGTTGATGTTCACAGTTTCACCGGTTTCCAGTATAAATCAGTTTACCCACGGGATACAAAACGAAATATGCCGTGTGTGAGACATTGTCTTTAGCCTCGTATTCCATATAAGGCGTCTAGACGTAGCATACCTAGGTGCACCCGGTCACGGTCGTAATTGGTATGGAGAGACATGAATACCTTATTATATTCCTGTCTCACCTCGCGTCTCACCCGAAGCTCGCCTCATTGACAGTAGTACATTATAGGCCACATTTAGGCATACGTAAAGAAGAGTGTGTGCGTGGCATGTCATGCTCCAGACCCCCAAATCGTACATTCCACCAACCCATCCAACCCGTCCTCGACCAGGTCAAATCCAAACTTATCTGTTGCACAAGCGGCTACATCTCTCAACTTTCGTGACCTACTTACCTACCCACGTCACCCCCCCCCCCCATCCCTCAAGCCTTCCCCTTCCCACTCCCATCCCCAGCCGCAGCATCCACCGCCCTCCTCCCCGCCTCGTCGTTGAACCGGCGCCGCCACTCCTCGACGTACGCGGGGACGTCGGGGACGCGATTGTAGGGGCCGGCGAGGGGCGGGTCCAGGGCGTAGCGCACGGGCACGACGCCGGTCCAGACGCGGTCCCGCAGCGCCGCGTCGGCGCGGTCGGCGCGGTCGTCGCCCGGCGGGCCCGAGCGCAGCTTCGCGCTGCCGGCGGACACGCGGACGCGCAGCACCGACGTGCTCTGCGTCTCGGCGGCGGTGGGGGGGACGCGGGTCTAGAAGGGAGAAGAGAGAGAGAGTGAGTAAGAAAAAGAAGAGGAAGAGGCAAGAGAAGGATAATGTTAATAATGTGAGCGTGAGGATAGTGGGAAAATGAAAATAAAAATGGGGGGGGGTGGGAGCGGAGGGGGTTAGGGAGGGAGAGGGAGGAGATGAGTAGGTAAGTAATATAAAGTATAATGTACTGAGGAAAACTCGACGTACGTTCCGGTAGCGACCCGGCACGACCGAGTCCGTGATCAGCTCCATGGCGTAGAGCTTCTCCTCCATGTCGGCAACCAGCTCTGCGTACCCGAACAGCACCGCGGAGCGGTAGTTGTAGCTGTGCGAGTTGGGCGTGAGCGAGAGCACGAGGCCGTCGACGTGGCTGGCGGCGACGGTGATCGGCAGGCCCTCTCTCTCCCCAGTTTCCTCTTCTTTTTCTCCCTTCTCCTCCTCTTCCCCCTTTTCCTTCGAAGTGGCAACTCCCTCCTTCCGTGCCAGATTCATCAGGCGCGAGGACACGTACCCGTGCAGGTACAGCTCCAGCACGTCTCCCGTGTCGGCGCTGGGCCGCGCGAAGGATCCCATCTGGCCTATCATGGGTAGGACCATGGGGAAGGGGGAGTCCGGGACGGCGACGGAGACGTGCAGGATGGGACTGCTGTTTATGATCTGGTGGATCGTCTCTAGTGCGTATGATGCTGGTTCGAAGGGGAACGGGGGTGTTAGTAAGTCCATTAGGCGTCAGAGAAACAGGCGAAAAGGGGGAGCGTAGGTTTTATAGGTGGCGCTAGGGGTATTATAGGAGTTGCAAAGACGAATAGTGATGAATTAACAGCGACCATGGTAATTATGAAAATGGCGGGTGTTTATTATTCACCTCGGCTATCATAGCGGTTCACCTTGCTGTATGGTTGTTTGGGATATTCCAAGTCTATCAACGGCATTGTGATTTCGTAGGATTCACTGCCTGTCGTAAACTTCTCTACGTTAAGTGGTAGTCAAAGTAAGATTAGGTAGCTGAGGGAAACGAGAAACTATAAGCCCCTTGGAAAGCCTGGGTTGGAGAGTTGAGTAGCTGTATCAATCAAGGTCGAGTCGTTTTATCCAAGGTAGGTAAATAAGAGATAATAAATAATCACGGTTGGGATTCGGACGAAGGCTCTTTTATACTGGGCAAACTAAATTGTATAGAAGCTACCCAGACTTGTTTTGTGTATATTGTGTGTATGAGTATACGTGCCCGGGTATTTCAGTCGAGTCACATATCGGAAGTACCGACTCTTACGAATACGTCCATAGATATCATATATATCGAAGCCCACTTGGTTTCGCACGCCATTAGTACGCTGGGCTATGTCTAAGTTCGTCCTATAACGGATAGTTGCCTAGGAAGGGCGCAAGATTAGTGAATATCTAGACATGAAGGCAATCCTCCCGATTATAATTGGACACATGCGATTGGACGGGCAAGGATGCCGCATGCACATGGTGTTCGATATGGTGGGGGAAGCGGCCTGGAGAAGTGCAGCTTTCTCAACCTTAGTCCGTACTTGGAATGTCCTTCCGACCTGCTAGCTGGGACTTAGATCCGAGAACTCAAAGATTGAACACATGAAATACCATTGATGGTGCTGTTGTGACCTCATGAAGGAGGGGGGAGAAATCTCGCTCTCTAGGTACCTAAGTACATCCTAGCTAACGCCACATTATGGCTTGACCCGTTGATCCGGGCACCTTAGGTATCCTCCCCAGCCACAACTCCCCCAAAGCTCCACCAAAAACTCTCGATAAGCTAAACCTCCATTATCACATCACGAACACCAGACCTACCCGCCTCGCCTCGAGAAGCTCTCGAAAGCGCCATAAGGCCCCCTACCACCAACCTACCACTACCCAGCATGGCGAAGAAACGTATGCAACCTCCCCTATCTCTCCAAACCTAATCATTCATCCATCCTACAAAACAGCACCACCACCACTACCTCCTCCTCCCTCGCTTGTTTTTTTTTGGAGAAAACTGAAAAAAAATCCCAGCCAAGTCCCGCATCATCTCCGTGCGCCTGCTATCCATGGCCATGACGGGCTTCTTCTACACCTTCACGCGCCCGCGGACGTCTCGCCCCATGAGCATGCTCAAGTACGATCCCGTCGGTACGTGAAACCGCCCGCCTTACCTGCCCTGCTTTACCTGCTTTACCTACCCCACCTATCGCCGTCTCCTCTTGCAATGCCTCTTGCGCTGACTGAAACCCATCAGTGCGGAAAAAGGTACTCTTTCTCGAACAGAAGCGGAGAGGAAAGTGAGCTTTCTCAGGCATACGACGAGTGTACGATATACGTCTTCGGCTTCGAGAGAGCGAAATGGCGAGATTAATCTCCGCCAACGAATGACGTTCACCACCCGGCCGCGAAGACCACAATAGCAATTGTCACATACTATAGACATTTGGGACGCAAGGTAGCGCTCGAAATTGAGCCGTTGTATATACGTGTATTATTTGGCAAGGTCTATACGGAATCATTGCAGTGCAATAGGGCGGCGCAACCTACGGGAGCAAACATGAATTGCTACCTAGGGGCTTATTATGTCTACATACGCCTTCTATGGTGAAATTCGACCCATCTCCTAAAATTCGTCCTGCACATTCCATACCTACACCAATTTTTTTTCCTTAGCCAGTAAAGCTCGATGTGCACGATGATTGGGTCATTATGTGATCAAGCATGCCAATAGGGGTAATAGGGGTACACCTTCAGATGTGTAGCTACATTGGCTGTCAGTTGGAACCTGGCGTTCGATATGGCCATGTTAACTGGGATCTTCGTTTGGTTTACAACACGAGAAGCAGAGGCCAGCCACCATTTGCGTTCCGACTCCCTTTAATCTGTCCAAAGCAGGGTGACTGGTTTTTGTTAGCTCCTGTAGGTTTTCAGAACCATCACCATCTATTTCATTTAGAATTATTTATCCTAGAGTCTCTGGCTCTCTTCTTTCATAGTTTGCGATAAATCAATGCCATCTTTCGATCCCGTGGTCCAGGGGGAAGCATTTGATGCTAAGCTATCTGATCGTGATGACGCCTGGGAATAATTCGGTGTTGCCACTTTGTTCTGAGATCCATAAGTAACCAGTGTTGTCGGCTTTCTCTCCAGAGGGCCTCCTCGTTGTAACAGCAACTTTGGCTGTAGGCGGGGCATTTCGTGTCGAACTCCATCGTCTTGGAAGGGACCAGGGAAGTATTGTGACATAGAGTGGGATATTCTAGGTCTTTGTTTGGGAGCTAGTTGAGAGCCTTGATCTTGACTGGGTTCTAAATATCGATGTCGCTTGATGGGACGTTCTATTGATTCCTCAGGTCTACTCTGGGGCATGGATTTCTTATCTTCTGCCGTAGACTGGACCTGGATGCTCATGGGGCGCTTTGTTCCACTATACTTCTGTTCCGAGTCAATTTGTTCCTTATTCTCTTCGTCACTGTCTGGCGTCTTCGTAACAGATCCTGCCACTGGACGGTTGTACGTGCTATGAGTAAGGAGGGGAACATTAGAGCCTCGGCTCGCTACTCTGGACTTCGTTGACGCATTTACCAGTGTTTGGGCTGTAACTGCATCCTTGTTCTCGACTGTTTCTGATTCTCTTGATTGGCTTCGGGTGACCATCTTGATGATACCTCGGGGAGTTGCTGCTTGTCGCCTGGTAACTCTTTCCTGTTCAATAGACACAGGGGGTACTGCCCCAACATCACCGTTCGGGGATCTTACTACTACGCGTCGCCTGAGATATTGTGACTGTTCTGAGGATGGGCCGACTATGGTACTTGGGGGATTGCTGAGTAGACTTGATGCCTCTTTAATTGAGTTTAGCTCCATGCTTCCCGTGTCGACGACATCATATAGACCGGTAGCTGCGCGAATATCAACTAACTGCTTCTCGTGGTATTCCTTAGTGCTCGACAGCTTCTTCTGGATGTCCACGAGTTCCTTCAGTTGGTTGGTCATCTCAATCGCATTAGGCTGATCCCTCTCCAGCCTTTTGACAACTTGTTTCATTTGCGCTACCGCAAGCCCGTCATTTGACCATTTCTCGAGCTCGGGTTTGAGGACCTTCCGGATGTCCTCATTCGCTTGCAATCCTTCAGAAATATTTGTCACTTGATCCATTGTAGCTGCTAACTTTTCACAGACTTGTTCCAGTTTCTCTTCGAGCTTTGATCTCTGCGATATGTCTGCCGACTGTTTTGCTTGGTCAAGTTCCTGCTGAAGTTGAGTACGCGCGATTTCTGTTTCCTGAAAACACTTCTGCAATTCTTGGTATTCTCCCTCGATTGATGTCCTTTCTGAAATAGCCTTAGAAATTATCTGCTCTCGCATCTGCGTATTCATGTCGGTCTCCTGTTTGTACGTTTCGTGATTCTTGCGCTCAGTTTGTATTTGATCATCTCGCTCCTGGAGTCTCTGAGTCTGGGCCTTTAATTCTTCCCGTACCACTCGAAAGCTACCATCTAATTGAGTTATTGTTGCGTTCTTCTCCGTAAGTGTCTGCTTGAGTTGTGCCACTTGCTCCGCTAAGGCCTCAGCCTTTTGCTTCGATGCGTCGTTAGCATTTGCTACATCTTTCAGACCAGCAAGCTGCTCTCGAAGCTGTTGTTCTGTCTGCCATTGGGCCCCGGCTTGTATATGTGCCTGGTCTAGAGAATTTTCGAGCTCTTGTACCCGTTGTTCTTGAAACCGTGAGGTCATATCAACATCATAGTATCTTTGTTGCCATTCCTCGGCTGTCTGATGGTCGGTCATTCGCTCGCAAAGACCCTCACACAAAACACGTGTCGCCTCAACATTCGCACGTATGTTTTCCTGGTCCTCAGAAAGAGCCTCCCGTGCTGCCAACGTATTTTTGATCTCATCCACGATTCTTGTAGGAAGTCAGTGATTACATTCATGGTATGGAAACATCTATTACTGACGTGGAAACTCCATCGTTTTGGATGGTTTTCAAATCCGCAGCTAGCGCTGTAATATCTAGTTCGTTCGATCTAGATTCATGTAGTGCATTGAGAATCGCCTCAATCCTTCTGGGGTCAGCAAAATTTCACAGTATACGCTGTAACACTTACTTCTCATCTTGTTTGCGGATACAGGTCTGCGTATTCTCTGCCTCTACTCGCTCATGTTCTGCCTTCCCTAGAAGCTCCTTGTTTTGCGAGATTAGGGATTGAAGGGCTTCCCCATTCAGTTTACGAAATTCAGTGAGCTGTTCGTGGAGATCTTTCGAGTGTTCTTTTTCGAGTTCAGCCTCCTTCTGATGTTCTGCCAGTTGGACTTTCAGAGACTCTATGGTTATGCCCACTGGCCCAAGTCAGTATTAGGTCCATGATAGGCAAATATCGGCACTCACACTCTCTAGCCTCCTTCCCAGATGCCCTTACAACTGCATCAATATCTTGTTGAATCTTGCTTCGGACCGAGTCGGTGGCTGCCAGAGCTCTCTGCATGGATTCCTTGTGACTCTGTTCTTCTGCCTTAATCTTCGCTATCGTCTTTTGACATTTAGCTCTACAGTAATCGAAGATAGTTTGCTGTTCTCTAATAGCCTTGTCCAATAGATCTTGGCACTCACTCAGTTTTTCTTTTAGTTCCTCGACTTTCTTTGAAGATTTAGCGTGTTTATCTTGTTGTAATTGGAATTGGTCCACGATCTCCTCTTTTTCTTCCGCCAAAGTAGCAATTTCATCGTCACGTGCTGCGATTTCTTGGTTGCAATGTTGGATTACCTCGTTCTGTGCAGCGATAGTTTCTTGTAACATGGAAATTTTCTTGGTATAGGACTGCTTGAGCTGACTATCATAAGCAAGAGCGCTGTTCCAGGCGTCTGCGAGCTTTCCTCGAAGGGCGTCGCTCTGTTCTAACGTAGGACTAGACTGTCCTCGTTTAGTCTTGCGAGGAGCGCGTGGTTTGGAAATATTTGAGATATTAGAAGCCTGGGAACATGGGCGCATCATCTGGAGATCTTGATATGGCGACTCTTCTGGGAAAGGTCGAGTTATAGTATTAGTATGTCTCCCTCGTTGAGCAGCTTGAGAATTCTTCCTTGAGGTCCGCTTTCCTGAGCCGTCAAACGAACCATGATTAGAGAAGCCATTTTTGTCTCTGTATCTATGGCCATGCGAGGACGTCCTGGATTCCCTAGGATTTACCTGATGTGTAGCTACATGGCGTAGGAGTGAGCTAGCACCGTTGACTGAAGACCCCGACGTACCCTTACGCGGTGTCGAATGATGCCGTGCTGAACCTTGCGCTAGTGCCCTATTGCAGACGTCCGAGATGGCCTTCGAGGTCCTTATCTTGCTAAGAGGAGAGTCGTAGGACTGTCGTTGCCTCTCTTTCTGGTGTGGAATTTCCGCATTGTCTTTAGAAGCGTGATGCGGTACGCGTTGATCTGACACAGAACCTGGTTCAGGGTCGACCTTCTGCGTTTTCCCTTCATTCGAAGTGTGACCTGAGGTGTCGTCATGTACGACCACCACAGGGGCTGCCTTTTCGTCCTTTTGTGTACCTGAGGCCGCTACTGTGCCATCGTCGTGGCTAGGCTCTTGGCTAGCCAGTTTCGTCTTGTTAGGACGAGAAACAACACCTGTAGGCGGCTTGAAGGCGGGATCATGTTGGTACGAAATCTGAGGGACTCCGTGTATAGATGAAGTAGGATGACTGCCTGGTACTGCTTGTAGGTGTTTTGGGTTGTTAAATAGGGTTTGAGGGGTCGGCGGCTTTTGGTACTTGAACGCGGCCGCGATGTCTTCGGCGGTATCAATTTGCGGTCGTATCACGTACTTGACATCAGTAATTTGGGGGGATTGTGGTCTTTGCGAAGGTTTGGAGAACGGAGAATTATCGTCAAATTCCATAACATGTATCTCCTGGGGATCTTCCAGGGGTCCAAGGAATTCCGCCTGGCTGAGCGTATTCTGAGAGTTAGGATCTATGTCTAGCTGTGACGGTGGTAGATTAGGAGGGCCCGAAGCCGTATTCGAGGGCTTTCCGGGCGACATGGTGACTAGGAAGTGGGGATACAATGCTCATTGATAAAAATATCTTGGGGGAGTGTGGGTCGCAGGCGTCGAGGTGGTACTGTTGAAATAAACGGATGAAGGGATTACGGCTGGTAGACAGCACTCCAGTCGAGTTAATTAGACCTCTTCTGAAGTCGGTTATGTGATTCAAATAATGCTACCGGTTCTGGGATGAGGCATCATGATCTGGAAACCTCTTGTATGAAGGCTGGCTGGCAAGGTGCGAGAGTAATTTAGGTGCGAAGGATGGTTGTTGTGGTTGGTACACCGATGTGGCCGTTCAGAGGAGAGCGATGACAAAGTTGAAATCACGCAGTGGAAAGAATTCATGACTGCCTACAACTGTGAAGTCATGAGGCAAGTCACGGCTGCCTAAAAGCAAAGCTGGTTTCAACGTACCTTCCTACGCTTGAGCTTAGAAAAAGGGGTTACCCGTTCGAGACTACATACATACATTAGGTAGGTACCTAGCTACCTCTAAATACCTCAGGTACCCCTTAAGTACTTTAAACTCTAGGTTCAGAAGCTAGCTTAGGTAGTAAATAATAATACATACCTCTGAGCCACTTCATTATTACTTTAATGAATACGTGATACTGTTATAATCTTGCTAATTCTTATAATACGAGCTGGTACTCCAGTCTTCACCAGCTTGATTGTTACTAGTATTAAGTGGCACGATACTAAATAGTAACTTAATCTTCAAGCAATGGTAAGTCATTATATTAATCAAACATACCTATACTGCCTTGTTTAAGATTCTTGCAACTAAGTGTCACGGCGGTGACTAGTTAACCACACTACACCACCCCGCTCCCACAAAAGGGTAACAGAATATCAAGTCCGCCGACTTGATACCCTAGGTTGGACTATATGTCATGTGATGGTCCCCAACCGTCGCACTAAAACTAGAAATGCCGGCGATATAATATTACTATCTGGAGATATCTTAAGGGACGGCTAAAGATTTGTGAATAGAAATAAACACTGCTTCATAAATAAGACATAAATAAGAATAATGTCTTGATTCTGGTAGATTGTTATAAGGTACTTTATTTTATTTTATTTTATTTGTTTATTCGTATCCTTCTTTGCTTATTATGAAGCACTAGTAAGAAAGATAAGAACTACCTTAGTTTAAATCTACTTTGTAACAAGTAGTATTTTGAGCATATAATTATATATATTTGTCGATATAATATAGAACCATTTGTTTATCTATTGTTGTCCTCCGCGGCTTCGGTACCAGTTTGTAATGTGCTAGCATACCTAGGTAGTCAAAAAGCAGTACGGCAGAAGCACATCATTGTCCGGAAATTTGTGATTTGTACCAAAATCTAGGATTTTATAAAGACTATGTCTACGTCTCAATCCATTAGCCGGAACAGCCTTTAGACTCATAAGGCAGAGTCTAGATAGTAAAGTTTTGAAAGCGATGGTTGGGTGGGTGATGTATTAAGGGCCTAATAAAAACGCAACACATGAAATGATCTCGGATGGAGAAGACTGAGGCAGGCCCCATGCCTGGGCCGGCTTATGCGGCGTATCCTAGAAGTGTTGCTAGTTGTCTATCCTATCGAACACTTTCAAAGGCACGCCTTGATTCAAAACGTCGAACCATCATATCCATGCGCATACTAAGCTTCACCCTGTATAGTAGGCAGGTAACAATACTGCATCATATGATTCGTATGAGTCCGCTCTCTTGAGTTTGCAAGCGCCAGGAATGACTTCGGGGAGCGTTGGCGTAGTGGCGGTGCTGCTCCTGCTCAATCCTACAGGGCTTTCCACAGCTCATGACGAGACATGGGAAGTGAGGCAGGATCTAGTATCAATGGTAACGAAATTTATCGAAAGAAATAGTCATACTATAGGTTGAGTGGGTTCTGTACATCTCCAATGAATGTTGAAGACTCTTAACGGGCAGCTCGGTATGAACAACATACACCATCTTTTCACTGTCGGAGTTAATAATAAGTTGAACGACTTCTTACAAGCAGTAACACTTGGGCTTCTATGCATTTGAGCTGGATAATGGCCATTCTCATAAGCGCATACCTAACGTACATGCGGTTGAAGGACTTCGGAACACGATATAAGAAGCGAGACGCACGTAGGGTGTCACGACACCGGCACGTTTGACATCCGTGGAATGAATAGCCGCGTGTATTTGTTACTTGGGCCTCTATGTGATAAGAGAACTGCGTAGATAATCTACACTAACATATCGATTAATTTGGAGGAGCGAGTGAGCTGCCCAAAAATAGCAACCACATGCGCCGACACAGAGTGAGGACCTCATTACATATCTACATTTAATAAAGAAACACAACTCACGTGGCAACCCCGCGATCACTCCAGTCCTATAAAAAGGTCTCTAGCTAGGGTACGTAATGCCCTACCGGCGGCAAGTGAGACGGACTAGCTCCGAAAGTTACAGCTCAGGTCTAGATCGCGGCTTGAAATCGCGGAGGCGTCTGGGCTTAGAGCAAAGACGCCCTGGGGCGCGAGCGCGCGCATATCGAAGATTGTAACAGTATCAAGAAGCGCACGGCATAGCAAGCCAGCGTCATGTCAAATCCAAGATAGCCCGTAGAAGACGAGGGAGCATTCAAGCTTATGACAGAGAAGGGGAATGATTCTTATCGTGGGCCATCAGATCTGGCTACCAGGTATTCTTTACGCTTTCTTCATCGAAAAATTCTGGTCACGCCTGGTCGCAGATGAGGTCGCAATTTGGGGTCAATCTTGTGTGGTCGATATTTTGCGAGGCCATCGAGCAAGTAAGTGACCTACATCGCAATCGGTAGTCCGTAGATCGGCAGAAGTCATTCCTGAAATAGGAATAACCTCATTGTATACTAGTTACCCTCAAGCTGTTAAGAATGGGAAGGATGATAAGCCCATATATGTGCCTATAGGCATCAGATTGCAGGAGAGCTTCTTGGAGAGCGCGGTAGATTGTGACGAGACAGGCATTAAGGTGGGTTGTCTAGTATCTTGGTAGCTTGGTACCTGTGGAAAAGTGAGGTTCTGTGCATTTATATCCCTGCTGACGGGCGCTGATTGGTTGAGCAACCAGGGACCAAGTGCGGAAGCGCCCTTGGGTAGGCGCTTCGAGCACCGTGACCACCAATAGCGGCTCAGACTGCTTCTAATAGTATAGCTCCTATTACTTGGGTTTCAGAGGCGATCTTTTCCCAGACCCAATAGATATTCTTAGAGATGAACAGGGTGCTGGGACCCTCGACTTGTCAGTCGTGCATGAGGCACGATAATTCTCAAGTGCCGTACCTCGTTACTCGCCCGGTCGACCAGAGTGCATAGCTTGTCACATCATTATTTATTAGTATGACTGTCTTTGGCAACCTACGTACCATGCCCGGCCAGTCTCAAGGCGCCTTCGTCTCCACTACAAGCTCGAACGATTTTTACTCATAAGGCAGAGATAGACGCTCGTAGGTAGCGTGGTACGATTCTCTCATCCTCTCCATCTTCCTTCCCTGACCCTACCGGCTGGGATCCGGCCGACCTCGAAATCGTCAGCGGCAGCGGTACCACTTAGAACCAGAGTGCCGGTTATTGCTTCTTCTCGAGCAAACATTGCCTCTTTCACCAGCTCAACTTCACCATGGCTACCTCCACTGGGGATTTCCCACTCTCAACGGCCGTACCATACGGCGCCGAAGATGATGGTGGCCCTGGCTCGGCCAACTCGGGCGGAGCCGTTGATGATGCTGCCGGCGCTTCTGGATCAAGCCCCGGTGCCGTCCAAATATCTCACAGCGCCATTATCGCAATAATTATCGTCGTTGCCGTGGTCAGCGTGTTAGGAAGTATGTCTTATCATTGTCCTCGCCCGGTGGACTGCCAATTTACTAACTTTGACAGTCTCCATGGCGGTACTATTTTACCTGGCGAAAAAGAGAGAGTGGAAGGTTAGGGAAAGTATCCGGCGTTCTGCGAGGAAAGTGGTCACTGCACTTACTCCCCGGCGATCCGAGTTTCCCAGGTCAGCCAAGGAGCCGTCAGGGAGAGGTCGTGTCAGGCTCGACGATGTACCACCTACGCCCCGGCTTCGCCCCGAAGATATCGAAAAGGGTCTTGCCAAGTCCGAAACTCGACAAAGTCCTGAAGGGAGGAGCAAGAAATGGACGAGGAAGTAGTCGGCTCGACTTGACTTTTGTCGGAATCAATTTTCTTCGAGAAGCAAGATGGGAATGCTAAGCCGGGTATCCTTTGGAAGATTTGCGTTGGCGTTTCGGGATAGAGGAGCAAAGCTGACCTCGACATTTGTATCAATAAGTCACTGAACATTAAAATTTTGTATATGAAATCGGGTATCAAAGTCGCCTGAATACGTTCGCGCTGGCGCTTCGTCTGGCATCTGTGCGCCTGTCTTTCTTTTCTTCTTCTGGAGCCTCCTCCCTCTTCTTCTTTCTAGGCTCGGGGATGAAAGTGACCTGTCGTTCACCAGTTACTTCCATGCCTCTGGGTTTGCTGGCCCGGCCTTCCTTCTGGGTTCTGGAGCCTAAGGCTGTGTCTCTATCATGCTTGCGGCCCTCACGATTCGACGAACTGACACGCATGACGACCTCATCCTTTGTTTGTCTCTGACGAACGGCCTCGTGATCGCTCTCATCATTACTCCCATTACTTTCGCTCCCTCCTGATAAACTGGATGCGTCGTCATGGTTTTCACCAGTCTCATGATCAACCTTGGTGCTGGGGTTGAGTACCTGGAACTCGCGACTAGTTTCATCAATCTTGAACTCGGCGTCCTCGAATAGTCGGTTGAATCGTTCATCGCCGAGCACTCCGGCTTTTGTATCAACCTGTGCTCTCTTTTCTTGGCGCTTAAGGAGTTTGTCAACCAGTTTTTGATTGACTTTAACTTTCTTATTTCCGCGAATTCGGCTAGCGCGCTCCTTTTCAACCTTCTCCTTGATGCGCTTCACACGCTCCTCTTCAAATGCATACGGGTTGGCAATCAGGCGTGCTTGTTCGTAGAGCTTGGACGCGACAAAGTAGCCACTAAACACATGACGATTAGCAAATGCTTGCTGCTAATGATTTCTAGAGTTTGGCACTGGGGAACCTCGACTCTTGAGCTGAACGAATGGCAATCCTGAATCCTAGAAGACCTGGCCAAAGTATGTTCATATAGGAAGAAATTTAAATACGTACTGCATGTATGGTCGCAAAAGATTCGTCTTCCCAATCAAATGAGCAAGGCTTAAGCTCTTCAGCTCGGGCAGCGTCAAGAACTTGTAGTTGTCGTAATTGTCGGTGCTAATTTCTTCTGCCATCTCTTCGGTGATGTTATCAAGGAAACTGCACCAGCGCGGCGCAGGTCCTAGCTGAGGAATGAAGAACGAGTGGAGAGGCTTTCCTTCATTGGCAGTGAGTATCATACCAGAACCCTTGACCCATTCGACATGGTGGATATCGACAAGAGGCTCAATGGAAGTCCATGTTTCACCGTCCGATTCATCCCATAGTTTGATAAGTTGTTTGTCAGCGGACAGTATTTTGCGCTCTTGGGAGGTAGTGGTCATGTGTATGAGATTCTTGACGGGAAATCCGGATCCATGATCTTTCTGTAACAACGGCCTTGGGCTTCGGAGATCGAAGAGTTTGATCAATCCAGTCGATGTTCCCACCGCCAACGAGAGACCTGAAGGACTAAAATCAAGCGCGGTGATTTCCCCTTCCTGTCCTCCCAGTGTAGCCACTTGAGACTTGGAGCGTGGGTCCCAGAATGAAACAGAACCGATAGATGTCCCAAAAGCTAGTAGCGAATGGCTGTTTTCGGCAATGGCAGCAGTATTGACGCCCGGGGCGAAAATGCTCCCCTGCAATCCAATTTCGACACCGTCGTCTGTCCCTACATCCACCTGATACGACTTCATAAATCGACCAACCTCCAAATTCATCCGAAATACCTCGCCATTGCCTTCGGGGCCTAATCCAATGGAAGGGACCAACGCTTCGGTGCTAATGCGATCGTAAACAAGATCTCGGCCGTATCGGGGAAGACGAAGCTCATGGTGGCATCCTGCAGGGGTCTATATTCGCATTAGTATGTCAAGGCCTACAACTGATGGCCCTCTTAGCTTGGTCGCTTCTTTCTATGCATACAACGTACATGAAATTCGAGTTTGCGATCGCTCTGTAGATGCAAGGACTTCGTATAGTCGGATGAGAGCAGGACGAAAGTGGTATTTAAAGATGTCGTGTGACGAGCATAGCTTAATGATAGATGGGGTAAATAATGGACATGCATTTGAGGCTTGTCTACTGGATATCAGTGTACTCCTTCGATAAACGACGGGGTTGTAGCGACTAACATGTTCCGGTAGACACAATCCAGTTGTTATCCTCTGAGACCTATACAGCGTTATAGGACGAGCGCATCGCGGACACTATAGCGCAACTTACTCGCACACATTGGCTTGCCTCCTCAAACTCAAAGTCTTGTAAGAGCTCGATTCTACTTTGGTATTCGGGATCGGCCTTCAAGCTTCGCTTCCGGCGGCGAGCGAGCCTGTATTGTTATTACAAGTGGTTAGCGACAGTCAAACGGCAAGTGTTAAATCAAGTTTTACCCACCAGTCTGGAAGAGGGCGGGCCGTGTTGGCGCCAGCAACTGTATATACCAAGACATCTCCCTGATTGGTAACCTTCATGTTGACGTCGTCGTCGTGCTATCGCAGCATGGCAAGGCGCAGGGACATGTAGATAAAATAGTGTGTAATGTAGAATGTGAGAAACTAAAGATCGAACAAGCTTTGATATTTCCGCCTTTCGCAATTGAGAATCGCAACAGAAAAAGTTTAAGCGGGGCGATAGTAATGATAAGAATGCCAAGAAAAGCATCGCAGCCAAGCTCCACAATGAACCCTAGCGAGACTTAGCGATCCAGCGAACCTTGGGGACTCAAACAACCTACCTAGGTACCTACCCAGACCACGGGCGGAGGGGCGTTCGGGCTGTGGCTCGGGCCAATTAAGATGTTTGCCTTGAAATTTAGCCTTGGAAACAGATACCCCGGCTGATTCCGAGACTGTTCTAGCGTCTAGAACGTGCCTAGGATTGATAATAGCTACTACAGCGCTCTGAAGTCACACGAACGTAGTCACGCCTTTGAACACCTGCACGCACCCAAAGTCTAGACTTCAAAGCCTACCTTTACATCCACCTACCTGCATCTTACCTACCTACCTACCTTGCCTACACAAAGTTGCATGTAAAGCTCATTCATCCTCCCGTACATACACGTAATTCTACACTTGATACTCTCTCTTTTGTTTACCTACACTTTGTTTAACGTCGATGTCATAACTACTCTAACCCTTTCTCCGGCGAGCCACCCGCGCGCGCGATCCCGGTCTTGTCGCAACCGACCTCTCTTCCATCAGCATCGCATTACTTCCATTGGGCTTTGGCTGCGACGGAGATGGAGTCCAGCGGGTGCTGGAGACTCGAAAAGCTGAAATACAATAAACGAAGCCGGCAACAGCCGCGGTACATGATTGCTTCTTGCTAGTTGTCACGCATATAATAATACTATTCATCCGTCCATTGCACCCGACACGTCCCTCATACCGAAACGACCGACTTGATTTACGATATGGACACGGGTGAATATGAGACTAATGCCTTGGTAATTGTGCGTATTGCCTCCCTGTTTACAAGTGCCCTACAAATACCCTGTGCGCCCTTTGCGCCAGCTAACGGCTACCCTACCTAGAATAATATCTCTTCTGTTAGCTTCGCCTTCTACGAGCCGGTTTCCCCAACCCCAGCCTCCTTTGGGCCCAGTGCGATCGAAGTCGAGAACGTCTTACGAAACGATGGATATCTGCCTTGTCTTGATCCGGCCCGCCGAGGGGTCTGGTGTTTCCGACTGTCACAAAAAGGCAGGCCTCAGGCTGAAGCCCAAAGTTTTCCCAGAACCGTTGATGGTGGCATCTATACACTGTCCATAAGCGACGAGGGTGTATTTGAACCAGTCGCGCTTGTGAGAAATCGAATACATGGCCAGAATGCAACAAATACGCCAAGCAGTTCATCTTCTAGTGGATCGGCTGCCTTGGACCCAAAGAATGCTCAGCCGCCTGGTTTCCCTTCGTATCCCAATCCGACAACCGAGCAGGACTCGAAAGTGCTTACACCCGCAGATTCGAAGCCAAGTTCCACTTCTTCGATCAAGGATGTTCACGAGTGTTTTGTTGCCGCTGCTCTCTCGGCTATATCTTCCGGCTTTTGTGCGAGGACCGGCGCTATCCCGTTGACTTCTCGTACGTTGCTCTTGTCTAGGCCTAGCCCGAGCGAACACGGTGCCTTGCCCACTATCCTTGCTTCTCTACGCATCTACCTGACGACTACTGGAAGTCTGGTAGTTGCTATGAGCCACTCCTTTGCCGAGAACCTCATTAGTCTGTCTGAAAACCTCGGGAATCAACTACCACCCCTAGGAATGACCGTATTGGCCGCTCCGTTAGGTGTTTTTGCAACTTGTCAGCCTGCCGCGATCGCTGAGACCATGGCCTCTACCGAAGGAAGCTTTGGCCAGTCTCCAGACAGTCAAGTTCTAAGACTACGCTCCGAAAGAGATGATAGTCCGTGGAGAACCATATGTTCCAAGTTTCTACAGTCCCGTAATATACCACCGTATTTCATTACACCTTCATCACACAAATGGGTCGGTCTGCAACGCGTGCGACGCAAGGTTGCCGAGCAGGGCGCTGATGGAAAAAGGACACCGATGGTCTGCACCTCTGGCATAACATGGCCTGCAAATCTTTGCTTTTGCAAGATGATGTCAAGATTGGCGATCAAGGGCGAAACAGAAGAGTCACCCCTATCTCAGTCAGAGCAGAGCTTTGACCCTCTTAAGGTAGCAAAAACTTGGTTCCTAAGTACAGGTGAACGGGATGAGACCTTGGCCAGAAAGAAGAAAGAAAGGGAGTCTGCAGCAGCCCAAGATAGTCTGCTCACCAATGGCTACGCCCAGCATACGGGTGGCCTATCTCCTCTAACCCTCCGTCAGTCGAGTAATACCGGAGCGTCTGGGAGCGGTGTATATCCGACGCCTCCTGGTGGTGTTCAAAGTCTTATAGGGGTCACGCCGACAATGGATGGTACCGTATCCAGTCCGGGCAATAATGCTACCACTACAGCCACCGCAAATGTCGAAACTGCACCAAATGTTTCGACAGAGAGCTATGGCGAGAACTGGGGGAACCCGGAAACAAAACGCGAACGTATCGGTAATTCATTCGAGTCGGAAAATCTTTTTGGAGAGCTAGGTCCCGACATGTTTGGAGATAACGACATTACGGAAGCAGACTTCAATTTTTTCGACGAGCAACCCGGCGGAATGGATCTTGACTCCCTTGACATACCTGATATTATGCACACTGATGCACATCTCGGCCTTGACGATGGCCTCGTTTCAGTGCCGGAGCCACAGATTGACCCTGGGCGTACGGAACCGCAGCTATCAGGTGTTCCTCTTTCGCCAGTATTCACGAAACCTGAGCTTCGACATGCGAGAAGCTCGCTCGTGGATGAAATTCGACAGCAAACACGACCAAATATCAGCCAGTCGGAGATTACAGGTACTAAAAGGCCAGCAAGCCCTTTTAATCCGGATACTGTGTATAAAAGAATCCGAGCCTCTCTAGACAATCACAAAGCTACCCAACAAAATTCGCGTATATATGCGTCCCACCAAGGCAGCATTTTTGACAAGGTAGATTTTGGACCGAGTCTATCCTTGGTTAACAGTAAGTATGAAGGAAGTGGACGGTTTGATTACTCCGTGGACCGACCAAAGGCTCCCAAAATTCCCAAACTTGACGCGCCGGCGACTACGGATTACCTGCGGCGGCATGGGAAAGGTCGCAAAGGTCTTAAGGATCTCCCAACTACAGGTTCTGAGCTTTTCGTTCGAATATGTAGTGCTCAAGAGACCACCTCCAGCCGTCCCAGCCCGCATAATAACATTGATGGTTCTCATTCCGATGCCGATGAAATGAGCCTGATATCTGATCAGGATGACTCAAGCTGTGACAGTGATGAGCCTGCGTCTCCCGTTAAGTCTCTTAGCTTCCGGCGGCCGCGCATCGACGATGATGGTGACTCACTTGCGACGACTCTCAAAGATCTCGAGTCTGTGGATGTAGCATCATCACCATATATACCACTCGAGCTTCCTCGTTCCATGAAGTCTGAGGCTGAACTGCCACTTACCAAATACTTTGCTGAGCCAGAGCCGCCCTGGGTTCAATATTCTTTGTCTGATGATCAACTGATCATGACTGCGCAGATTCTCACAGATCAGCTTTCTACGAGCACGTTTCCCTGTAGTGCAACATCCCAAATCTCAATACACTCGAAAATAGATCTGCGCCGACAACTTTCACATGTAGCCCGCAACTCAATACAGGAGCTCCAGTCGATTCTCCCCCCCTCCTTTGGAGTCGCTGTGGAATGCCAGTTTCGACCGTTCATTGAAGTTCAAGATGTACCTCTTCTGGGTCAACCTACGCGGATACAGCCAAGACCCCCCGGCGCTGACCAGATGAGACCAAGCAACCTTTTCCAAATTCCCTCGCCTCATTTTGAGATGCGTCGTTACGAGGCAAAGCTGTCCGTATTACCATCCGCCGTGTCTTTTTGGGAAAGCCTAGGGCTCAGCCCGTCGCCTGGCGGCAAGGACATTAACGCGATTTGCATATTTCCAGATTATGAGGGTCTTGCAGATGATATGCTAGTCTTCACAGACAGAATGCGTAGTATCTACGAGTCACTGAAGCTTGGCTCGTTCAACCGACTATCAACGACGTCGGCTGTAGAAAATGGCCTTTTCAAGTTCGACGTCGAGCGAGACGCAGTCTCATTTGGGAAACCGTCCTCGTTTCTCGGACCATCACTGCAGAATTGCGCCTCGAAAGTGTGCAAGACATTGTCGTCGTTGACGGCAGAGCAAACAAATTTTGTAGTCTTCTTCGTTTACTCACCCGATATCGCCGGATCAATAGTGGAATGCTGTGCCGTTTTTAACGAGATCTTCGAGAGTTATAGACGGGTGCTGTCTAACAAGAACCTACCAATTACCAATGATTTAGCACTGCAGTTGATATCACAAGACTTTGTGGCATCTTCTAGCTCAGTTGCGATGCCATCGCCGACGGATTTTGCCAGGCTAGCACTAGAAACTTACGATAGGTGCACCCAGCTTGGAACTGATATGCCATCACCTGCGATAGTATTGGAACAGCCCCCACCCCGGATGATCGACTTCAAGATTACAACGAACCCATCAGCATCTCTGTTGCACGAGAACACATGCCTCCATATCGCATATGCTCAAAGTATAGATGAAAGATGGGTTGCTGCTGCGTGGACAGACAACAGAGGCAACCAACAGATGACTGCCTCATACTGCCTTGGGAGAAAGGGCAAAGCCATCGTAACCCCAATGGCAGATATAGCACAAGAGATTTGGGCAACCACTCGGGAGTTCATTTCTTCTTGGAAAGTCCATTGGCGAATTATAATCGCCAAATGCGGTGTCATGGATTCATCCGAGATGGAACTCTGGTCAAATCTTGCACAGTCGGACTCGAGAGCATCACTTACTCTGACGCTCGTTGCAGTAGATACTGACCCATCTATGCAACTCCTACCCCAGATCGTGAAGGTACCTAATAGTGCTCCGTCCGTATTCTACACGACACCAGTATCGACACCGCAGGGCTCAATGGTGTCACCCGAACATAGCGGCAACCCGTCAACTCCGATGCGGGAGAACGCGGCCACTAGCGCGCCAACTCCTGGAGGCGATAATAGCGCAGCAGACTCGGACGCCGACGCGACGCTGACGGATCTCACAGATCAGACGTGGGGCGCCGTCTTGTCGCATAGACTGAACAACTCGACATCTCTTACGGAGCTCAACCCGGCGCTCGTCAGCGGATACCTGGTCAAACGCGGCGGGACGCGCACTGAAGATCCGCCTGTAGTCATAGAGGTTAACATCGTGTACAGCGAGGGCAACCCGCGAGCGTACGAGTCGCTTCTGCGCGAGATGCTTATCTATTACCGCGGCCTAGGGACACTAGCTAGGGCACGCGGCATGGTGGATAAAGAGACGGATGTGCGGCCGTGGCATATCGCAGCAGCCGAGAAGGGTGTCACGGCCCTGTACATGTTAATGTGATGTGGTTTATAAAGCGGATGACTTCTCCGAAAGCTAAATGGGAGATACAGCCGGAGGCTTTGTCTTAAATGGGGCCCATTGATCTCTAGTGGATTACTAGTATAGTTATATGAATATCATGAGATTTCTTATGAACGTCTTCTGTTTAACGGAAGAAAATCAACAGTTGGTATACTACCGCTACTTAGTCACCGAGATGTCTGACGTTTCTAACATTTTAGTAGAGTACGCTCTGTATAAAGTCTCTATACGCTCTACCTACCTACCTAGCTAGTTGGATAAAAAGAAGGATAAACACATAGCACATATATCGCTACCAACTCCGTCTATGACATGACCAAATCCACTTACCGTCCTCTATGTATAAGCCCTATAACATTCCTCTTCTCTACTTTTATTTTCCACTTTCCCACCGAACTTGTCCTTTTCTGTTATAAACCGAAAGAAAGGGGTAAAAAAAGAAACCAAAAAAAAAAGGGGGGGGGGGGAGGGGCACCAATGGCCAACTTCACTCAGTCGGCCAAGAAACCCGGGAACAGGTACCGGACCTTCTCGAGGGCGTCGGGGCTGCGGCCCTCAGGCTTGGTGCAGAAGGCGACGGCGCCCTTGCTGGCGCCCTCCCAGTGCTTCGCGGCGACGAGGTCCGAGTTCTCGCGGCGGCAGAGCTCGTCGAGGACGGCGCCGACGAGGCGGCGGGCGTTGCGGCCGTTGGCCTCCATGTGGCGCATGACCATGGAGACGTCGACGTCGTCCGTCTCGTGCCAGCAGTCGTAGTCGGTCGCCATGCAAATCACCTGGAAAGCCATCTCGGCCTCGCGCGCGAGCTTAGCCTCGGGCAGCAGCGACATGCTGATCACGGACCCGCCCCACGACCGGTACAGGTTCGACTCGGCCCGCGTCGAGAACTGGGGGCCCTCTGTTGGAGATGTGGTTAGAATTTCGCTTCTCTTCTTTTTCGTTTCTTGATCTTTCGCGCTCAACTCTTCCCCTAATTCAACCGCTCCCCTCCCCCCCAAATAAAAAAAAAACCAAAAAAAAAGAAGGGGGGGCCGTTGGGAGATGGATCCGAATAAGGGAGGGATAGGTGCGTTCAACATACCCATACATATAGCGGTACCCTTCGGGTGCAGCACGACGCCGTCGCCCTCCATGCTCCGGGCGCAGCCGCGCACGACCTCGGCGACCTTGGAGTCATAGGGATCGCCGAAGGGGACGTGGCCGACGAGGCCGCCCTCGAAGAAGGTGAAGGGGCGGACGCCCTTGGTGCGGTCGATGACCTGGTCGGGCACGACGAAGTCCATGGGCTTGATCTCCTCGCGCAGGGAGCCGACGGCGGAGAAGGCGACGACGCAGCGCACGCCGATGTGCCGCAGGGCGGCGATGTTGGCGCGCGCGGGGATCTCGTGCGGCGCGTGCTCGTGGTGCGCGCCGTGCCGCGCCAGGAAGGCCACGGGCACGCCGCCGTGCTCGAGGATCAGGATCGGCGCCGACGGGCGGCCCCAGGGCGTCTGGGGGTTCACCCGCGCGATCGGCGTGTACCCGTCGATCTTGTAGAGGCCGGTGCCGCCTATCACGGCGATGTGGACGGGTCCTGTAAACGAAGAGGAAGAAAGATTGATTAGATTATCGTGGATATCAGGATATCACTAACACTGGAGGAGGGAGAACGGGGGGTGTGGGATGTGGAATCCGGGATTGGTCTTAACGTACGATCGAAAGTCTCTGGTAGGTCTGCCATGGTTCGCAGTCTATTTTTACAGCCAGACGGACTTCAATTGAGTGGATAATGATCACTGTGCTTTCGAAGTTGAGATATATTTCGATTTATCTGAAGTTATCGTCGATAGCGAGCAGAGATAACAGCAAATGGCAGAGGAGAGGAATTTTGGTTGCCCCTCCCCCGCCTTCCCCTTTAGTTGCATATTTGTGGGGCTCCTCCAGCGCGTTTTAAAAGCACTGGCTTGAACCGGTCCCTGCATTTTCACTGCTCCCGTCCAATCGTCTCATCCTCCGTCTTGATTTCACCATCCGAGCTACCTGGTACGCGTAGTAGGTCTGTATGCCATGAACTCAAGAAAGAACGGAAACTTCGACAATATAAATCTAGTCTTGGAGTAATGTCGCTGTTTATCCATTACCAACAGTAATCAAGAGTCGCGTTTTGGTTATGTACAAAACTCTGCTACCGACGGCTTGTAGTAAGGGGGGGTTCATCATCACCATTGTTCCTAAATAGACATATATGTCGAGAAACCGGGCATCGGTGTTTCTGTATGACAAGAGATGTCTTGTCAATACTGGCCTTCCCCAATCTCGGCCAACAGGTGATCGTCGCGCAAAGTGCCGGTGTATAGAGTGATCTCAATACCGGCTAATCGTGCTGGCGAATGAACTCCCCGTACATACCCATTACCACCTTCGTACCGGTATAGTGCCAATATCGCCGCTTGAAGTCAAGCTTTCTGCATCATACCCGCCTCACGATCATGGCTCCGCAGCCGGGAGAAGTCTGTGAGGGGGGGATACTGGAAGGTAAGGTAAGGTAGGTATCATCTTGGCCGGCTAGAGTGAGTATACGTTGGGACACCTGATCATCTCCTCTTCATTCTTGTGATCGAGCATTAATCGAGCATTATTGAAGTCATTCTTGGAGCATCCCTTGGCCTGGTTGAATCTGCTTCGGCACACATCCGCCATCATGTTCGGCAGTGTTCTCCTGAGAGTGACTATTCAACTGGCACTCTTAGCAGATGCATTGGCTCAAACCATCATTGTGAACAATCAAGTCGTCAGTTAGTCGAATCGCTTTTCTCATTGCAAGCCAGAACTTGAGATTATCTAAGTGGATGGCACATCGCAGGAGCTAACTTGATGCCTTCTCGCAATCCAAAGCTGCCGATGAGTCCACCATCGCTCCCGCCTTCGCCGTCCTCGATGTCGGGAGTTCGAACGCGACAGCTGACCTATTTCCCGGCGAGTCTCATCAACTAACGGACGATGTCGTCGCAAACCTGACTGGTCTGGGATTGACCAACATGATCTTGTTTGCTTTCCCCGACCCGACGGTTGTAGCTAACGGTTCTATTATCGGGCATTGTAAGACCTTCCCCGGTGACGATGTCGTATTCCCAGGCTTCATTACTAGTCGTGTATTCAATTTGTTGCTTGGTGGGAGCCTTCTTCAGACTAAACCACTGGCTTCCCCTTGTTATAGTGACTATGGGAATCAAGATGCAGACAAGTGTGCAGAAATTACCGCGGATTGGTCGAACGATTCGTATATCCAGTGAGTGTGCCTTCGTGATTCTCACTAGGAAGACAATTTATACTCATGTTTAACTTAGTACTAATGATCCGACGTCCATCAATGCAATCCTCTATCAAGGGACCACTTGTGTCCCTCATACGATCAACCCCTATTTACAGAACTGTACCCTTGGGGCATACCCTACTATTTCAGTTAATGTAACCTCAGTCGCCCAAGTCCAGCTAGCGATCAACCTGGCGCGGAATCTAAATCTGCGCCTCGTTATCAAGAACACCGGCCATGACTTTGGTGCTAAGTCAACCGGAGCAGGAGCTCTCTCTCTCTGGACTCATAACATGAAGGACATCCGGTTCTACGAGGACTATGAAGAGGGATCATACAAGGGACCGGCTTTCAAGATGGGAGCTGGAGTGCAGACCTACGAAGCATACGAAGCAGCTCATAAGGCAAATGTCACCATTGTTGGCGGGGAGGGAAAGGTAGGCCTTTGTCGGTAGTTTTCGTCGGGAAGAGTGGCTAATGTTGATAATACACCTCAAAGACAGTAGGGATTACGGGAGGATATATCCTCGGCGGCGGCCATTCTCCTCTGTCAAGCATGTACGGCATGGCAGCAGACCATGTAAGTGATATCGGATTGCTTTCGTACCTAATATCTAATAACTCAGGTTCTTTCCATGGAAGTCGTCACAGCCGATGGGCGCTTCGTCACAGCTAGCGAGTCGTCCAACCCCGATCTCTTCTGGGCTCTCCGAGGTGGGGGTGGCTCTACATATGGCGTTGTAACGTCCATGGTTATCAAGGCGTTTCCCAAGATATCCGTCACCACGATGAATTTCAGTCTTTCCACCGGCCGGAACGTGTCTGTAGACCAGTTCTGGCAAGCGGTGCGAGCGTACTTTGAAGACTTCATCAAGTATACCGACGCTGGCACGTATTCGTACTTCAACCTGAATGCCTTGAGTGGAAACTATGTCTTCAATATGGCATCATGGTTCGCGCCTAATATGACTATGGCCGAATTACAGAATCTGACGGATCCTTTCTGGAAGGCTATTGAGGACATTGGGCTTACATCCGATATACAACCTGTCTATCGGGAGTATGACAGCTTTTATGATGCTTGGGATAATTCCTTCCCCCTTGAGGCTTGGGGTTCCAACCTATTGCGCCAGGGCAGTCGACTGTTCCCCCGCGCCAATTGGGAGGACCCAGTCAAATTGTCGAGTACGTTCGAGGCAATTCGCTACGTAGTCAACAGCGGTGGGTTAGTCATGGGGTTTAACCTCGCAGCCAACCCTAAATCGGGATATCCGGACAACGCGGTGAATCCGGCCTGGCGAGAGACGGTGCTTCATGCCATCGATGCCATTACCTGGACGCAAGACATGTATACGGAGCTGATCCAGATCTGGAGCAATGTGCTCACGTACGACTGGGGCCCGGCGTGGCGCGCCGTGTCGCCCGGGTCCGGCGCCTACCTCTCGGAGTCGGACTACATCGAGCCCGACTTCCAGCAGTCGTTCTGGGGCGTCAAGTACGACAGGCTCTACCAGCTGAAGAAGGAGCTCGACCCCTGGGACGTGTTCTACGCGCAGAACGCTGTCGGTTCGGAGGACTGGGAGATGTCGGGGTTCGTCTTCGGGAACCTGCCCTCGCAGAATAGCAAGCTGTGCCGAAAGGGCACAAGCCTCAAACGCGACCGCGGGTATTGAATTCTTGAGAGGTTGGGAGGTGCAATATATCGCTTCTTACGATCTTTGAGTGTGTGTGCGATGGTTATTTGTGCACGGACTAAGCAGACGGAACGGCCCGAGCTCGCTTGGTTGTCTTTTCCCGTCCTGATAAATGAAAGCTTTTTATTTTTGAGACCAACGAGATTGACATATTCGATTAACTATAATCTCTAGCGGTGCGCATGACATCCTGGTATTTATCTTATCTCTCTCTCTCTATATATATATATCGATCACACCTAAGAAGCCTACAGATTGAGGTAGGAGAAGTAACATCAGAATCTTGTTTCTACTAGGTTTTATGCGCTCTTGTGATATAAATTCACATCATCCCCATGCGCTTATTAGGATGGAAGCGGTAGCTTCACTTAAGCTAACGCCCCTTTCTTTAGCTTGCTTCCTCTTGGTAATGTACCTAGGTAGCCTGTTATTTTCATTACATGTCTGATGCTTTTGCTTAGTGATTGATCTTTAAAGATTGTGGATAAATCAAAGCCTGAATGATTGCGTCTTAGACAAATCGATATTACGTCAGCAAATTCATATAAGCAAGGGGCACCTATTATTCAGCGGTAATGTATCCCATATAGTCATACATCCATCTATCTATGTAGCCTGTTATATGCACAACTTGAAATCTTATTGACTACATGTACCTCTAACCACCACAGAGTGACTTCACTGATTGCTCCACCAACTGATTTTTCATCGTCAAAAGCTACTGTCCGGGTCGCAATATTTGGCTTAACCTGCAATATCGACGGAACACTAGTTCTCCAATTTAGACAGTAGTGAGATATACCTCAACCCAGTATCCAGGCCGGTTATTATAGAGCGACCTTTTTGTAACCTGCCCGGGCACCATTTCGCCCCGCCATCGTCAGGACTTCCTCGCCCGGATCGGGATCTCAATGCAGGTGGTGGGGCCTGCTTCGGGTTGCACGCTCTATTCGTAAAGGTTCAGAAATTATATCCTATCCTCAGAACAGGGCATCACAGTATGACATCGCCTTTGAGGCTGGATGTCGATCCAGCACACTTGTGGAAACATGATTCTATCGAGGAGCGAACCTTCGCGGCAGCTTTGATCTGTCTCGAGGGCCATTACACGCAGTCTCCCGTCATGGGACCGCAGTCTATTTCCAAGGTGATCAGCATCATCTCCAAAACACTCGAGAAGACACACACACTCAAAGATGTCAGGTACGAGCTCAGCAGGGTCTAAGAGTAGAGCTACGGGCCGCATGCTGACTTTGAGTCGCAGGGAACTTTTGTCAAAAAACCTTCGGGTCTGGATCTGGTTGCGCAGGGCAGTCTGCGCGGCAATATGCGATCTCAACGAGAAATCCCTCGGTGTGCGGTCAGAACCTTTCGTGCCCACCAAGTTCATCGATATCACTACTCCTGAAGTCACTGCTCTGATCATTAAGAACTACGTGCCCCTTAAGGAAGCATTACAGATGCTCAATAAACTCATGCACATCGCCCGAAACTTGCTCGTTACTACCGACCCCGAGGTGCCCCAGGATCTCTCAGCGGCCATTAGTTTCGATCATGAGGTGTACGAGGCGATATGTCTTTGTGTCAACGTCACTAGCAAGGGTATTGATGGTGAGATGCCAGAAGATGATGCCTCGAGGGTCAAACTAAATGAAATTACTGAGCTCTGTAAGTTCGCATAAATTCACGCTTTGTGCCACTCCTAGCCGACTGACCATTTTGTTAGACAAGAAGGTATTGGTGACGTCGCTTCAGCAAGCGCATAACTGGATTGCCAAGAATGACCGGAACAAAATGACATTCTGGTACCAGGTGTTGATCGAATCCCCAGACGTCGACATCAATCCAGGACCGGATGATCGCCACGAGCCCGTGCTGGATTACCCATCCGCCAGAAGCATGTACCTTCGTGATGAAATTGCTAACTGGCTGAGAAGAAACTCGAAAATGTGTAGTACTGCTGCCGCGATATGCAAGGAGTACTTTGAATCCCAGGATGACCATGAGAAGAATCGATGGCTTCCCCACGATGAAAACCTCTCGTGGAACTATACCCCTCCCCAGATGTGGGCATGGAACCCCGATTTGTATGATGAGGCCTCTAACATCGTCTCGACGTGGAACCCCGAGGAGGACAATAAATACGAGCAGGATAGAGCATATGGCCGCGTATCGCACGAGCTAGACCAATGGTGGGATACTGCACGTTGCCCGAATGCGGGTAACCTAAGCTTAACCATGTATCCCATCGATTTTGTTCCGGAACGTATCAAGGAGTGTGAGGCAAACCTCATGCAACGTTATGCTGCGGCTGAACCTCCAGACGATCCAGGCGACGCATTGGAGCACAACGTAGATGACGGGCAGCACCCCGACTGGCAGGCCCAAGCACCTCACGCAGCTCCAAACTTTGCACCGGAATATGACGAATATGAGGAAGAAGCTGATGATGATGATTCATATGGTGAAGGGCCCATGACGGGGCTGCTTACCGAGGTTCCAAATATTCTTGATCCCAAACAGATTGAGGCCTTACATATGATTGTCAAGTCATGCATACTCGAGTCGGCAGGATCGGGTTTAACTCGGTTTGGTGAGAACCTTCAGCAGACCCGATGCCGTATTTTCCTAGCTACAGATTGTGGCAGGAATCTTCTTAGGGAAATGCTAGTGTTTATCGCCGTTTGGGAGAAGGATGAGCAGTCTCTCATCTTCCAAATCAGCAGCCATATTGTACAGGCAATCCACGAGAGCTCCCTCATACCATATGCGTGGAATGCAATTCGGAGCCCGAAAGACATAATATCGCCAGCGCAAACCGTGCTCCTACGCCTCATCACCTACCTCTCCCGTACTGCTTTCTTCCCACATAAAGACTACAATCCCACCATAGAGTCGAAACCAGAAGATGTGGAGAAGGTACTCTCCAACGAAGACGTGCGTCTTAGTAAGATGCTCAACTTCCTCTATGGTATCTTCCGCAGTCGCATAGTGCCAGAGTGTGTGGCCTTGATGCAAATTCAAGGAGAGGTTCGCAAAAACCGACTTGATCCAGTCGACTTCCCGGTGGACAACTGGGATCTTGAGCGGGCAAAAGATGGCCTAGTGCAGTACCTCGATTTTCTCTATACAATTGCCGACATTCATCCACTTCGTCAGCATCTCATTGACTACGAGGCCGTATACGAGCTTCTCAAACTCCTCGAGGGCCTCGACGTCGGTGTAGAGAGGGCCCCCTTCGCAGGCTCTCGACACAATAACGCCGCGGCAACTCCCTCCACAACATCTACCCCACAAGCGTCATCCTCCAGCAATCCACCGCCGCCTCCACCGCCGCCGCCTCCCCTCTCGGACCCGCCGCACGAATTCCCCTGGACAGGCATCAAGGGACAGGTACTCTCGATCCTGGCGGCGCTGCTGCAGCCGCCGCCGGGGCAGTCGTCGCCGGGCAATCCAGCAGTACAGCTGCAGATCGTGCAGCACAACGGCATCGTCGCCCTGCTCAACTGCTGCCTCTACGATGACAACAACCGCTTCTGCCGCGAGCGCACCCAGCTCTGCCTCAAGTGGCTCATGGACGGCTCCCCCGACGCCTCCGCCTTCCTGCAGAACCTCGTCAGCGCAAACCAGGGAGGCCCCGCCGCCGCCGCCGCTGCCGCCACCGCTACCAATACGCGGCCCTCTCCCGCTAATAATAATAGCAGTAGTAGTAATAATAGCAGCGGTAGCGGTAGCATCACGCAGAGCGTACGCATCGACGGCATCCCCGGGGAGGTCAAGGTGCAGGTGCGTAGCTCGAGCGCGCCCGCGGGCGACGTAAACGACGTGGGGGGCATCGGTGGTGGCGGAGTCGGAGGCGGAGCAAGTCTGCGGAGCAGGCTGGAGGAGAATCAGAGCCGTAGCGAGGAGCTGGTTAATGACCTGCTCGCCCTGACGGTGGCGGACGACGGCGGCGGTCGGCTGCAGCGCCATCCGTCACCGTCGCCGCCGCCGCCGCCGCCGGTGGACGGCGACGAGACCGAGGACGAGTTTATGTGAGGGACGATTATTCATGACTTTGTGGGCTTTTCTTTTCGGGGAAAGGGTCTGGATCGGGATTGGGCAGATGGAATGGAATGGGATGGAAAGTAGGTAGGTAGATAAAAAGGGGAGAGGGCAGGGGGCTGGTTCATCAAAGTTGGTACGCGGGTGAGTGGTATGTAGTAAGTTAGATTAGGTGCTGGAACTGCATGGGAAAGGGGGCAGAACATACCTTTAATTCTTTTTCTCTCTATTCCCCTTTACTTGATTTTTTCCCTTTCGGTGTACATATGTATATACATGCAGGAAGCATATCTTACGGTTACTCATCGTGTGTGTAGTATCGAGCACTTCAAGCGGGACTCGGGGCGTTTTTTTTTGTACGGGTTTATATTCCTACGAGGGGTTCATTTGGGGGATATACCTGCACCCAGCTCTCGTTCTCGGAATACTATTCCAGATGGGAAGAGGGAGAAGAAGTAAACCAATGACATAAGTACCTAGAGTTGAGGAATATGGGTATACTTAATTCGGCATGGGGGAGAGAGAGAGAAAAAAAGGATATACAAGACGTAAGAAATATCGATTAAAACTTGCTGTTTTGATGATATTTATACTTGACATGCGTGCCTAGATACCGAGGACGAAGCTGTGTCGTCTTTTTTTTTTTTTTAGCCTCCTGGTTTTTTATTATTAAAAGAGTTACCAAAATATGTTTCTCAATAACTCCTTTAATCCACCACGAACGTTGCTATAAAAAATTCACGTCTAGAAAGATATCACTTGTCGCCCCCAAAGGACTTAGGCAACCCCTCGGCAGCCTATCGAGACAGCTAACTTAAGAGCACAGCACTATTTCTCTCTTGTCAAGGTTGCCCCTTGTAAAATATCCCATTAGAGGTGCGTTTCACTGAGAGGTGGCGTTAGGTACGTAATGTCATGTAGCAATGGGCTTTAGATAGAGAGGTCTATTTTTGGAAAATCTTCCAATAAAATAATTTTCTTCCATGTAAACACTTGACTATCCCCTCGGAAATCAACATATTCATTCCGGTTAACCGAGAGAGCGAGAACCTACTGTGTCTAGTGACATATCTAGTAGTATAGCAACGTTTTGTAGGCAGCGAGAAGTAGTAAGTATGTAGAGGAACCTGAGCACATTTTCATCCTCACATTGTTTTCCATTCCGTTCGTGAAATCTATCCGTTTTCTCCAACTTCCAAGGCCGATCGTTCACTCTCCCCATGTCACGCCCAGGATCTTCTCAACCTGCTCGTACATATCTTCGTTATCAACCACCATTCTGATGAGCATCGATGCCTCCAGTTCCTCGAGCACGCTGGCATCGCTCGCTCGGAGCTGGCTCATGACCATCTCGCCTACGTCCTGGTTGACGGCTATGATCTCATCGAGTCTCGAGCGCGGAGTGACCGTCTCTTCAAGCATGGTCTGTGTCTGTCCGATGACGGCGGCGATGGCTTTCGCATCGGACGTCTTCTGGCGCTTTGGATTAGAGCCTACCCCTTCGAACACCGTCTGCGTCGCGCTCGATACAGACCAGCTCTCGTTGGCTTGTGTAGAAGCATTAGCATAGCAACGTTTTTGCGGAGTCGTGTTGACTGCGACGCATTTCTGATTCGGTTTATTAGCACTTGTAGTCCTAGATGTTTTTTTATTTTCCTCCCAATGGGTCAGGTCTGTCTGAACGGTACAACCTTGAATCGAACTTCCATTTTTGGTTATATTAGTTGACAGTTCCTCTGCTGGCTGCTTGGTATTGGAGGTATCTTGATCGAAGTCTAACGCAAGCTCGTCACCACTGCTATCCGTAATGGTCTTATCATCGTCAAATCCCTCTTCTTGCCTCGCCCCCTGAGATTGTACGGTAGCCTTTTTGATAGGCGTAGCCAGACTAGCGTCGGGTCCCGGATGGCACGCTTGAACCGCGGCTGATGACTTCGTTCCCGCAGAGGAGTTGGGCACTTTCTTTGGCTTATAGTTCTTAAGAATGATCCTAGGCTGCTTCTGGGAGTTTGGATGCTGCGCTGACTGAGTCGTGGTTCCAGAAATCGATCCCGCGGTGGAAGATGTCTCCTTTTCTGTCTCGGCTAAACTTTGGCTGGAGCCCTTATAAGCCTCTTGAGCCGCCCTGCGTGCTGGAAATACGGCTGGGCGACGTGGAACTAGTAGGTCTACATCTGAGGACGTAGCTGGTCTCGGCGGCAACAGTACATCATCGCCACCAGTGCCGGGATTTGCTCGTTGCGTCCGATAAGCTATAGCTGAGTATGGCCGGCTGGGATCAGAATATAGTGAAGGAATAGGCCCTACATGGTTAGTGAATCCTGGAGTAGGAAATCGTCTGTACAGAGGAATAGGTGGGCTGCGGTTATCTTGGTGTCGTCCTCTCGATAGTTGATATGGGGGAAGGTATCCACGGGCTGCTGGGGCATCAGTCGGGTAAGGAGAAGGTGAAGGCGAAGGGGAAGGCTGTGACCGGCGGGAAGGGAACATAACCGGCGGGCGTCGGGCTGTGTTTGGAGTTGAAACAGGCGTTCTTGTCATCCACAGCATGGGATCCTGCACCTCACCAAAGCTTGTCGACATTGCACGGTGATAGGAATTCTGACGTTGATTCCGTGCCAGTGGTTGAATTCTGGATTGGGATTGCGAGCGCAACGAGACGTCAATGTCCCTGTTAGGTGGTCTTGGTGGCATATTGTGATTGATCAAAGTTGGGCACATATATATATATATATATATAGCATATATTATTATTATGATTCTGTGTCAGTCCTTTGAGGAGGGCGAGTAGAAGAGATAGGTATAGAGAACTGCTTCTCGGTGGTTATGTACGTAGGTACTAACTTACTATATTGACAGTACCTACCTATGGAATGATGTTAATACTGAAAGTAAGTAGGTACACTGGTTAAGTACCTACCTACCTTAGGTACCTATGTAGATACCTCGTACAATGAAGGTTACCTAACAATTCATCAACACAGGTACATAAATCAAGAAGAACCTTATCTTCAAATAGGTAACTAGGTACCTAATATAGTAGGTAGGTACCAAAGGTAGGTACCTAATCTGGACATGACGGGATGCATCTATCGTGCCTTTTTATTGCAATAACAGCTAAATGACTCTCGTGCGGCTATTGGCTAATGCAGCATGCAGGCGCACAGACCCTCCGCATTTTTCTAGGTAGGTACCTACGTATTCAACCACACTAACCCAAAGATTCCCTTTCGCGATTCCGCGCCCGTAGCTTGCGACCTCTGCAACACCATCTTCGAGGATACGCATCTTTACGCACCTGCGACCAGACCACCATTGGAAAGGGACATCGTCTGCTTTCTCCATAACCCTAAAGCCATCCGTCTGTCCCTACACCACCATCTTGCGACTGCGCCCTTCCGAGGTAATTATTTCCCACCTCGCACCTTGTTCCACTTGCATCCTCGTCCGCTTGGCCTACGAGGGTAGCTAACGCGCCTCGAGCAGACAGGTCAAGGTGCAGCAGGCCTCCACGCTCGCTACATTGCGCAGCGCTTTCGCCCACCAGATCAACCAACGCACACCATTGGCAATTCAGCCGGCCGTCGACATGGCGCCGAACCGTGGCCCAGGCAACAAGGATGTCTACATCCACGAGATTAACCGGACTCCCGAGTACGAAGAGTTCATCCAGAAGCTGACGGCCTTCCACACGCAGCGAGGCACTCCCTTCGAGCCCGAGCCCCGCCTACCTACTATGCATGGTCACGTTAATGTCGATCTGCTGCAGCTCTACAAGGCCGTTATTGAAAAGGGAGGCTATGACGAGCTGAACAAGGTCCAGAAGGCCTGGGGCGTCCTTGCTGGCGAGCTGGGTATGCACTATGTCGACAGCAAGGGCATGGGCCAGATGTCCTTCCAGTTGAAACAGGACTTCTATCGCTTCCTCGCCGCCTACTGGATCAAGGACCAGTACGGCAAGGAGCCGCCGCCCAAGGAGATTCTGGAGCAGCAGTCTTGCGCCAGCAAGCATGGCCCTGTCTTGACCCGTACTATGGAAAACTTCAAGATCGCTGCCAAGCGTCCCGGGGAGGAGACACCGACTAGAGATGACCGCCAAAGCGAAGGCACCCCTACTTCGACAAATCGAGCTTCCGGCCGTCTTCGTGAAGCTCCTCCCCAGCGCGTTCCATTCCAACCCGAAACGGGGCCCAGCCGCCAGACCAGACACGCCTCTTCCCACCACAACACACCATCGTCGAGCACCGCGCACAACCCTCACCCCTCCCATGCGCAGCATAATCATCACCTCACTCCTCACCACAACTCTACCAACCCTCTTCACATTGTCCAGGCTCAGCAGGCTGCCGTGCGCGGCCCTTCAAGCTCCTTCATCCCGACAAATCCCGACACTGCCTCGCGCCTTGGAGACGTCTTCGAACCACGACCGCCGATATCCGTTGCGCTTCGTCCCGTCAACACTCCAGGAAACAATCCGGTCGAGTTCGCCAAACGACAGCGCCAACTCCGAGGTTTACCAGATTCGCAGGTCCCTGGTCGTCCTATTATGCCCGGTGGTAAGTTTTGAGACGTTCAAGCTCTCTATATAATGTGCGTTGCTAACATGGATAGCGGGCTTCGACGGGCCAAATATATATACACGATGTCTTCAAGCTCTTCGATCCCGCATTCCTACAGAGCAGGCTTTCGCTCTGAACCATCTCGTCAAAATATCATACGAGAGGGGCGATAAGTATAAGTTTGAGTCTTTCCTTGGTCTAGCAGAGGGACTTATCGAGAAAGCTCTAGAGATCGGAAACCTATTCTACCATATTGATTGGCAGGTTGCCTATTTTGGTGACCAGGACAGTTCGGATGTCGGCATCCTTGATGGGCTAAACGGAACAGATGATATCCTCGAACGCATCGAGAAGCTTTCACCAAAAGTGATCCTCGACTACTTGCAGCCTGCGGAATTCACTGACCGCCTCGTACGAATTACCGAAGCGATTCTCACCATTCGAAACATGGTCATGTTGGTGGAGAACGCTATCTACATGGCTGAAGTCTATCCTCTAAAAGATCTTCTATGCATCATTTTGCATTTACCAAATCTAGAAATGCTAGTTGAAATCAAACATTTCGCCCTAGACATCGCCGAACAACTTACGCCCTGGCTCATGCTAGACTCTAGCGATCCGTTGTATCGGACACTTCTGGCCCAGTTGAACTCGTCAGATCGCGGAACCATATTGACATCCCTACGCGCAATTAGTCGCATATCGATGAACCTAGAAGCTACCAACAAATTGCAAAACGTTCCTCCCGTGGTACTGCAGAATATCATGAACTGGCTTCTGCTCAACGACGAAGAACTTATGGATGCATGCTTAGACTTTCTCTATCAATACACGGCAGTCGTCGTCAATGTCGAGTCCCTACTAAAGGCTGTTGATATGGAACATGTCGTGCCGCATCTTGTCAGACTCCTAGCTCATGGCGCCAAGCGAGTCAAGGAAGAAAGAATTCTTGAGCCAGAGCGAAAAGCACCATGCTCTGAAGAGGTCGCTAGTCTACCTCAAGAGCTCCAGGAGAAACTCACGAGTACTGACGAGCCTCAGAGATGTTTTCATTGGCTGCAGAGTCTGTTCGAGGAAGACCCCGAGTCTCACATTACGCAAATTGCTATCTGGCAAGCATATCAAGGGTCCTTTGGGGCTCTCGCGGGCGGTACGAGAAATACACTTAGTGCAGCAGATTTTATTAGGAATGTCAGTCACGTTTTTAGTAACGCCCGTGCCCAAATCATCAGGGGCCCAGGGGAAGTCCAACGCTTCATTATTGAGGGAATCCGGGCTCGAACTGCACCGATGAACTACGAAACGAAGGAGGAGTACTCACGGTGTCAGTGGCAGTCAGCCAAGAACTCGTTCGTAAAGAGGTGCAATCAATTCTTTCTCAGCGGTGAGAAGATGTGGCAACACGTCCTGACGGCCCACTTGGGCGTCACTGTCAGCGATGAAGGCAGGATCGAGGACAAAGATATCAATACATCTTGCGACTGGCTGGATTGCACCAAATACCCGAAGCCGAAGAGCATGAAACTGTCAGAGCTCGCCCGCCATATCAAGACGCACGTGCCCCCGACACAGAAGCGCGCCTTAGCTGATGGAGCGGACCCGATGGCGAAACGGCAGAGAAAATCATACATAACCCCAGCTAGGACGATGTCCCTAACCTACGAGCAGACCCTTATAACCCGGGACGAGCGCAACGCCAAGATCGAGCAGGCAGCTGGCATTCCCCTGAGCGCCGTGCTGGTGCTCCGCAACATCGCCCGCAACGTTGTGAAGACAGAGTCTGAGGAGGCGCTGCTGAAGAAGCACGAAATGGGAGGCGAAGGGGGAGGTTGGAACGAGAAGCTGTTCCGCCCCGTCATGGTTCGCTTGTTCGAGGTCATGACTGAGAACAAGGCCATGGTAAGTTTTGGACCCTCCTTTTCCATATGTTTACAAACATATCTTGAGTTTATTTGACGACTAACGGAAACTTTTTTTATCTTATAGGCTGGGTATATCACCTCTCTTCTGCAGCTGGTCCAGGATGATTGAGGTCCTCTCTATTCTCCCCTGGTCAAATCGATCACGCTGAACTTTGATATGCCAACTCAATTCAGCATTTTCTCAGCAGATGAAACCTCATTTACTTCGTTTTCGGAGTTGGAGGACGACTGGTTCTGAAGCATAGCCACAGGCAGAGAAAAGGAAAGAGATTCTTTTCTCGTGTTTTTCTATTTTCTCTTTCATTTCTTCGCCATTAGATAAATTCGATCCAGTTCCTCTTAACCTGCAATAGGAGGTTAATCTGGTCGATCGGGTCGATATCGCGAATTCTGTAAGAAAAAAAACCCCCAAAAAAAACCTCAAGTGTACGAAATGAATACCCATTAGGCAGGTCAAGGGCAAAGCAGGTGTTCTTTTTTTTATTTTACCTTGTGTTGGTTTATTAAATCTTTTTTCTGCAAGGGAGGAGTCGTTTACGGATCGCGGGAGCCGGCGTAGAGGGGAGGGGGGGGGAAATCACCACCGAACGGCAAGGCACAGAGGTAGGGGTTGCGTTACTTCCGCTGTATAGGGTTTACGTGAAGTTTGTTTGTATGAGGTAGAGGAGAAGATGGACGAGAGAGAGGGCGAGAGGGATAAAGGGGGAGGAGGGAGTAAAGAGAGTGAACTGCTACCTACCTACCTAATATATCTACTCTGCCGACCATTAGTTGACTATGTATGTGCTTCCCCCGAGCTGCTTCAATTATGGTTGCTTACCTACCTTACCTTGGTAAGTGAGAGGGTATTGAAAGGTCCTGGTTAATATTGATGTAGCAGTGAACTCTGAGCTGAGCTTTATAGTAGGTACATAGAGTAGATACATATAAAGTGGTGAGTGTATTACTCTCGTACTATCCTCTTCCTCTCTCATAATGTTCCATCTATCGTCTGCTCTCTTCTCACGAGGAACCCTACATCAATGCCTTGATCATGATGGTAGTCATCGATAAGAAATAGCATTATAACCTATAGTTGGTTGATGATCGACTGTATGTGGCAGAGTTAGTCTAATAACCCATAACCAATCCTATATTTTGCTATGCCATGTACAAACAGCAGTCAAAGAGGAAATGAATGTTGCTTTAAATATTCAATGTACTTTGATTGCACAATAGTAAACAAAATTCACCCCCAGGTGAGGGTCGGCGAGCAAAAGGAAAACAAGAACACTCTTTAATTCTCAATGAAATTCGTAATTAAAGCAGGGTTAATTTATCGCTAATTTTATACTGTTATTTATGTTAGGTGATAAGGTTATACCTATTAATCGCCAAGGGTTTTTTTTTTATACCTTGCTTTTTAATCGCTCCATGTGCCTTTTTGCTTATTTTTCTACAGGTAAGGGTAACAATCAAGACTAGCCTTTGGCATTTTCTTGGTGAATAGAAATTCAGCCTTTCCCAATATCCTCTTCCCCTGTCTTTTAATATCCCTCTGCTGGACTACCATTGGCCAGTATATGAGAGCGGCTCATCAAGTACACGGCTTCACCCTCGAGACTTCTAATCTCGCCTACTAGCCTGTCCCTCACGAACCGCTTCGAGGATGAGGTCCTTGGCTTTCTCACAGCCTTCTCTTGAGCCCAGGATCTCGATGGCCTCGTCTCTGTTTTGGTCACGTGGCACATTGATCTTGCATCCGCTCTGTTTGCGAATTGCGTTGACCTTGGAACCGCCGAGCCCAATGACATGACGGTAGGTTGAGGGATCTGGAAGGATGAGGTACCCAGTGCTGGTGTTCTTCTTTGCCTGATCAAGCGCTGCCGATATGGCTTTCTTGGCCTTTTCAATGTTTTCCTGATTGCCCTTGAGTACCCAAGGGATATCGCCTTCTTCCGATGAAGCGTTGTCTACAATGCTCCATGAGTGCACGTCTGCCGTGGTATCTGCATCATCCGTAATGAGAGGTAGTACTCCAGTATTCATTCGCGTACTTGCAGGCTTGGTCTTGGGGGGAAGAGCCTGACCAGCATGGTCGACGGTGACTTTGTATTCATTACGTAGCCTGCGGAAGAATTGACCATTGTCTGAGATGGCGTGATGATATTTCCGAGGAACTTGAAGTGTTTCGCCCTGCTGCTCCTTGATTATTGACGATATGTGCTCTTTGGCCTTTTCAACGCCGGCAGGTAGGCCAACTATCTTCACTTCTGTCGAGTCACTCCCTTGTCGGGGGATATCAATGGACACGTTAAACTGTGACTCGATTTGGCGCTTTGTCTCGCCACCTCGCCCAATTAAGGACCGGTGCTTTTCGACAGGGACTTCGAGGGTCTCCGTAACTTGGCTTTCGCGCTCTGAGACCACGGCTTGGATGCTCGCAATGATTTTGTCAACGATGTCCTGCCGGCCCTCAACCTTGATAGAGTTGCCATCAGCATCTTGCTTAGGGAATTGGACAGTGCGAGCTTGAAGTCGTCGGTCTTCTGGTCCGCCTGCTTTGATTACAATGTCGCGGAGAGTAGAGCCTGACCCGGTGTTAGCTAGCTAAACAAGCAACATAATTGAGCCGTAACTTACCTCCAGGACCAATAAGGATCTTGTGCCACTTCCTATCTACCTCCACGTTCTTAGTCACGGTATCGTCGAATACTGCCCTCTTTTCTTCTATCAACTTCTTGGCTGCGGCAACTTGCGACTTGGTGCCCTTGATCTGTATTTCTACCATGGCATCCGGGGCTTCGCTGCGCTCGCTGGGGATGTCGATTTTTGCACCAGTGGCCTGGCGAAGTTCATCCATAGCAGAACCGCCAGCACCAATCAGAGAGGGAATCTGCTTCTGTTGAACAGTCACGGTGCCGGTGAATGAATTTTCCTTGAGGTACTGGTAGAGGGAGAAGATCTCGTCGCGGGCTTCATCCGCGCCCTTCCTTGGACCTCTAATAGTGACCTCATCAGGGCCTTGTTGTCGTCGTGGCCTACTAGCTTCGCTGGAGGCATCGACAACTGATTCATCATCGTTGGGCTTTGCAGTCTTGGGGAAATTGATGTGGACACCATATCGATTCTGCAGCCGGAGAATCTGGCTGCCCTGGGCACCAATAAGCTCCCGGTGGTACTTGGGCTCAATCTTAAGTGTGTGAGTAGTTTCATCAGCCCATTGCTTGCTAAGAGATGTGATGTGTGATCTGGCTTTTTCAGCCTTGGCCTTGGGACCCTTCAATTCGACTTCTCCATTCTGCACTTGAATGTCCACATCGAACTTCTCGCGCAGCTCATTGATATGGCTACCCCCTTTGCCAATAAGGTGGTTGGCGAACTTCTGGGGAAAGTCAAATTTCAATGTAAACCCGCGCTCTTTCTCATCCTCCGTCTCCTGTTCGACGAATGCCTTGGCTTTCTGATAAAGCGATTCGACATTAGAGGTAGGACCACGCATAGTTACCGTGGTGCCCTTAACGATGACCCTGACAGGGATATCACCAGCGGCGCGGGTCGTAGCATCCTGCTCCTTTTTAATGAACCTTCGGAGCTTATCTTGAAACCTAGAGTTCCGTTAGTCAGTGCAACCAAAGCCGGCCTGCTCGTCATGATACATACTTGAGTGGCACTTCCAAGGAGACCGTGTCAATCTGTTGCTTCTTGGTAATATCGAGGATGTGATTTCGGGCATCCGCGAGTCCTTGCTGGAAAGATCGAAGCTCTGCAGCTGTAGGCACCTTCTGGGGAATTTGATAAGCATCCGTGAGTGTCTCAGGACCTTCATATACCAAAAGTACGGGAAGCTCAGCTTGTGATGCATCTGGTATGACCAAATGGACGCCAAACCTATCTTGAATCTTAGGTTTAACATCACTTCGCAGGTAGGAATGGAAAAAGGAATCAACTGGGACCGTTTCCAATCGAGAGGGCGGATAGCTGTTGACAATAGAGCTCATCTCTTTTTGAGCCTTCAGCGCATTCTTACCCTCCCTAGCATACAGCTCCCAAGGACTGACAATGCCCTCCGAGAACGGCGTGTTGATATGGATATTGTAGAGGTTCTCTAGGCGCTCAATTTCTCTTCTTTCGCGAAGGTAGCGAGACAGATCTCGCGAATAGCTCGAGGCACCTCCAGCCACATGACTATGGTGCTTCGCTACGTCGAAGACCGAGGTGTGTACTTGCGTGGCCAGGTCCATAGCTTTTTCTAGACCGGTGCTCACATCATCGGCGAGACCAATGACGGTCACGGTGTCGACGCCTGATTCGCTGGGAAGAATGACAACACAATTAGTATCAGCAAAGAACTCGTCCGAGGGAATTCCTCTGTCTCCAATGATAAACTGGTGCGCTCCGTGGCGAATGTCGACCTGGTCCATTTGTAACTGATTATGAAGTTCTTGGACACGACGGTCGATCGCAGCCCGTGCAGCCTGAACAGCGCCACGGTCGCCCGCCAGTTGGATGTAGTTGTCATTTGCGGCCGGTACAAAGGTTGGCCTCTGCCCTCCTGGTGGAATGCTAGGGACCGAATGCGACCACGGCAAATGAGGCGGCACTCGCAGTTGGACCCCATGTTCTGCTTCCAGAGCATTGGCAAGGCTGTTATTGGGACCAGCAATGAACGGGTAGAACTCAGCCGGGATCGTTCTGAGCTTAGTGTTCACAGTAGACGAGCGCTCGCCGGCAATCTTGTTGATAGAGTCGCGAGCTAGAGCGGCCGACAATGCGTTGCCTTCGACGATCACATCAATTGTGGCGTCATCGTCGTCGTCCAAATTGGCTGCGTTATCGTCAACCTTAGGCAACTGTATTCTGGCGCCCGTCTTCTCCTGGATCGACTTAATCGTGGATCCTTGCTTGCCAATAATATGGGCCCGTGCAGACAGCGGAATCGGCACCTTTACGGTAGTCTGTTCAGATGTGTTAGCCGGAACATCAACGGTCAATAAACTAGTGCAAAAGTCGTGCTATCCTTACCTTGACGCCAATCTGTTGCACAAGATCCCGAAGAGCCTGTTGCGCCTTGTCCTGGGGCCCTGTTGCTTCGAATTTGAGATGCCCACTAGGAGCCGGCACCATGGAAATAACCGCGCGAGACTTGCGGTTTATATCCTTCACAATGTCGGGAATGGGGCGCTTGAGCTGGGTGCGAGGAAGGATATATCGCGACTCAAGGAGGACGCTCTCGACGTTGCGACCAGGGATCGACATGGGCGGGGGCACTCCTGTGGGTGTCGAGACTCCCGACGCCGGCGTGGACGTCTGCGGAGTGCCATTGGCGGACCACGAGTTCCCATTAGCATGGCCATTGAGGCCAGCCTTTGCGCCAGCCCAGATGGGAGGGAAATTATTCTTGGCGGCGGCTGTCTTGGGAACGCCGAGCTCCGGGAAGGCCTCGTGGGATTGGGTGTCGAGCGAGGCAGAGGCTTTCGCGGGCTGCTTCCCAGCTGCCTTAGCAGACATGGTCGGACCCCAGGTGGAATCCTCCGGGGCAGCGGCGTCATCGGCGGCGGGCTTCACATCATCATCGGGGACATCCTCGACGGTGGCATGCAGGGGATTCTGGGCATGTTGTTGAAGGAGCCTCGCAGCGGCGGAACCTTCCTCGGTAGCCATTTTTGCGCAGAGCTGGAACCGGCGGGACGGGATCGATGAACCAAAGACGTGGGCAGTAGACAAGGTTCTAGGTAGCAGTTGTGGGTGCCACCTTATATAGAGTATTTCAGACCTGATGAGGTGCAGGTGTCAGGATGCGCTGATGACTCCGGCTCGGGACGACGGGGACAGAGCAGGTTTGGCACTCACTAGTAGGTGTTCTATATATGTAGACAACGTTGTTTGAAACGACCGTGAAACTCAAGACCCAACAATCAAGTTGAGTGCTTGCGGTGAATACGGTCGACGGTTGTGATGAATTCAACTAGGAGAGGATCACACGTGGACGGTAGCACCAAAGCTGTGGACCGTGGGGAGAAGTAGAAATTGGAGCTGCAAGACAAGCTAGAAAAAGGGCATGGTTGCACGACAATTGAATATATATCTTGAGGAATTAGGCAGGGGGGCGGAGAACGGACACGGAGGAATCTCGCCTGAAGATGTACGACTGTGCAGGGAGGCGGAGGAGAAGACGGAATTAAGCTTGCAATATACGACGACAGAGGAATCGTGAGGTTGAATGAGGTGTTCTCTTCTCGATTTTTTTATTAATGGATCCCGAAGCCAGACCGTAGGTACCCAGGTTACCTGTTAATAAAAATGTTAGGGGTCCGTCTCCTGCCCCACTGCCCCCGCCTTACCCATCACGTTAATCGTCCGTCAGCCTCTGGGGAGCCCCGTCCAGCCACACCGATCTTTCGGAATTAGAAGGAAGCCACAGAGGGAACGCCACTTGGCCAACAATTGGCAGCCAGAACTGTCCACCTACCTACCTCTCCCTAGGTAGGTACCCTAGGTAGGTACCCCTTCCTGCTCACGGCAGTTAGTAATAAGCACCATGTGGCATCTACGAAGGGAGGTATGCAGATGTCTAAGTCAATATGGCTTAGCTCGATGATGTATTCCTTTCTTATACCAATGAAGACCGTTCCATCACGACTGAACGGAGTGACAGGTAGGACTGCCACTATATTGTCCCCCTCTAAAAAAAAAAAAAAAAAAGGACGCGAAAGGAGACGGTACCTAATAAGAACTCAGCGATAGGGGTTAATGATCTCTGCGTGTCTCCTGTATATACGTTGCATCCTGTCTGATGTCCCGCTTGTCTCCGCACCTTCAAAGATAGATAGGTAGCTAATTGACTAAGGGGTGGTCAGATAATCGGTAGTGTGGAAGAGGACGAATGGTTTAGGACATACACATCGGTATTGGGATTACCCTATTATTATTATTCTAGTCGCAGGTGTAGGCGATTTGGATGAATTCATTTCGGTACCACAGTCAAGCTGATGAGATACTTACAACTCAGCACCATCCATTGCCACAACCTCTTGTCGAACATCAATATATGTAGTCAGAAGATCTCCGAATCGGGACTTGTCGCGGTGACAGCTACCCGGTGAAGGGAATCGTACCTACATACAGGTTGGTAGGGCTGGACACTGCAGGAGAGCGAGCAGGTTACCAAGTAGCCCCTTTTTCTCTCGCTTCGGGCGAGCAATCGGGGCGGACAAGAAAGCCTTACGATCTGCCTCTCCCCTCGTCAGTGAAGTTTAATATATATTGAGCTGTCATGTCCAAGATCGGCTCGCGCATGTAGCTACCCTCAAGCCAATCAACTACCGTCACGAAAGTCGCAACATGCACGCTGCCGACGGCGTGTGGCTTTCGTCCTATCTTCAGGCTAGCCGAGCTCCTTTGGGGTTACAACGCATACGCTGGCCACCATGAATAGATGTTATGTCGCAGCTGCAACAATTTTCTGTCTACATGTAGTGTTATATATACTGCCCTAGGCCGCTCGGGTGCTGGATATTGGCTGCTGAGCAGATACCTAGACCCTGGCTGCAGCAGAAATGACGCGTAACGGTCAAGGTGAGGTCGGCGAGTAGCCTCTGCCGGTGACGAGGTTTCAGTCCGCAATTGACGCCGTGTTGGCAATTTAAAATCTTTCAAAGACGATGAACTGATGGTGATGATGGTGGATAGGTATTTTCCATCAATTGGGCAGACTACATTTTAAGCCTCGAAGAACCGAGTCCCACAAAGTGTAACAACTACTTCTGGCTAAGTTTCCTGATTTTGGCAGGCCTTGCGACGGTTCATGCGCCTCTAAATGAGAGAGCATGTAACGGCTTTGAGAGACTGGAAGGGTTGGCGTGGTAAGGAACCAGCCTCTCTCATCTGCGACTCGCCACTGAGTACCGAATTCATCCTGCCTTAAGCAGCTTCCTACATGTAGAATATCAGGTTTGAGACTCGAGTGAAACTCACGAATCAGCTTATATGGAGAATAAGTATCAAGTGACGACGGGAAAGTTAAAGCGTGCTCGTAATAGGAGAGGCTCTAGGAAAACAGAAACGACCGTTGTTAAAAGTTGTTAAAACATATGATGCAAAGATGGAAAGTAGCGCAAGGAGAAACACTCGCACAGCTTTAGCTAACCAGCCTCCGTACCCAAAACGGACATATTTGAGAGAGTACCTGTGCCATGTTTTTAGAGGCTAAACATGCATCAACGGCAGACAAGTGAAGAGCGTTATGTATTATTATTATTGACGCCTTGCCGCCGTGCCATGAGGCTTGAGCTGATGTGGCGATCAATGAATGTGCTGCAGAACCGGAACGGCGTCAGATGCAGGATTCTGGGGTTGGTTTGGCGCCTCATCCAGTAGTTTAATTTCAACTGCTGAAGATCTAGGCCATTGCTTGGCTAGGAACTCGTTTAATTATTGATGACAGACCGGCGTCGGCATGCGCGTCTCCTGATATCAAAGAGCAGTATCAAATCCGAGGTGTGGGGGGTCGTTCTATTTGACGCTGTCAACCTAACAATTATTGGCATGAAACAGTCCCTACGCTGTAGACGCCGGCGACCTCATGCGAGCGGTCACCTGTATGCAGGCGAGCGGGAAATATTATGCTACTGCTATTGGTTTCATCGGAAAGAAGAAGAAAGAAGGGCTGGACTAAGCACAGAATCTTGCACTTACATGAAGAAGAATAGACAAGCTCTGAGGGTTCGATTTGCCAAGGTCAATCATCCACGAGACACGGGAGGAATCAATTACGAAAGCTGGTCCAAGCAAACACCCAAGGGGAACAAAATAACTCACAGACACTTTGAAAGGTAAGAAGGCGAGCCAGGTGATTCTGATCAAGTGATTCTGACTACCCCGGACCCGACGAAAACCAACAAGGAATTTGAGATGGTCAACCTGAATGACGAAGTTGACGAGGGGTCTGAGCATATCGGATAACCCCACAACTAACAACAGAACATCGAACAGAACATTGAACAGAGCATTGAGCCACCAGCGCAGCGCGGGTTCCAGGGTAACGTCATCGTTAGAACCCAGTCAAGCGAACTCGCCCAATGCAAATCGATAGAAATACACCCGTATAGTTAATTGGAGCTTGGGCAAGAAGCAAGTCAACCTGTCATATACATACGTGAAGATAGTGTCAGTCACCTTTACATCAATGCAGCCATACAAGACCAGAGAGACGGTTATCTGGAAGATGGACGATCTTTAGCCATTAGCGTACGCTTCCACTCTCGGGAGAGCATACCTACCCGTACTTGTTACGTATCAAGCTAACCTAGTTAGACTGGTAGCTGTCTACAAACGTATAATCAATAAGTCTATCGATCCCTTTTGTAGTTTAGCCGATCGTGTCAGTTGCTAAGGTTAGTTAGCATTTTGATGGGAACATGAAGTTAGGTATGTATAGGCTGATAGATAGGATATTGATTACCTCCGAGAAGTAAGTACACATCAACTACCAACTTTCCTCCGTGTTGGGTAGATTTATACAGATTTGTACGTATTAAAGCAAAGAAGATGTAGTCTAGGCCATTGAAGCCATCGGCTGAATGGACTCACTGAATCAACTCAGTTTGCAGTCAACTCTACCTGTTTTGCAGCTTTGTTCTGATTATGGACCGTGCCCGATCTGAATAGCACAGAGATCAAGTCTGATCACCATGCGAGAAGTACAACTTGAGAAGCTTAACCCAGAGAGAAAGAGAGAGAAGGGGGGGGGATACATGACCTGCACAAACATCAATCATCCCACTGTCATCTGCCAATCTGCCCCTATTAGTATTGTACATGTATATACTTAGTTAGCCTCCGCACCCACACCTAACGGGGGCGCTCCATTTGCCGTCACACTGTCTCGAGCTACCGTGTCAGTGTGTACACGGATGTAGTGTTTAAAAAAGCCCGACCATTCCACCTCCAAGGTAGGTACTCGTGTAGGTACCACTGCTGGGATATACATTTAGGGATGTACATACCTACTTATTACCTAGCATCCCATGATTAACCGTATTGATCAATCGAACGAACAAACATCTATTTAAAGGTGGCATCAGAGCAGGGGGGTTTAGTAGCTAGGAGACACGAGAGAGATAGAGAGGGAACGAAAGCACGAATTGAAGAACGGCTTCTCTCTTTTTTTATTTATTAATCTTCGCTGGTACAGCGTCTTCGTACTTACCTACCATGAACCTGCCTAACCTACCTATCATTCTACATTGACTTCTGATTTTCCTTCTTGCGACACACCCCCGTCCACAATAAATAGTAGTCCCATTTAAAAAAAAAAAAAAGAAAGGGAAAGAGGAAGGGGTAAGGGAGAGAGAGAGAAAAAAAGGTAAGGGCGTCAGCCGATGACCACAGAGGCTTTACCTAGTACCATTAGGTATTATTACCTATTACTATTATTACTACTATTATTATTTTGTTAATAATAGTGACTGCCCTCTCTGCACCTGGGCCATCTACCTTTTATGGTAGAACGATGGACAGCCACAATAACAGCAATTCACACCGACGCAAACTGACCAAGAAGCCGCCCCCTCACCATCACCACGCTCACAGCTATTCCATCACGGCTGATGGTCGCTTTGACGCCCAATCCATCCAGAGCAAACGGAGCTCCACGAGTCTGCGGCGAGCTCCAAGCGCTCCACCCCAGAGAACTGCCACATCTGGCAGCATTTCCAACGCGTCAAACAGTTCATCGCCCCGTCATCTGCCCATTACCACCACCACCACTGCTGCTACCACCACCGCCGCCTTCACCAACGCCTTCACCAACGCCTTCGCCAACGCCAACACCAACACCAACACTCACTTCCCTACTGCCTCACCGACCCTGAGTGCTGGCGATTTTCTCCCCCCGGCTGTCCCAACACACCACCAGCCAGCCTCGCAGCACTCGCCGACCAGGACGTACCCCACTGCAGCTGTTGTCGGTGGGCCAGGAATTGGAACTGGAACTGGAACTAGAACTGGTAGCGGTAACGGTAGCGGTAGCGGTATTAGTGCTGGTATTGCACACACGGCGTCGACATCCACGTCCACCCCGACCAAGAGCCGCCACCACCAACACCACCATCATCGTATGTCCGATTCCCCCTTGCGACCGCTCAGCACCAAGACGTCTGAGGAGTTGGTCGGCGCCCCTTTCGACGGCAGCACCATCCTCAATCACCTCGAAGCCACAAAATCCCCTTCGTACCAGCCGTCTCGTAGTCGACCCGCACCGCCCCCACTGTCGAAAACATCGCCTAATAATAATACCTACGCCATGAGCCCTCCGCTGCGTCGTTCTGCTAGTTTCTCCACCGCCGACGCGAACATGTCGGAAAAGACGTATGGCTCCCGCTCCCCGGACAACCAGCCCGGCGGTCCAAAACGGTACTCGGACGAGACCAAAGAGCCAAAGGGCCCCGGTGTCCTGAGGAAGAAGTCGGGGTTTTCAGGTCTCATGAGCACGCTGGTGGGGTCGCCAAAGAAGCCCGTCATCTCGGCCCCGGAAAACCCAGTTCATGTCACCCACGTCGGTTATGACAGTTCTACCGGCCAATTTACGGTTCGTCTCCGTCTCCGTCTCCGTCTCAGTCTCAGTCTCAAGTCTCAAGTCTTAGCTTCCTGGGCACTATCACGGTACAGTGGATATTAAACTGCGGTCGCAATGCTGATACCTGTTGTAGGGTCTGCCGAAAGAATGGCAACGTCTTATCAACGAGAGCGGTATCCCGGAGAATGCCCGAAGGGAGAACCCGCAGATGATTGCAGATATCGTGACCTTCTACAAGGAGACTACAGAGAGGCCCCACGAGGATCAGGTCCTCGAGAAGTTTCATGACGTGAGAGCACCAGAGCTACGTAGCCCCTCAGGAGGAATGGCCACATCGCCCGGCATGTATGCGCCAAACTATGCCGGTATGTCACCTATGATCAGCCCACCAGCAAGTCCGAGATTTCCAATCGTAAATAATGAAGGCACCTTTGAGAACCCCCGCGCACCCCCGCCTGTACCCGGAAAGGGTTCTGCAATGCACTCCGCCAGGGACCATCCCAACCTGCAACCCAGTCGACCGGCACCGAAGCCTCCAGTTTCGCTGCAGACGCGGATGCCTCCACAGTCGCCATACCCAGCTAAGGACTCTGGTATTGGCATGGCGTCGTCCGGCGAGGACATGACACCAACCTCATACGGGCCGAAGGAAAACATCCCCATGCTTCCCGAGGAGTATAGGTCGAGATCAAACTCGAGAGCGAATGGGTCACAGCCTCATACCTCCCATACTTCGCATGCGCCTGCTGGCCAGCCGTCCTCGGCAGTTCAAGCGGCCTACCAGCAGCAACTAATGCAGCAGCAGCAGGAACAGGCTATGTCCCAGGCCCAGGCCGCTATGAAAGGCCAGCTGGGTCGATCTACAAGCACCAGGCAGCCCCCATCCCAGCCCGCGCCTTCGGGTGCGCAGCAACAGGTTGGCCGTCCTCCGGAAACCAATGGCGGAGGCAGTGGTGCTGGCCATTCGCGTATGGGCCCGGCTGCGCAACCACGACCTCGTAACCGGGCGCGGCAGAGCACCAGCATAGATGTGGCAGCGGCCTTGAAGCGCATCTGCTCGGAAGGCGACCCTCGAGAAATCTACAGAGGTTTTACTAAGATTGGACAGGGTGCGTCCGGAGGAGTCTACACGGGTCACGAGAGAGGATCGAACCGCCTCGTGGCTATCAAGCAGATGAATTTGGAACAGCAACCAAAGAAGGACTTGATTATAAATGAGATCTTGGTCATGAAGGAGAGCGTACATCCCAACATCGTCAATTTTATAGATAGCTATCTCTGCGGTGGCGAGTTGTGGGTTATCATGGAGTTTATGGAGGGTGGTAGCCTTACGGATGTCGTCACCTTCAACATCATGACGGAAGGGCAGATAGCTTCTGTCTGCCGCGAGACCCTGAAAGGCCTCCAGCACTTGCACTCCAAGGGGGTCATCCACAGAGATATCAAGTCCGACAACATCCTATTATCGCTGGAGGGTAGCATCAAGCTTAGTAAGCCCGTTCATGCTCTCTTAATCTAGAAAGATCTAAGCTGACACTATTCTACCACAGCCGACTTCGGGTTCTGTGCCCAAATCAATGAGGCGCACAACAAACGCACCACGATGGTCGGGACGCCTTATTGGATGGCACCGGAGGTGGTTACGAGGAAAGAATACGGCCGGAAAGTCGACATCTGGTCGCTCGGTATCATGGCGATCGAGATGATAGAGGGAGAGCCACCCTACCTCACAGAATCGCCGCTCCGTGCCCTGTGGCTGATCGCTACCAACGGTACGCCGCAGATCAAGGATGAGCAGACTTTGTCTCCCGTATTCAAGGATTTCCTCTACTTCGCTCTGAAGGTTGATCCCGAGAAGAGAGCAAGCGCACATGACCTCCTTCGGGTATGTTCTTTCCCACTTCTACCAGCCAGGGTAAATCAACGCAGTATATGGCTAACTATTTACTAGCATGACTTCATGAACTTATGCGTGGATCTGGGGTCATTATCCCCTCTAGTCCGAGCTGCCAGGGATGCGCGACAGCAGGAGAAGGCTCGCAAGGGCCAATGAAGTGTTTTATGAATCACGCCTCTTCCATTTCCCTGGAGAGCATCTGAGAAACGCCCGTGTCCCGAGGTGTTTGAATCGAGGCCATCCTTTACGGTATAAAAGACGGCAAAGAATTCTCAATTAGTCGTGGGAGTAAGCTGCGTGTTTGACAACTCCCCTTATACGGTAGTGACGACGGTGGTGGTTCTAGTAGAGCCCCCTTTTCAGTATGGATGCGATCGGATTTTAATGCGGTATTGAAATATTCGAAGAAGAAAAAAGGGGGGATGAGGCAGGATAGGAATGATGGGGGAGGAGCAAATCGACGACCTCCCATTTGGAAAGGAGACGTGATACAAGGACCCCTCTTGTACATAGCAGTGAGACGATACCACGCATTTGGATGTTCTCTTGAGTTGAGAATTAGAGATTTAACTAGATGACGTTCGGACGGGATGCCTTGAAAGAAGAAAAGTTCGTTCAGCAAGTAGTCTGCGCGTCTCCCCCTCGAAAGGGAAAAGGGGGCCAAAAGGGAAAAAACAAGAACAAAAAGAAATCATCCTCGTTCAGGGTGAAATCTAGATTGCATTCCGTTGGCATTCTAATGCGAAGATGCACACACTATGGTGTGCTATAATGTCGCCATGCAAATTACCTACCTAGACTGGACGGCTTGGATGTGTAGATGGGTAGGGAATAGTGCCGTATTTATTTACAGTGCATGATTACTTGGGTTATTGGCAAGCAGGTCACAACAACAACGGTGTTGACGTCAGTATCGATGTGCGACGGACTTGCTGAACAGGAAACGACGAGAATAGTATCGACTTACAACTACCTCAGGTAGTTTACGAATTCAGACTTAGGAAGGTAGTAGGTAGGTTACCTAAGGTACCATCTTCATCACCAAGCAGGAGCATATTATGTACCTTGTAGGTATGGAGAGCAACAAACTTTAGTTCTGCCAATGAATCCAGATAAGACTCTAGATTTGGTCCTCTCTATTCATCTATGGCATTTGCCTTTCCACCTCTCCATGCCACATTCCCACGAGTTTTCATCCCTCTCGTCTCTAGAGAACCCCTGCATCTATCGATGACTGCTGTTTATCGTCCTTAACTCTCTATCATGGTATACCCTTGCTGCATGCGACGTTATTCATCTTTAACCTCTTCTTTCTCTCTAGTCATTTGCACCCATCCCGACCCACGGCAGTGATCCCCATGATTTATTTCCGAGTCCCAATCCGGGAATCTAGGAAAGGAGTGAAGAGAAAAAAAACACACAACAGAGCATGAATACCAGTTGGCGAGAAAAAAAAAAAGATCCCAATACCCAGGAGGGGGGGAAACGAGAAAAAAGGACTGCGATTTAAAAGCAAGAATGAAACAAACGCGCACGCCTCTATGAACCCTTTCCCCGTATCCGTCCGATGGATGTTTTTATTTGTGTAAATCGAAAGAATCGAAATGGAGCAAACCCCCCCCGAAAATGCAAAGCAGGTAGGCGGAAACGACTTTTAGGTACGATAACCGACAGGCCTATAAGACGGCAACGGGGCACATTCCGAGCTTGAATGAATTTTCTTGCCAAGTAGCGAGAGGGGGAGATTGTATAGCGGCAGACATGGTGGGTGACATGTTCTCCGCACAAACTTCCCCTTCCCTTCCCACAAGCGCATTATGAAGGGGCTAACCGGGTAATGCTTCTCCCCCGCGCCGGCTCATGTGACCAAGTCAAGCCTTTTAAAAAGGTGTGTCTAAGTCGGGTATGACCCGAGACGTGGGCAGATCCATCCATCCATCCAACTCGCCTACACGACCTATCGTCCCAGGCCCAAGGCGAAAGGGCAGAGAGGACGAACTTGCCAGAGAGCGGCAAGGTTTAGTAGCAGGTGTAGCCACCGTCGATGTTAATGTTGGCACCTGTCATGAAGCCGCTGGCGTCGCTGGCGAGGAAGACGCAGAGACCATTGAGGTCGTCAACGTTACCGAGGCGGTTCTGGGGCGTCAGGGAGCGCCAGATCTTCTTCTGGGCCTCGAGGGCCGGCACGCGGTTGAGCGCCGTGTCCATGTAGCCGGGGGAGATGCAGTTGACACGGATATTGTACTTGGCCCACTCGGCGGCGAGCGACTTGCCGAACTGGATCACACCAGCCTTGGATGCGTTGTAGCACGACTGCTCCTGCGGGTAGTTGACGATGCTACCGCTCATGCTAGCGACGAGCACGATGGAACCGGGCTTGCCAGCAGCCATCATGGCCCGACCGACCGCCTGGCTCATCAGGAATGAGCCTGTCAAGTTGATGTCGATCAACCGCCGGAACATAGCCGGGTCGTACGTCTCAGCCTTGATGTTGGAGTCGGCAATACCAGCACTGTTAATCAGTACGTCGGGAGCACCGTACGCCTCGACCGCAGCCTCGACGGCGGCGTTGATGGCTGCGCCGTCGCGGACATCCACCTTGAAGAACGACACGGGGAGACCGGTCTTCTGGTGCAGCTCAGCGGCCGCCTCGTCGCCCAACTCCTGGTTCACGTCGAAGATGACGAGAGCCTTCGCACCAGCCTCGGCACAAGCTCGTGCCATATGGTTTCCAAGACCCCGTGCGCCACTATTAGGGGGGGAATAACACGTTAGCAATCAGTCGGATTACGGTGGGGGAAAAGGTATGGTTATTCTCGCAATTGCGGATAAACGACTTACCCAGTGACAATGACAACCTTGTCCATTATCGACATCTTTTGCATTGTGGGGGGCATGTTCTTGTAGACATTGCTGGTCAGAGGCACGACATCCTCGGGCTCGGGCTCGGGGAACGGCTTCGGCTGGGCATCGTCGCGGTTAACGGGGATGCTGAAGTGGTCGCTCGTCGAGGCGCCGGCGCCCTTAGAGTCGGGGGAGTAGACCGAGACAGGGACCTCGGTCTCGCGGACCACGTCGCTGTTGAATCGGATGGCGGACTTGCTGAACGTCCGCTGAGCGGCGGGAAGAGCTCTGGAGAAGGAAGATGCGGGTGTGCGTGTGGCGGAGAGGAGGGGAGCTGCGGCTCTGGTGACGCGGAGTGCTGCTCGGCCAGACATTTTGAATTGTTTGTGTTTGCTTGCGTGTGTTTGTGTGTGTGTACGTGGGTGATGGATGAAAAGTTGCTCGTCGTTTGGGGTTCTACTCGGGTGAGAGTGCAGAGGTAGAGATCGGTCAGATTTCGACGGGACTTCTAAAGTTCCTTAATAGCGATGACAAAATGGCTGGAAGAAAGGACGGATATGCCGGTAGGAAGCTGGTCAGCGGGTTTTATCTGGGGGTCGTGAGGTTTATATGGCAAGCCGAAGTCGGGGGGTGCGACCTCGCTGGGTTCTCGCAAGGGTCGTGAGATTGGGGAGAGGTCACAAGACTGGGTAATTTGATTAGATGCGGTGAACGGACGGATTGTCGTGAGGCGGGAGAAGGTATGTCACAATGCGCTCCCAGCTTTGCGGGTTTCGTGTTATCCGTGTTTCGAGGATTTGCCAAGAGGAACCACAGGATCTCTGTGCTGGATTCGAGATGTGTGCAAACCGTTGCTGCGTCGGGTGGTGATGAAGAACCAGGAGAGGGCTTCGCACGTGGAGGGACTGATTGGTACAACGAAAATGGAGGGAGAGAAGAAAGAAAGAAGATCGGGCCAGCTCGAGGAGGCTTGGGCTCCAGTGGCTTTCCCTCTTATATGTTTTACTCGCAGAGAATTAATGTGGACTCGTGCTTCATTCACTACCTATTCCTTTCCGTGTTTCGGTCTACCGTTTTCCTTTCTTTTTTTCCTGTGCAGCTGTGGTGGATGGAAGATGCGTAGGGATGGGGCCAGTGACGGAGTCTCGATCAGCCACGGCGGCTCGCCCGCCCGACATGGTTGACCGGCTTACCGCTCACCCCGACGGGCCATTGACTAGCTACACAACGCCATGTGTATGTAGGTATGTAGGTATGTTATCTATCTACTGTAGGTAGGGGACCACATATAATTACGCCATGCCATCTTGTCACAAAACCATTCTTTCTCTCTTCTTCTCTGCTCTCTCTCGCTCTCGAAATGGAGGGTGGGCAGGCAAACGAGCGTTACGGGGGGGGGGCTGTTGACGATCTCTGTCTTTTTTGAACGACGGTCGATCCAGGGTCCAACGAAGTGAGCTCCGTCAAGCAGGAGGTAGGAGAGTAAGCAAGGGTAGCTTTTTTCTTTTTTTCTTCCTTTTCTTAGCAAACCCACCATTGACGACAACCTACATGAAAAAAAGAAGGAGAAAAAAGAAAAAGGAAAGAAAGAATTGGGGGAGACGAGGACGAAAAGCCAGGAAAGTCCCCACCGCCAAGGGAATCCGTTGCGGCCCTAGGCGTAGGCTCTCCATCATGGCAGGGACCCCCCCCCCCCCCCCATTAGATATGAGAAACTAACTACCTACCTTGTGTAGGTACATGAGGTTTAAGGTTTTTACTAATAATATAAATTTCTTTTTTTCTTTTTTTTTACCGCAATAAGTGGATGGGATACATAAAGGGGGGGCGAGGATGAGGAAGAAGGAGGGAAGGTTGTCAGGGGTGTGTGTGTGTGTGCGTGTGTGGTTGTGTGGTAACTGACTAGGTTAGTGTATTACCTAGTGTATAGTGTAGGTAGATTTTCTAGGTACTTGATTCTTGATGGAGGGTCGGGAGGAAAGAAAGAAAAAAAAAAGAAAGAAGATGGAAAAGATAGCGACAAGAAGGGAAGGCAAGAAAAAAAAGCCCCGAAGAGTTTTCTTTTTCTTTTTTGATATGGGAATGGGAGGTTTTTTTTTTTTTTTTTTTTTTTTTTTTTTTTTCATTGCCGCAGTTGTCAGCTGTATATTATTGAATAAGTATTGAAAAGCCTAACCTAGGCCAGGCCAGACCAGACCAAGATGGATTGATTGAAGGGCAAAAGCTGAAATGCCCAAGACCTACCTAACTTGCACACACGGAGAACGAACTAGACTACAATGTTTTACTAATACATACCGGCGTCGGGGTTTATCGCTGTTTTTTTCTTTTCTTGAAGGAGATGAATAATACATAAGAGGCTATTCCAGTCACGAGGTTCACTCTGACCAATATTAGGTATATGAGATGAGATGAGATATTCTTAATGTATTAGCGTGTGTAGCGCTGAAACTTGACAGGCCCTCTCTACTACCGTAGTAACAAACCCACCTTTGCCTCACCGCTAAAGTAGGTCTGTATGTACGAGGTATGTACAATGTTACTAGGTACGTGTTGTGTTCACGATGCTTTACTAGATCTGGTGGAGCCGGAAAGCAAGCTTACATACCTACTTTAACAGGGGACCTAGCCACGCGGGAGGGGGGGAGATTGATTAGAATACCTTGCCTTTGCGTATATTGATTAAAGAACACTTTACACGGCTCTGTCACGAGCGTATGTATATCAGACAGGTCTCGTGGGGGAGTTGAGACACGACGCTGACAATTACGATATCTTCGGTAACGACCCCACATACGTGAGCTGTATTTGACGTCCGTAGCTTTTCCTGCGTAGTTGTCCGTCCCCTAAGGTTAGGAAGTATGTTGTGTACATCCCGGTAGATTCTGTGCTATGTATAGCGGACGTTTATATTATCAGATTAGATCACAAGAGGGCGCGAGACAGACTAAGAAGGAAAATAGCGCGTGCTCAGACAGAACCAGAGACATCAAGAAAACCTTGTGACTGACTTTTTGCACCTTGTTCCAAACGTCAAGTGAAACAGCGTCGCCGCCGCACTATTGCTATTTCTTTTTTTCCCCTCATGGCAGGTAGGACTTACCTATTTAGATACCATATAGCATATACCTTGTGTGCCTATATAGTTTACCTAGGTAGTTATACCGCATAGACCTTTCTTTTACGGTTTCCTCTCTGTTTCTGTTTTCTTTTTGTCCCTCTCGCCCCACCCTCCACCCCTTTCCCCACAAGAAGCTTCCGCAGATATTGTTCGAGAAGGAATTAGAACGAAGAAAGAAAACTAAAAACTGAAATACCTATTAGTTTTAGTTTTTACGCTACCCGACTCCGACTCCACGGATGCGAGGGTGAGAGGGGGGGGGGGCAAGTCCACGACAACGACCTTAAAACACTCCGATATGCGGCTCTGTCGACAAAAAAGGTTGCCTTGGCCTCGGCTCTTTTTCTTTTTCTTCCTTTTTTTTTTTCTTTTTTTTTTCTTTTCGGGCTGGCTGGGCAGGGAAGACAAAAATGAGGGGAGGCAGGGGGGAACAGACAGCACGCCAAAGGGTTTTTTGGGGAGGGGGGATCTTGCATGCAGATTTCGGCCTGTCTCGCCTGATGGGAGATCTGCTTATATTAGGCATGGGTATGCAAACCCGACCAATATTTTTTTCATCACGGGAAAAGGAAAGAAAAAAAAAAACTAGAACAAGCCACCGCGAGGGAAAAATTAGATAAGAGATAGGGAAAGGAGAGAAAGAGGCTGATCATTGAGATATATAGGTAGGTAGGTAGATAGATGGTAGATAATTATCGTTTTCCCTCCCGCATATGCAATTTGTTTTCGCCCCGGCACGGGAAAATACATAGGGCAGGGTAGGTAGCCGCGAAGTTATGTATTGTACCAAATTATAGCCCGTACCTAGGTAGTACATAGAAGGTAGATAGGTCAGTAACCTAAATATCTAACCTACTATAACTACTTCGTCTCTCTGTTAATCCTCTTTGGGCTGGCTGACTGACTGACTCTTATGTTTGGACGAGCCTTTCTTTTCTCTCTCTCTTTCCCTCTGATTCTTCTCTTTCTTAAGCTTTGGACCACTGCCTGGGTAGCTACAACACCACTGCAACTAGGTAGATAGGTATGTAACTGATTCTCATACGCACTGGTTGTCAAGTTCGTTCTCCGTACATATCTACATATACACACTACCTATGTAAAGAAGCCCCCCACGGGTGCCAAGAGTGACAGGGAGGTGCCAATACCGGGATTGTCGGGCGGATCTTGTTCGCTCCCACCTGCAAGCTGTTAGCGCAGCGTAAGTGTAGTTTAAGGGTAGGTACCTAGTCTAACAAAAAGCTGGGCAGGTTCAGGTTCAGGTTTGGCCTGCGAGATGGTGGGAAATACTGCTCCATCAACGAAGCTATTGTGGCTCCCAACCCCCACCCCCCTACCCTTCCTCTTCGACTAACCCTGGCGACCACGTACATATAAGAAACAAGTAGGTAGCCTTTGTGGGGTGTTTATTCATTTATTCACGGACTCACTAACCTAGGGAGGTCCGCAGCGGCGACGACGAGGCGAGAACGAGCTCTTCCCCGATCTTGGGAACGTGCCTAGGGTCGCAATGGCGTATTCACTAGAGGCAAATAGCTTGCAGCGGAACTTATGCGAGAAGCAGTAGATCCCGGGGAGAGGAAAGGGGGGTGGGATAAGAGACAAGTTTTAAGTCCTTCAGGATTTATTTTGTTTTTGTTTTTAACGGGGCAAGAAAGGAAGTTTCTAGCGGTGTGCTGCCAATCCCAAGTTGAACCCAAAAAACGAAACACCTCGATGCTACTTTATCATGCAAACAATCATCATCATCATTTCTATTATAGCATTGAACCCATATTATGCTTCCCTGTTCTCTACGTAGTAGAGCGTCCCTTTCGAGCATCTGGGTTAGCTTACCGTGTACGGACCGGGTTCTCAGTAGGTTAACCAGTACCTCTATTCAAGCTAATTGTTAAGAAAAGAAGAGATAAAGAGTGTGTGTTATGTGAAAAAGAGATAACCTCGCGTGCTCTATAATAGTGCTGGATATAGAAACGAGCACGGCGAGATACCCATAGCGCTGATAGGAATCAAACCTAACTCCGCTAATACTCCACTTGATATATATATATATATATACATAAATGTTGCGGCGTGAGAAGAGAGCTTTACTATGCAGGATAAGGCTTAACTTAAAGCGCTAGTTCTAAGTATATGCAACAATGGTATACTAGGTAGATTCAATGCATCTATCTATCTTACATACTTATGTCCCTCCGCCCTCACTCTATGACTTAGAACCAAGTTTAAGTTGCCTACCATAATACAAGAGACTCAAAATATCCCCCTTCTCCTGCACAAGTCGTTTCCACGATTCCCATACGTCCCCCCTCCTCCATCTTCCCTCGCCAGTCAGTGGTTTCAGGGGCCTGGGTACGTAGGGCATCTCGTCGGCCAGCTTCCGCGAGCAAGGCGCTGATGTCGAAGGTCCGCTTGGACGAGCCGCTGCCGTGCCCCAGGTTCCTCCGCGAGCCGGAGGAGTAAGAACTCTTTGGAATTTGTCGTTGGTGCAGGAGCCACTACTTCCTGACCCGCCCCCTTCGGTACATGCGCTGGGCTCGCGTCGGCCATACTCGGCAGCAGTCTCGGGTCCCAGGGCGGGCAAATACGCGGCGGGCCTAAGAATCCGGACTCGAAGCTCCCGTGGAAGACGCACGAGTCTCGACATATTGTAGAAAGAGGTATACATTGTAGGTTTTGGTCGTGCGATGAGTGTACTCTTAATAAAAGGTATTTCGGGTTGTCGTTATGGCAAGATCTCTTCTGCGTTATTAGTATCTCTGATTGCGGCCCGTAGGAATTCAAGAGGGAGATATATTTGCCTTTCTGGGACTCTTTGCGTAAATAGGCCATAGGTTAAGACGTTGGGCAAAAGCATGGTAGAGTAATCCTACGTTTATGAAACTATACCTATTAAAGGGAGAGGTCATGGAAATTGTAATATAATAGGCTAGAAAGAGCACCTGCATGTGAACGTTGATGGTCTAGTCATTGAATTAGCTTACAGTCGCTGTTATATATATGAATCTTTCACGTATACGTAAGGTAGGTTAATAGTGTACGTGTGCTAACTAAATCTCAATATATCTCTAGCTAGCAGGAATAGTCCAGAGTGAGGAAACATGTGAGAATTTAGATTGGTAGCGGAAATGTGAGGGTAATCGTAACATGAATCCCGTGATATATCAAATTGTACTGAAGAATAGCTCGTAAGTTCTATGCATATCTTCACTCGGAATCCTAATGATACTATGAGTCCTTAATAGTACTTCCATAATACTCTGTCGAAGCCATTAGGGTTGTCTTATAAGATTATATATAGATGCCTAACCTAGGATATTCCCAATGTAGTACCCATATGTAGTTTTCGAATGCCCCCCCCCCCTTAAGATAGTGTCTCACGGCCGCACATTTATCCTCAATATTTTAAAAGGGAATGGATTATAACCTATTAAATGGCTAACCTACTAATTAGGTGCCCCTTTACTTCCTAATATCAATAATTGGTATTTATCTTGAGTATATTCCTTCTTTGGCTAATGTACGCAGCAATTATCAGACGAGTCGAAACCTATGTTCGCTAGCAAACACCTACGCTATGATGATATATATGTATTATGCCTACATGAAGTCATGACACGCGATACAATAATCAAAAGCACATACTAGACTAGCTCAAGGCATAGCAGCCTTACGCTAATATTGAAGGTCTTTTACGGCGTTGAATGCGTTGACATTGTAAATATTTCTCTTGTCAATGTATGGACATATATATACGGTATCGTCGCTTCTCATCTATACGGATCCATACTATCCCACACATAGGTGTCCGTGAATTGGAACCCGTTGACCTTCGACTTGAAATTGAGACAGGTGCATGAGGCTTTTGGGGATGAACTATACGCTCAGATTGATGTGATCTGAGTGCCACGATGCCTTACGGTACAGGCCATGGGTATCAATGATATTGTTCTACGAAGAGCTAGAACTAGAGGTAACATCAGAGGCGGTCTTTTTACATGCAAAACACTCACTATTCACGAATAACCTTGTATTCATAGCTCCCCTTGCTACGTTGCCTCCTGCCCTGCTCCTAACTGAGTGAAATAAGCTCTCTCTCAACTTGTCACAGCATGGGTTTTCGTATCTGTAGCCCCAGGAGTTGATACCACCTCGGAACAAATAAGGAAAGGGCTGCATATCGTTGTCAGTATCGTAATGCTTGGACACGATAGAACATTACTGATGATAAATTAATTGTTTGAATTCGCGGCACCGTCAATATTCGAAACCTCCAAGTGCTTGGATGATATCCTCGCTCTGTACCTATCACTCACACCTCAGGAGAGCGGCTCAAGAGGACTAATCGTACAAGATAGGTATTCGTTTTCCTGGAGCTCACCAGCTACAAAAAGCATGACGAGTTCCATTTACGAGCCACTTTACTGAAGAATATCCTCACACGTCATTTTTAAATGGTATTCATTGGTTTATCATTCGTTTTCTGGTGGGGCCATAATAGTCGAAGTAAGAGTGAAGCACTTAAATCCAGAACAGTGAAAATTATTCCTTGTTAGAACAATCATCAAATTATGTTGACAATAGCAAGTAGATGTTACTACTGGTTGTTGACGCGCAATACGCTTATCTCTCTCTTCCTCCCTTTGCCTAAAACCTAGGTAATTAACGTAAACAGGACAGCAGCAAGCATACACCGGGTCGCGTCTTGCTGTCACTACTACTGCAGCAGCTGCTGCGATTGTAGTTTCGAACGATTGAGGTAGGCACCTACCTTACCTAAGGTAGGGTTTGGGTATGTGTGCGCGTGTAGGTATGTGATATATTTTTCAGGGACGGCGTAAAGGTCGGCTGGGGACGACGTAAGGGGAACAAATACAAAATCAATAAATATATATTATTGGGATCATGCTAAGTGCTCTACATATCTAATCTTAGTGCGAACGAGGTTAGTGTATGTGTATGTTTTATTTGCTTTCGCAAGATTCGATGTTATCATGTTATGAGGTATGTATTTTTGTAATGTTTTCATGTGATTCATATCTAGTTTGGACGTTTACGTCTCTTGGTACTATATTTGTTCATGTTTTCCCTGGTCATTGACTACTACAGTACAACAAAGAACTGAAGCGTATCGTAGGCCTCCAGTTTGCTACGGGCTGTGTATGAGTGGCTTGCGGCTGAGCATCATATGAGGCCCGAATTCATGTTTCTCATTGGCAGTCGAAGCTGCCAAGGACGCTCTAAATAGGAGTGCATTCGGTTTCTCAGACTTTAAAAAGGCGACACCCAGGCATGTAAGTCTTCATATGGATTGTCATAGTTCCGACGCAGCCGGCTCAGTGCACACCTCTAATATTCCCCATGGATGTTCAAGATGACTATTTTCACTTTCGGACAGTACTTGTCGACAAATCCAGCGCATCTTTTGGCTATGCCGTGCTCATTTTCGGCGCGGATTGCATAATAACTAACCCGACACGGCACATAATCCTCGGGATCTATGTTGTTGTATACGTGATTCAGAATATCAAGAAAGACATGAGGCTGTCTATTATACGAGGCCTATCGCTAATCCTTTTCTGGTTCTGCTTCTATAGCTGGGACTTCTCTTTGCTATCCATATATGGTGTTTTCATGATTACGAAAATGGCACTCATGACATTCGGAAACGCTTCGCTCTGGGTTGTATTACCAGGAGTTATATTCGATACGTATTCGATTGCAGTAGGAAATGTTGAACTCGCAACATACGCTGTTACATGGCTATTATTGTCATTAATAAGTAGGCTTGCTAAATTGTGTCTCAGTCCCTTTCGGGGATTATCGCCTTTCCTCCAAGCACTTGTGGCGACAGCGGTAGTCCAGTTGATCGTATTTCTTCTCGCCACTGGAGCTGCTTCTAGGATGTTACAGGACCTACAGCGCCGTTTCTTCCAAAGACAGCAGAACGTGATCATTTCCAAGACCTCTACGGTACCGACGTCGCCGTATACATATGCAAGACGTCTAACATCAGGAATGGAAATCCGACTGCTCAAACTCTATCCTCGTGCCAATGATGAGGAGGTTCGCTGCGAAATTGTTTATCATCCACTCGAAAAGTTGCTGGATTATGAAGCCATATCGTACACTTGGGGCGATATTGCCGAAAAAGCCGATATAGTGGTTGACGACCAGGCATTTGAAACCTCGGCGAAGGTTTCTGAGATGTTGCGGTCTCTTCGAAACACGTGGAAGCCGCGTATGCTGTGGATAGACTTCATCTGTATTAACCAAAATGATACGGACGAGAAGAGTCACCAGGTACAACTCATGAGGCATATATATCATCGCGCCATTACCGTTATTACGTGGCTAGATCCATTGCCCGACACGCCTCAGGCAGTGGATTTGCTTGTAGAGATTGTTCGACGCACTCAACTAGAGGGACTTACGGGACCGGAAGGGCTCCATGTGTATGGGCAGCGGAGTCAGCGATCCCGTGTCTTGTCCCTCGCTAGGTTTCTCGCGAATGACTATTTCAACCGACTTTGGGTAGTGCAAGAAATCGCTTCGGCTCGAAAGGTCAAGGTATTTTGTGGCAATCAGGCCATTGAGTGGGATGACTTAGGTCTGCTCTTAAGGTTTGTCGGAAATCCCGAGATGCACCGGTCTCTCCAGAGTACTGAAGAGATGGATATTATTTCATGCAACCAAGACAGCATATGCCATGGGCAAACGATCAACCACACGAAGGCGTATATGGCAGCGGGAATCTCGTATAGTCTGGCTTATACGCTCTCTTCTTTTCGAAGTTTTAAGTGTAAAGATCCTCGAGATAAGGTGTTTGCGCTACTAGGATTGATTCGCGGCGCTGACCATCCCCTCATACTCCCCGATTACAACAAAGATGAAGTTCAGGTGTACAAGGATGTGGCTCAATATATCTTCACCGTTGAACAAACCTCACGGAAGCTTCTAGCCCTTGCTGTTGCAGGAATTGGCAATTATCGAAGATTGAGAGAGTTGCCCTCGTGGGTGCCGGATTGGGCATCCAATATGCGGAGAAAAGATGTTGAAGATGAAGAGAAGGGATCAACAGATCATGTTCCAACCTCAAAGCAGAACACGTTTTCTTTTTTTGTACAGACGATCAGCAACTATGGAAACAGCAATGATATCATGCGATCGGATCAATCTCACTTTGAAGCATCAACAATCGGGTTAGGCTACCGAGCAGCCCTTGGTACTGACCCCCAAATAGAATTGGTTGAGAATGATATTCTGGGAATTCGAGGTTTCCTCGTCGATGAGATTGATAGCCTGACATCAATACTTGAACTTCCTTTCAGCGAAGATATGAAGATCTCACATACCGAGATGACTCTAGCTCATGTGGCTTGGTTTGAAGAGGTCGAGGCGCTGGCAGCACGAGCGCCGCTCCCTTATCCCACGGGGGAGAACGTCGAGGACATCGTATGGCGTACCATGACCGGAGATAGGCTGCTGGAGAATGAAGATCGTAACTTTGTTCGTCCGGCACCTCGTGAATACGTTAGTATATACCGGGAGCTTAAAGCTGCGACCAGTCGGCTTCAGGAGGCGTGTGACCTCCTCGGGGCTCAAGCCGTTATTGAAGTGCGGGATATCATGCTTGAGCTCCTTGTTCACACTGCTGGCGGCAGGTCCGCTTTTGAGCTCTGGATGCAGGTACTTTGCGGCCGGTCTGGTCATCCAGAAGTCTGGAAACTCATCACAGCCGGAACAAAGTTTGCCGACGGGGATGGGCCGCTGCCTGACTTTCCCGAGGTGTCTGGGGACGCGCTGTTTTGGTCTACGCAGTTCTTCGAGTTCTTCGAGAACGACGACACAAAGGTCATTGGAGAACGTTTCCTTCGGCTCATTCAAATCTTCTCTCCGCCTAGCTCGTATGGCGGTTTCGACGAATTGCAGACCGATACCCCTCAGAGGCCTTTTGAGCTAAGCCAGCAAAACGCTCCGCAATACGCACAAATGGTGTCTCGATTCTCGGAAGGTCTGCGAATGAGCTTCGAAAGGAGGATGTGCCTGACAAAAAAAGGGTATATTGGCTTAGTCCCTCCGCTTACACGAGTTGGAGACCGTGTTTGTATTCTCTTCGGTGGCGACGCACCATATCTCATTAGACCCGAAAAGGGTCGCAAAATCGAAGAATCCACGGACTCACTCAGATGCCAGCTTGTTGGTGAATGTTATATGCATGGGATGATGGATGGAGAGATGATGCATTTGGCGGGGAAAGAGTTTTGGTTTCAGCTTATATAGTGAAGGATATCTATGTACAATAGGTTCTAGTTTCAAACGAATGACACCTCGTGTGTATACAAATAAATGATATTAAAGTACGGGGTTATTAGTTCAAAGTATTCTAGGTTACATGTATTTAGTAGAGATACGTACATGTGACGAACCTCCCTGTGTGTTCCTAGTCAGCTGACTTCACAGGTGAGTACGTACTGGGTTTTCTTGATTTGAAGGTAACAGTGGATTGAGATTGGTTCAAGAGATTTATAATGCTTTGTTCGTCAGAGAGATTTCAAGGTACTTTTATTATAGTATCAAAGAGTGACTATAGTCTTAGATTAATAGCTAAAGAATTAAAATGAATGACTAAACACAGAGGAAATTCCATCCTTTTTATACTTATTCTCCCCTTATACATGATTTCCGTTTTGGTATGTTGGATACCTTTGGATCCTTGGATCCCCGAGGATCTAACGTACTGGATTCTTATGGATTCTGGAATCAATGGGAATTCATACCACGTGACGTTGCACTGCACCTCTAACCCAAACCATTCGTTCTTTACATTCTTGGTCCGTGCCCAACACCCTTGTTGAAGACCCCTCTAACACTGTTGGTTCGTAATAGTATAGTCACACGAAGTTTGTACGCAAGTCCTATCGTCTTTATGTAAGGGGCCAAAGGCAACTCTTCATACCAGTACTAATCTTGTTTTCTAATTCACAACTCAGTCTTTTACCTATTGACAAAATAATAGGAGCTTCTGCTTGTAGCATGGGCAACCTCCCCCCCTCTTCCCGGAAAGCCAGTAAGGTCTGTTAGATAAGTTATGTAGTCATAGCGTTAGAGACGGCCTGAAATAAAGTACCATTATGTATCTATCTTATTTAAATATTACCAACGGTTATATACAAAGCATGCCTCGGCTAAGGTTCGATATAAGGTTGCTATATCCATCCTACAGTTCTATCTAGCCACCTACACAGGCACGTATATATGTGCGTGCTTTCATGGCATCTGCCCCGCTATCTTGGGCTAACTCCATCCGTATACCATCACCATTTCCCAATATACCTGAGATTTTGAGTGCTAATGTCGTATTCCATGATCTCATATTTTAGGGGCATAGAGAGCCATTACAAGGCTAGAGCTATAATGTCTCGACAATGGGCAAGCCAGAGAGCGAGGTATTATATTCACCTAATCGCTTCTAGTGTGTGTTGAAAATAACTAACAAACGAGCATATATATATGTAACTGTTAAGCTTCGGTGGTTGTGGATAAAAAGGCAAGAGCGTAATGGCTAGTTATAAATATCGAGGTATGATAAACCCTCAATAACGAGCTAGGTACTATTTATGTAATTTAATTTATAGGTTAGCTACCTTTAACTACCTTCAAGTTAGAACTCACTATTATATAATGATTGTACTTCAAAGTGTCCCATATTTTACCTGGCTTGTCGTTGGTCAAATTTACTTCTATTTGACATAAAAATTCTTATAGGCCATGAAGATAAGTATACATTGGACTCCACAAAACTTAATGCAATGGCTGAGAATCTTCGACAAACAGGTATCATCAAGAAGAACTAGTCTCGATTCGCAGTGGCTTACCATTACGCTATGGTTATAAAGTATGTAGACGATGAAAGCCTAAACCATAATTCTGAACCCACAGACCTTTAACTGTGAAGAGATAATTCACGAGGCCTGTCTCTGGAGTTCATACCAGTCGCGTTGCGATCAAAGCGTTTTCTGACTCTCTCCATGGCCAGCCTAAGATGTTTTACTCTATAATGACTTTTGAAGTCTAGATTAACTGGTGACACGAGTGTCCGACAAGTTGTAAAGATAAATTCGATCTAATATTGGCGTACCTGGCTCTGGCTCTGATTGGATACGACTCTCTCCGGTTTAGCCGGGGTATATCATTAGACCGGGGAAATAAGCCCATAGGCTTGATGGACTTGATGCGAGCTAACGTGTGTAATAATGACTGTGAATATACTCACGAGACATGTCTCAAGAGTAATATAGCCTAATAGGAAGAAGCGACTCCCGCGACAGTGTCTTAGGAGTGAAAATCTAGCCTAGATAAGAAATTAATGATTTCCAAGTTAGAGGTGGATTGGAATAATATGCCTGCGAATGGGATCATTGGGAAAAGTTTGACACCGACAGAGTCGACTAGACTCTTTACTTTAAAGACCACTCTTCTGCACGGGGAATAGGATGCTATGATATTATCAGCCAGTGGCTTCTCGTGCTAATTGATTAGTGAAGATGACGTCTACGCAGGTATGACAGCCCCCCCAGAAACTTAATATAAGTACCATAGGACCTTCGAGCACGCGCTCTGTTTTATTCGACAGAGCTGGCTCACCAACCGGATCGGCTCCAGAAAGTAAGGACCAAATGAATAAGCATCTAGGTCCAGGCAAAACCGGACAGATGCATAAAAGCTAAGTAAATCGGGCCCGTCAAATAAATAGCTAAGCTTCCTAAAGTGCTAGTACCCATGCCGGAACTATTCGACAAGGGGTGATCTCGGAATGAGATGGCATCCGATAAGGCGCACGCCTCCCAACTAGAGGGCGCAAAGCCCAGTTGGTAGTTGGTCTCTTGTCGATCATTTCTGTCCATCCCAAAGGAGTTTGGCAAAAGGGTAACTTTGAGAGAAACTAAGGAAATGAGTAGGAATTTGGGGAAAGAGGTTGGGAACTGTAAAAAAAAGGGGGGGCAAGGGGAGAGGATGAGCTTATGCGCCGATGGTGTAGTGACACTTGGGTAGCTTTGCAGCTAACCCAACGCCTCTTATCATTCTATTCGATGACTCCATTACACTGAAGTCCGACTTATTAAAATGGACATGCAGTCACTACTATTGTCCTACAGTGATGCCTAGTAAGATGTGATTCGAATGGGTTGTGAAGACTCGTGCGGCTCTACAGTTTTATAAATCCTAGCCACCAGGTTCAGGAGCCGGATGTAACTCGTTTCCGAAATTTACGAACCCCGAACATATCTTACCTCACCATAGTACCAATATGCACCCATGACTGCTAATATACCCAAACATGGGATATCAATATCACATATATCGATATCATGAGTAAGATAATCTATCTTAGCCGATTATCCAGTACAGCGAGGCAAGAATTGCGACAGAGACTAGACGCTCGTAGGATGAAGATCATATGTGAGCATATTTACTAAGAAATGGTACTACAGGGTAATGCGGATGTTTGTTGCATATCCAAAACAATAACGGATATGTCGCTCCAATCTATGTTTAACCGCACCGCAGTCAACATCAACTTCATACTTGACAGGGTTAATTTCTAGCTGGAAATGCATTCCAACAGACTGGCATGGTACAACTATTCTTAGAGTTGCTACAAGCCCACCAATTTCTTAAGGTTAACGCCAAATAGTTCGATTGATACCCCAAACAGAAGGAAAAGAGAGGGGAGGGAAGAGTTGGCAATGCTCATAGAGCTACTAGAGAAACTTGTTGTACCGCTAAGAGCCTTGCCCGAACGATCATGCCCATTGATGCGTATGAGCAACTTTCGTTACAGGCTGCAAGTTGCGGTACGTCTTTAGCTTCCTTCACCCCCTAGTCAAATGTGCCTGAGTAATGTCGGTCAAGACATAGGCGGTAACATGTAAAATTTCTGGGAAGATTGTTGTTGTGCATCCCGGTGTTTAAGTTGGTCCCATAATTTCTGTAAAGAGCTTGGAGTGGGCTCAAAAACGTAGTGGTATAATCTCTCTTCTCGCCTTTCTAGAGATGGCTGCCCCCCTTTTCGTCAACATACGGCCAGAAGTCATACTGCTCGCCATCGAACTTCTTATTATTGGCCGAGGCCTGAGATGTGAGTGCCTCTTGAGTCATCTGGGACCCTGGCTGATGTGCAAAGGTTTCTGTTGGATAGACTTGTGGAGTACCAGAGGATTGCTGATTTATATGTATCAGCGGCGTGAACCCCATGGACGCATCATAAGGATTGGGAATAGTGTGGCTCTCCTGAACGTTCGACATCTGGTTGACATGCCTCCCAGTCGCATATATGTTGTCGACGCTGATAGGTTCGATAGGAACCGAAGGTGAAGGTCCATTGCCTCTAGGTAGCCATGTCGATTTCTCCAAAGTAGGTTCCTCCATTACGCTGGTGATAGATGACCACGCCGGAACTGAATCATTGCTCAACGACTCCATTGTTATGGGTGTCTGAGTACCAGACATGGATGGACACCCTGGGTAATTTGATGCATTTGGTACCAGCAGTGACCGGTTCGGAAACACCAAGTCTCTAGCGCGAAGGGCTTGTGTCTCAGTGGTGCTTATATGTAGCTGTGGCGGGCGAGCAGCTCCTATAGAGTTTACTCAGCACTATCAATAGTGTTAATCAAGGAATATTTCGGGCTTACCAGTAGATTCTTGGTATGGAGAATTAAATAACCCCCCAGTCAAAGCTACTTCTAGCCCATCACGATTATCCCTTCCGAGCGGGCTTTGGGTTATTCCAGCCTTGGAGGCTTGCAAGCATGCTTCCTTAAAGAAAGAGCTACCAATAATCATATAGTTCCGCCCGTAATTGACATGGTTCAGAACAGTAATGTAGATAGATATAGGGGGTACATCTATATATTAATAGTCAGTAATGTTTCACCCCGTTTTTGGCAAAGGGGTACTAGGATCCCGACGTTCGGTCACGGGATATATTGGTAACACCCGGACGCGGCTCTACCATGGCAACGTCGGAATCACGCGAATAACGAATGGCCGGAAAGGAGGAAAAAGAAATAAAGAAGCGAGTATATGTTGAAGAGGAAAAGAAGTTCCGAAATCACATACGAAGCGAGGCAACGCTGACTTCTGCCTTAATGTACTCATAAGGAGTCATCTGTCCGAAAGGTGTGAGGCATGTCTTTCTTTTCTTCAGAGGAAACGGACGGATCTTCATATTTGGTATCGATTCTAGTTGTCTCGCCTTGTCACGGGTGCAATACGTCTGTGGGAAATTGAGATCCACGATCGCGTCCATCGTTACCGGTAGTCCACCCTTGGGTCCGATAGCTACAATGATATTATCATATTGTGCTATCTGGAAAAGGGCCGGGACAGACGTGTGTATCCCTTGATTAATTTCAGTGCCCGACCTGAATAGACGTGTTTCGTTACCTTTTTGTCTCTTGTAGGGTGGGCGGTCAATACCCGACGATTGTTGATCGTAACCCTTGAAGCCGGTCTTTTCGATGGCAGATAGATTCAAGAAACCTTTCTCGCTGGAGTCTACATCCTCCTCTGTCACGTCATTGACTTCTTGCTGAAACTTGTCGGATTCTTGAGCGCTGGTAGGATCCAGAGCGATGTCCCACATGCCACCGGGAAGTTGGGCTACCCCGGGAGATGATGTTGTTGGCGCCAGGTCGAATTGATTGGTACCATCAAATATATTTGGATCAAGGACTCTTGGTGGTAACGAGCCATGTGCCTCAATGAATCGGCTAGCACTGGTGATGTTCGGGGTGGTTTGTCGAAGACCATCGCTTCGAAGGCCCCTGATCTGACCATCGGCGACCATGTGATGTCCGGTGTTTGATAGTTGTTCCCAAGAAACACCCTCGGAATTCATCGGCAAGGGGGCAGAAGGAGAAACATTGTATTGACGAGACGGAGACGGGCCAGCCATTACAGCACCAGAGCGTCTTGGGGGTAGGCTTGCGTTAGAATCGTGCCGTCGTAAATGTAGAGGAAGCGGGCGCTTCTGAGCATGGTAACGAACCATTTAACCCGGTTGATGTACTTTTCTTCTGGGGTTGATGCTTATTTCCGCTGTGATATAAAGGGGCTTCACTCGCCAGGTTTGGTGACATATGCTCTTCTTGACGATGCTAACTCTTCGAACAGGACCCTAGTCAGTTGAATGCAAGGCCAAAACTGCCAACTAGGCCCAGAATATTCGGTATGAGTATATGAACAGTCAAGAAGAACAGAATTCGGGCAAGTTAGGTGAAGGGCTTCGGGTAGACGTAGTGGTAGAGGAAGAATATTAATGAGCATGAAAGGAGAGTTAACGTAATGTACCAGGAATTCCCAATGCAGAACCTAGTCTCTGCCGCAGCACCCTTTAACAGAGCCTCATCCCCCCTCTTCTTTTGGAATTACCCAATCTTGTAATTACTGCCAGGTCTAGAGTAGTTGTGGACCGGCCCATGCCCCGTCAACATACAAGAAGTCCGGCTGTTGGGGTATAGCCACATCGTGACGTGTTTTGGAATTTCTAGAGGACAAACGAGGGACAGGAGCTAGTTCGGTGACAAGACGAACCACAAGTGCAGAAATAAATAGGAATAGTGGCTTATGACCGGTGGGGGATACGGCAGGTATCTCCCATGACCATATTCTCAAGTACATGCCCTGATTTCCAGCAAGGCTAGAGGCTTGTGTAATTTGTTCGGAGGCCTATCTTCTTTCGGTGTGAGATGCATTGCTGGCATTGCAATTTATTAACCCATAGGTCTTATATTTCGAGATAAGCTTTCACCAGTATGACCATCCTGCCTCCCAGAACAGAATGCTTGAGCTGTTCCGTTCTTGTTCAGGTAACTTGGTAGCTTCCTTGTTGTCAATAAATTCTGAAATCAGCCAATGTCGCCCACCGGCCCTTTCTCTGGCGAGGCTCACCCTATAAGGGAAAGGAAAAAGCACATACTAGCCAGACTAGAAGGTTTGAAGGAGTTCCCCGATAGCTGCACGATTGCTGGATATTCTCTGCACGTAAGAAAAGGATGACCTGGCTGCCGATGCTGGCTGATTGCCTGCATATGGCGCCCACCATCCTTGCACGTAGGTCTGCCCCCAGGGTTTCATTCAAACCCACTCTGTCGCTGGTGAGAAAAAGAATTGTGACAGTTGGTTTCGGACTTAAAATATATTGCTTTCAAGGCACCATACTTTTCTTAATTGGTGTTTCTGGGTAAAGAACTCCAATTTCAGATCATAAATTCGGTGTTGATTGGTAATCTTTTTATTATTCGTACTGGCATATTCGGGTCTCCAGACCTCCATGCGTAGCCTTGTGAAAAAAGTATTTTAATCCCCCTCCTTTGACTATGATTCTTCATTCCATCTTAGTCGCAATGTCTCGACAAAATTCCATTCAAAACCATCAAGGACATCGGATAAGCGATCCAGCAGGAACTAGCAACCCCATACAGAGTACAGTCAAAGCCAGAATCTACTAAGAGGTTTCCTTCGTCGTGAGTACGTGGACCACAGCGTTAAACTTGTAAGCTTATCAAGGACAAGGCAAATGGAGACACAAATGGTCTCGTATCACAGGTTGACTGCTATTCGAAAAAAGACTACCCTGAGCTCTCTAATACCTGCCGATTGCAATATACCCAAGAACCAGAACGCTATCTCGTCGTCTCTCGTCTACCAGCTTTCCCATGCTAGCTTCGAAGCGACTCGACCTTTTAGAGCACTCGAGGAAAAGTTCGTAACAACGAAATGGGTACCAAGATGGTCGGGCTGGTCCAGATATATAACGGGACACTGGCTAGTACTGGAGCTGGCCAATATCCTGCTTTCTGGAAAACAAAACCGACTAAGCCAGAGTTATCCACCACCGCCGGACTGGCTGAGAGTTATTCGACAACAGATTTCCTGGAAATCCCTTAGAGCTTGTCCGATCGAGCGGAATAAACTGAACGTCTATTTCCAATTTTTGGATGAACATAGATTCGACGGGTTCCCCAAGATGCAAGACTTCTCTACCATCAATGCCATCGAGTCTACACTAGTGCCAGAACTTCCCGGAACAGGAGCTAGGAATTCTCCCAGCTCTGATCGATTGCCATCGATGCTTGAGGAGGTAACTGTGTCCTCGGGACTGTTTCCCTTTGTAGGAAGCTGTTCGGAATCCTGCGATAAAGCCCTTGAGGTAGACGGGAGCCGTTTCGGCTCCAAGGAGGGCGAGGCCGCTAAATTACCGGTGACTGATCAACTAGTGGTAGAAGAACGAGACTTGCTTACAAATATCTCCTTGCGTGCTGAACTTCTATTAAAAGATACAAATGGGATAGCCCCTTTTCAAGTCCTAAAAAGCCCAACGCGCCACACCGATAATCGAGGAGCCCAAGCTGAATGGACTATCACTTGTGCGTGTGCCCCTCACAACATCCACCCCAGAAGGCTGTTGGAAGATCTAGAGCCTCCGACACCTGGTTCAATATCGCCATGTACATCCGAATTTGCTATCCGAGACATCACAACACAAGACGAGTCAATGTCAGATACCAAGTTAGTAGACTCTGGTATCGAGTCGGACTTTGAGGACAACGAAGATATAGACGAGTACTGGACTTGGGATGGCGCAAGCCAGAGGTTTTTTCATGTTGACGAGGACACTGGCGAAACAGTGTATTTCCCGGATGAGCTTTAGTGATTGGCACGTAGTATAACCTTTTTTTTCTTGATCTTCCGGAGTCATCAGCTATATACATTGACGGATATGCATATTACTACACGGCTCACATGGAACATATAATATGTTTCGCAACGTTGTCATGCCACCAATAGAATTGAGTAACGGATTCTGCCTCTCGATCAAGGGTTGAACGAAGTTAAACGGCTCTTGTATCGATACACTCATAGACTTTCGGTATTTCTTAAACGAGAACGAGGGGTGGTGATTTGCACGTACACGGTTCATGAATATATTGGAGTTGACAAAATAGACTAATTATACAATTATGTGGAGTTCATTAAGGCCCATTGTCTGGCCGCAGAACCAAAGAGAAGAAAATTGTAGTTGTAAAAGGGATGGTTGATTCAGAGATTTCGGACTGACGAAATCTAAACTAAGGCTAAATTTTCTAAGCGAAGCGCCCCTTCCCCACACCATATACTACGACGCCCTTCACGTATTATGTAGGTATGCGTATATACCTATTTTAATTGGTGTTTTTAGCGGGGCATCTAGCTCACAAAGCAGCATTTCCCTGTTACACTAGTTATTATATGAGTAAAATGCAATAAAGCACAACACAAGAAAATAAGACACGGAATTGTTGCCGAATTTCATCCCATCTGCCAGCGTCGACTCCAAAAATTATTCACTTCAACCTGCCATCCTGACTGACATCTAGCATTGCCGCGCCCCCGCACATTGGCGATCAGTCATTGCAGCGACAACGACCGTAGATCAACGACTGAGGTAGTAGTTCATAGTCACCTGACGATATAGTGTGCCATCCCATACCATCTCTGAGAAATTCCAACGGCTTGTGGGAACCCGCCTTGGCTGCATCATTCAGTACTGTTGCATGGCGTGGATCTCTACATACATGAAGACCAAAAGACACGATACCTTGGTGCTAACCAAAAAAAGAACTCTTCGCCTTGCCCAGTCGCCCTGAGCTCTATTTCGTCGATTGCGACGCTACCTGTCGCTGCGCGTCAGGTGCATCTCCGCTTGCCGTGCCATCTCGTGAAGGCTTGGGTATTATCGCAATCGCATCTCCGACACTGCTAGAGAAGAGCCTCGTGTTGCCTACCTACTCAGTAGTTAGTTGTCGCCTTCTTATCACCGGTCAACGCGACAGGGTAATTCGTATGACTTAGTAATATATTGTCATTTCCAAGAGACACAAGATCTAAACTGGTTATCTATTGGCAGATCTTCCCGGCGGTAGGGCTTGCTCTGGGAGGGATAGCTTGACTTGGCAGAATCCTCCATGGCTGGTCCTGGACTCGTGTTGAAACCCGAGGCGTCTCAAGTGAAACAGGGTCGACATGGGCTTTTGCATCCATCATGGGCTCGGGACTTTCAGCCTCGCCCATTCAACCAATTACCCTGCTCCGCGTCCCTCGGCACGTCGAGATATTTGTAGAATCTCGAACAGACTCCGCAAGGATCTGTGTTTGAGGCCACACAGATCTTACCCACTGTTAAGAAAGCCCAGGTTCGCGGAAATGCGCAGATGCAGCGTGAAGGGCTACCCATCGCTGCTGGAAGACAAGCATCCAGTCCATGGCAGCTCCGTCCTCTTCTCTCAACGCTTTGTTTCTTTCTTCCCTCTTGCACAACCGATTCCTAGATCCGCTTATCTACGGTGTCGCCATTATGGCGTCGTGATAATTGTCTGAACACGTCAAAATGACTTATTCGCTCCTTTGATAATAATAATAATTTCAACTACCCATTGACTGGGTTTTACTTTCGTTTGGCCGCTGGTCGCTCAATCTCTGTCGCTGGCAGAGTCATGGCGGTTCCCGGGGCCATCCAGGCCTTGATCGCAGCCTTCTCCTTGTGGGTGACGTTCTAACAGCAACTCAAGTCAAGTAAACTGACATGACAAACCAGTGGCATCTTATTTACCGCGGCCTCAGCGACTTCGGTCCTCTATTCCAAAGGCAATGGCTCAGCGATTTTCCGGGACGGCCTGAGGCTGGTCCTCATTTTATTTTTGATTTCTTCTACTTCTTGGTCGCTAGTCGAATTTCTCTCGGTACTCATCGAACCGACCGCGACGTCGGTATGCCAAGCAGCGGTGATATTTTCATCGCTCTCCGATCAGCTGGGTAGGGTGTTTGTGGAACAGTACTTGGTTTGGGCGCTTCACAAGGATAACGAGAAAACTGTGTTTAGCGTATTGCCGCAGATTCTTGTTTTGGGCCGCTTGATTCTTGGGATAGCGTTTGTCGCGTTGACAAGAACTCATTTCAACCCTACTTGCGTACCAATCTCCCAGGTACCCGCTGTTCCCATCACGGTTATTGCTTTAGATGCCGTCATCCTTATTCTGTTAGCGATCCGTTCTTTCAGTACCGGGCAAGGGAAAGGCAGCCAAAACGATCGACACGTAATCGATAGAAGCAAAGCTGTCAACTTAATCATCATTGGGCTGGCTATATGGATGGGAGTTAGTACCCGTAGCTCCAGTGCTGAGATATATACTGACGATCTATAGACAAGTGTGACGCTATTACTCGGAATAGCAACAATCGACCTGTTCTTTCGAACGACTCTGCCCGTTATTGGTTTAACGATTCTAGTTGGTTCGTATTATCCAGACCTTGATGGCCTTGTCGCTAATGTTTCCAAGCACTGGTTGCTGTATTTTCTGGGACACTGGTCGTCACTCGAGGGCCTCCGCAGCGACCAGACTCTCCAACCGCACAGGGTCTAGAGAGAGACAGAGACCTATCCTCTTCGGACTCTACGGCTTATCCTCCATCTCGTTATGAGGACCTCAAGGAGATGAACACAATGACCTTGTCTGCATTTGCTGCCACAAGTGATATGCGTGGATATCCCGCTATTTCAGGAGTAGATGGACTCCCAGTTCAAGGGCAACTCTTCCCGCCAATGCGGATGAATCAGGCTGAGCTAGCAAACCTACCGACTGTGTCACAATCCCGGGGACCCCGAGATAAGAGAATACCAGTAGACGATAAGGGAAGGAAGAATAAAGGTGGTTTCAAGGGGGCTGGAGGAAAGATTGCGATCTCGAAACCAATTCTCAAGGATGACAAGAGTACTCCAAACCCTCTCGACCGTATACCCACGATCGATCTTGCTACAGCTGCCAACAACGAAAAGGCAAGGAGGGCTAAGGAAGTGAAGCGAGCATCGAGTCTTATTGCACAACGACCAGCCCCTCTACCTCCATCCCTTCCAGAACGTGAGACTACTATCAATAGAGCTGCGAGTGTGAAACGGAAGGACGTTGCGCCTAAGTCGTTAGCGGATCTACAGAGGTCCGTTTCTACTAAGACAACTAAGACTACAGGTGGATTGTCTATTGAAGCGAATGCCTCGTCTACTGCAACCCAACTGTCTCCTGGCACTGAATCTGTTCGGAGGAGATCACCGCGGCAACCACGGTCAATGCCGGTGCCAGTGACATCGACATCGACATCGAATTTCCAAGCAATCCGACCCGGCGAACCGGTTCGCATACCCATCCCAAGACCTACAGAACCGTCTCCGGCTTCGCCGGTTCTAGAGCCGGAGAAGACGCCACTCCAACGCCGTCCAACCAACGGTCTACCATCAAATCCCCGCGCCCAAGCAACGAAAGCGATGGCCGAAGAAGCTAGTATTGAGAAAAAGCAGACGGTCATGTTTGTTAATAACATTGTTTATGACGACCCAAATGCTGTCAACAACATCTTACATGGAGCTTCAAAGACACCAGTAACAGCACTTGATTCAGGCGATTCAATGGTCCATCGGCCACGCCCTATTCCTAGGAAGGGCGATAAAGACCGGCAAGTTTTTCCCGCTGAAATATCACCCAACCATGGGCACAGGCGGTCAAAATCTGGAAACTCTATTGCAAGTCGCAAGTCAGGTATTTTGCAATCCATGCCTGGAAGTCCAACACAGCTCCCTCCTCTACCACCGCCTCCTAAAAGTGCTGGTACTGTAGCACGGCCTTTTATCAATAACACCAAGAGCATGACTTTTGACGAGAAAATGAGCATTCTCGTGGCACCACGAAGTGCTCCGTCAATGACTAATACCATCACAAAACGACGGTCTTCAGTACCCGAGATGCCCCCTGTACCTGACGCTTTCTTGCAAGACGCCCCTGTGCAAGCTGGTCAACCTTTAGACTGGGAACTCGACGGCAACGGTAGAACTTCCAAGATCACTGATAGGAGCACATTACTAACTGCGAGTGTCCTTGATGACACAGAGCTGTATCGAACTATTACTCCAGGCAATCGTAATACAGCCAAGGAGTTGAACCAGACCTTCAGCAATAGTTTCAATCGAAGATCGTCGCCAGTTATTCCTTTTGGCGGAGAAACTGGCGTGTCTCCCACGATAACCGAGACAGTAGCTCGGGACGAAGATCTTGCAAGTAATTGGGGCTCCGTTTATTCACTAGTTGCACCCATTCGTGTTCAAGTATCACGGCAGAATGCCCGTTCGACCTACATCGAGAAGGACTCTCGCGATTCAGGGGGAAACGTGGACCAAAACGACGAAAGTGCAAATGAAGTCGTGACAGTTATGCTGGATACATTTCCAAATCAATCAGTCAACAATCGCCGATCATTCTACCAGGAAGAGGGTAACCAGCCCGCTGTCAATGCATCAATTACCGAAGCAAGCAATCCATTCCGGTTCCATCACCGTGTAGGGGACAAATGCCCTACTTTCTCTAGCAGGCAAGATAAAGGTCGATCAAGAAAGATGCCTCCCCCGGCACCGTTGCTTCTGAATGGAAATAGCACCAAAAAAAGGGCAATAGTTGTACAAGCTGCAGAACCCTCTCCTTTAGAATCGCCTGAGGCTGCGTATCAGGTCATTCAAGCACAGTTAAGAAAATTTGAGCAACCTAATCGAGAGTCCACCGAAAGTCAGGGACGACGTTTAGCCCTCCTAGAAAACCTCGAGCTCGAGATGGGGCAGTTAGAGAGCAAGTGGCAATCCACGCAGAACCAGCTTGATCGAGATTCTTTGTCCAGTATCCGGACCTCGCCATCAAGACAATCTCGACCGAACTCAGTCATTCCGCCGCCTAGGCAACCTTCGCAAAACTCAACCCCAGCTGGACAACAGTCTCCTCCACAAGCTCGCTTGCAAACTGGAAATACAATACGGCCTAATAGGAGAAGCAGTGCTAGTATGTCGTCGTCCCAGGACTCATCCCTGAGCTCTGAGAGCACGCATGCTAGTTTATGGCAAACACGCCTCGCCGAGGCCCAGATGGAATACATGGAGCATGTGCCAGATCTGATAATGAAGCGAAACAACATGAACTTCCTTTCTGTTTCTAAGGCTGCTTTAGGAAGCCCAAGTCCTCCTGACACCGATGATTCAGAATCTGATAGCGATATTCGAAGGAGCACGCGGGCAATAAGCTCGATAATGCTCAAGTCATTCATTCAACCTCATGGTCTCTGGACGCAGCAACCACCCGTTCAAGATGGACCTAATGCGTGGCTTTGGGCTGCCTCTACAAAGCAATCCGCGAAGGCTGGCCCAATTGATGATCTTCCAGGGCTATCCATCCGCCCAGTGAGTAGGAAGTCTCCGGATGTGTTGAATATCGAAAGTTCCCAGCTGTGGCAAAAGCCTACCCAGTCGAGCCGTGATGGAAACATTACGAACGGATTGTGGAGGAAGGATGATCCTATGCAGCGTACACAAGTTGCTACCCGTCCCGTCACCATTCGTCCACCTCGTCGAAGCAAGCGTATGACTCTCCTTCCTGATATACTTGAAAGCCCCAAGCCATTACCCGACAAGCGGGGGACACTTGGCATTTTCCAGTTTCCGTGGGGAGAGAAGAGTGAACATCCCACTATTCAAAGTCGTCCGAACCAGATGTTCATGGCAATGCCGGGAACAATGACCACTGGAGGTCCCACACTCAGCGCCACTTTGGAAGCGAGAGCCAGACAGATTCAAGCTTCCGAGTATTCATCATCTTTCTTTGATGAGTATGATGAAGAAGACGGTGATAACTTCGACTACTCCGACAGCGACATTGAAGGTGACGATTTTGATGAGACCACTTTGTGGGAAATTGCTAGCTTGCTTAAGTCGGAAGCACCCTCTCGTGACAGTCTAGTCCTATCACCTCAGGATTTAGCAGCTCTTAATGCCTCGGCACTAGCCGAATATGCTGTTGACATTTCATCCGACGACGAACATGACGATGGACTACAAGAAGAGCTGGAAATGGTACCAGACGAACCTGTACCACAGCTTTGGACTTCTAAATCGTATCGAAATGTCGATCACCATAGTTTCCTACCTATGCCAGAAAACACGACTTGGGAACGTTACGTCTCGGAAGACAGTAGTATAGTCAGAGCTCAGCCACGTGCCCAGGAGCCTGCTTCTATCAAGAGCAACACCTTATGGACGCCAGTTAAGAGACGCAACGGCGTGTCTAGTCACGAACTTCTGTGGGTTGCACCCAAGTCTGACGATACAGTCTTAACTTCTTTCGAGCTAGGGACTGTTGAAACCACGCCTGTAGTTTCGTTAATATGGGAACAGCCACCATCTATGGACTCTCGCCCGGTCTGTGGTCTACCGCAACCAGATGACACGGCGTGGCAGAGCTATATTCCAGAAACTGACGGAATTGTGAGATCGCAACCACGAGCCCAGGAGAAATTACCTTCCATTGAAAGTTCTAGCTTATGGGTTCTAAGCCCGAAGGGTGTAGGTGCGAGCACCTCAGCACTTCTGTGGACGGCAAGGACATCTGTCACCAACACTCTAGCACCTCACCCGTCAGAGAAGTCGCCAGCCGATACTTCGTTCCTATGGGTACAGACCACAATCAACAAGGCCCCGGAGGTCGACGGGTTGTTTACTATTAGTTACCCGAGGTCTGAACACCGTAGGACGTCAAAACAGCCTGCTGCGCTCTTCTTACCATCAAGGACACCTCGTGTGGTTAAGGAGCCCTTGGCTCAGTTGACGACAAATCAGCTCTGGACTCAAAAGGCCCCGGCTACACCAGGCCTAAATGCATCTGAAAACATCCTTACCCCGGCTGCTGCTATCGTGATTGGTGTTATCAGCAAACTCCAGGAGGAAATTGCATCTGCCCAGCCAAGTCGGTTGTGGGTTCAGTCCCCTAGTGGCCCTGAGTTTGAACACAAAGGCCTCTTCAATGCTAGCGTAGCCAGAGATGACTTCCGGAGGACCTCTAAACTGCCTGCAGCCATCACAATGATGCGAAAGCCTCTTAGGAGAAGTGAAGAGGCTTGGCCACAATTTAGATCCAGTGAAAGTCTCTGGGTCAAGGAGTCTCTAATTTCGGCGCCAGCTGTATCAATTCCTACGCAACTCTTCGTATCCAACAAACAATCCTCTACTGAAGTAGTCCCGAATCAAGTTCAACCTAAAACTCAAACTCATTCGGCTGGATTATGGATTAAACCTGCCAATATTTTACATTCAGTAAGTGGGGGCCTTTTCAGCATTGGAGCCTCTAGACAGGACTTGAAGAGAACATCCGAAGCTCCAGCCGCTATTTTCATGACAAGAAAGCCTCGCACAACCAGAAAACCTCTAGGCCCATTAATAACCAGGAGCCTCTGGGCGGTATCACCCGCTGTAAATCAGACACCTATTGCCAGCAAGAACCTCCTATGGACGAAGACTGGTGCAACAGCTGCTGCAGGTGCAAAATTGTTCCAGCCTGACGAAAAGAGAGTAGACTGGCGCACTACATCCGCCGAGCCTGCTGCTCTAACTATGAGTAGGAGATCAAGTATCAAGAGGGGGTCGGTACAAAAGTTAGAGTCTACCCGCTTGTGGGTTAGTACTCAAGTTGCCTCAGCAAAGATCGACTGGATCTCTATCTCTTCTGTTCGTCCTGGAAGCCCATCGGCCACTTCTATATCTACTTTAAGCTCATCGCCATCAAGCCCCATTACTGACGCCGCATCGGTCAAAACAAGTATCACAAAGGTGTCATCAGTTCCTGAATCCACTAAGAGCAATGGTGGATTCTTCCGTGGCTGGTGGGGAAAGAAGGACAAAAAGGTACCAGATGTTCCTAAGGTGCCAGAGAATGTTGAGCCCAAGATAAGACATGGAGCCCCTATCACCCCGGAGCTTCCGGTAGAATTTGTGGTCAAGAATTTGGACGAGACTGCCCAGAAGGATCCTGCGCGTATCCCGCTCCGTCGGCAGCATCGCCCTACTTTGGTATATCGCCAAGATTGGGACGGTGCGCTACGAGAAGCAATGGTTGCTAGTTATCCTGGGACCATGCTTGCACTAAGAGCCACGTACCCACGAAACTGGGATGAAGCACTTCTAGAAGCAACCCGGGCCAGCCACATAGCTCCTAAGATCATTCGCAAGAAGACAACTCCCAAGGAGTGGTCAATGGCCCTTCGTCACGCTATAGCAGCATCCTATCCTAACTTGAGGGCTTCAAGAGGCCCGGTACCGTCATCTCAATGGAAGGCCGAATTAGATGAGGCCATCTTAAAAGGCAGAAGCCTTCAGCCTGCCAACTTTGATGTGTCTATCAGGCATCCCGTCTTTTTCAGCTCCACGACGCCACCCTCGGATATTCACCCCGCAATGCACGGGTATGCTGTAGATAATATGGAACGTAATCAAATCCTCATAAGCACCAAGACAACTTCACCCATGGCCCCAACGACGGCGACGAAATCATTGCTCTGGGTTAAACCTACCCAGGCCGACATTCAAGCATCAACGAACACGTGGACTGTGTCCAACGATTTAATGCCGGAAATAAAAACTATTTCGCTATTCATCCACCCGCGGAAGGGAAAGGCGATTGTGCGCGACACAAAGATCGAAATTGGTGCCGAGTTTGGCAAGCAGGGGCTGTGGAAACAGACGCAGGACTCTTGGCCTCATGAAGAGAAGAACTGGCTAGACGACATGATGAAAAAGCGATTCACGCGTGTCGAGCTAAGATATTAAGTCGAGGTTACCCCTACCTTGTTGTAGTAGCATTGTTGGCGTTCGGGGAAGTGTTTGAAGGAAACGATTATGATGTCTCCTAATTAACGTTCAATACCCAATTCTCTAACCTAAACCCATGTACAACAGACTTGTATGTATGTAGTGATTTTCTATATATATTTACCTTCCTGGCTAGCTACCAGCTAATGGCGAGTAGCCATCATATGTCATTCATTAGATAACATTTACTTTTATTTCGATATATTACAAATGCAAGAATGCACGTCACCTTTTGACAAGACGAGACGAGGCAGCATTAAAATGACACTATCTGAGCATGTATTCGCGGCCCGAGATCTCAAAGTCAATAGAATGCGCTCCGTGGGTTATATACGTGCAATATGTCATATTAGAGCTACCCCTTAAATTTTCCCGTTCAGAGCAACTGAATAGTTTTAGAGTACGACTCATCGACCCTCCGGCCATTATCACTCTTAGTCCACGAACCCTTGAGCAGTTCCTTACCCTCGAGCTTACCATCGGAACCCACTCTGAGGTATCCCAAAGCTTTACCATCGCTATCGATCAGTTCCGCACTCGCACCCTCCAGGGCCTGATACAGACAGACCTCAATGTCCTGTGCATAGTCATACACCGCACCCCTAGCCTCGGGCTTGCCGAGAACGAGAACCGTATTCTCGCGCACGTAGAGGGGCAGACTGCTGAAGCTATGCTTCTCCCTGAACCATCCGGGTCCTTCACGGACCTCGTTCGTGAAGAACGATGTCCACTTACCCTTAGGCAGGTAGAACTCGACCTCTCCAGATTCCTCAAAGATGGGCGCGGCTAGGAGGCTATCTCCGATCATGAACTGACGGTCGAGGTACCAAGAGGTCGGGTCCTCGGGGAACTCGAGGCACATGGCGCGAAGGGAGAGCGGCAAGCCTCCCTCGACCGCCTTCGCGGCCTGCGCGAACAGGTACGGCATGAGCCGCGTCTTCAGCGCGGTCCACTTCGCCAGCGTCCGCGAGCAGCCCTCCTCGCTCCTGTCGTCGCCGTCGATCGTCCAGGGCACGCGGTAGGAGCCGCTGCCGTGGAGGCGGCTGTGCGAGCACAGCAGCCCGAACGCGACCCAACGCTTGTAGATCCACGGCGCCGGGTAGCCCTCGAACCCGCCAATGTCGTTGGACCAGAAGGCGTAGCCGCACAGCCCCAGGCCCAGCCCCCCGCGTACTGACTCGCCCATGGCTTCCGGCGTCGACTCGCAGTCGCCGCCCCAGACGAGGGGGAACCGCTGAGTACCCGCGCACGCTGATCGGGCGAATAGGACGGCCTCTTCATCGCCGTAGCGCTTCTGGAGCGCTCCGTAGACGACTTTGTTGTATAGGAAAGCGTAGTAGTTCTGCGAATGATGTCAGTAGCTCCCAGGGAAGGAGACATTTTATTATCTAGCAAAAATGCCGGGGGTTTTATCAGATCCTAGACTTACGTGCATCTTGTGAGGATCAACAGACTTATCGAACCACTCCACATCTAAAGTCGGTATTCTCTCCCCAAAGTCGGTCTTGATGCAATCGACACCCTTGTCAAAAAGCCCATTAAGACAACCGACATACCACTCCGCGGCTTCGGGGTTCGTGAAGTCCACCAGGCCCATGCCAGCCTGCCATAAGTCCCACTGCCATGTGTCGCCGTTCTTCCTCTTGAGCAGGTAGCCCTTCTCGGCCGCATGCTTGAAGGCCGCGCCATGCTGCGCGATGTACGGGTTGATCCACACGCAGACCTTGTTCACTAGGCCCGAGGATTTCAGGCGGGTGATCTGCGCCTTGGGGTCGGGGAACCTCTCGGAATCAAAGATGAAATCTGTCCAAGTGAAAGCCTAGAGGTTTTGGAATCAGCTATCTCGAACTCAAGCATTCATTTAGATTCTTAGTAGGTATTTTCAAGGTGAAGTCATGCTTCCAGAGAGAGTGTCTGTATTTTGGTTTCCTTACCTTCATCCAGAAGCAGTCGTAGTGAAAAACGTCAACTTGGGTGTCTCGTTCCTTCATGCCCTCTAGAAACGAGTTGACCGTTGCTTCATCATAGTTAGTTGTGAAGCTTGTGCTGAGCCAAAGCCCATAGCTCCAACTAGGTACTTTGCTAGGTTTTCCAGTCAGGATGGAATATCGTCCGAGGACCTCCTTAGGCGTCGGGCCATAGATGATATACCACTTCAGTCTCTGGCCCTCGATGCTCGTCTGGACGCGACTACACCTTTCGCTCCCGACTTCCAATTCGACTTTCCCCGGGGTGTCTATGAAGATCCCGTAGCCCTTTGAGCTGAGCCAGAAAGAGACGTTCTTGTAAGCTTGGTCACTGGAAGTGCCGCCGTCTGCGTTCCACAGCGCTACAGACTGCCCGACCTTGTTGAAAGCTCCGAATCGTTCACCAAGCCCATGGACTGACTCGCCAACACTCAGCCCTGTCTGAGTAAATACGTAATGTTTGAAGTTTCGCATATCTCCAGTCTGTAGGAGAGTACTAGGAGCAGGGTTGTATGCCAGGCCCACGCTACGCCCGAGCAAAGAAGTCAAATGCTTGGACCCATCGGAACTGTGGAACTTGATGTCGAAAGTATGTTGGTCTGGATGGACTGTAGCAGATAGCGAGCCAGAGCTGAGCGTTGTGCCCTTCTCCCCTTTGACAACTTTGGGTTCCACGCTAGGTTGGCCAGCAGGGAAGAGATCGAAGTCAGGGCCCTTTCTCGCAGCTCCGACCCAGTGTGTCGTTTCGACAGATATAATACCATCATAAGCGGCCTCTATATCCTAAAGTTACGATTAACCACGTAACCCGTACCTTGCGATGCCAGAACTTACAATGGTTAGCGTGCTGAGATTCAGCGTATCTCCCCGATGAAGGACTTTTCTCGTGGGACACAGCAGGCTCAAGCCCCTTTCTGTTGGCGTAATGGCATGGATGTCTTCAGCATAGTCGACCCGCATCCCCTCGGCCGTCTGCCACATCCCATCGCGAAACTTCATGGTATTGGTATTTCTCTCTAGTGTGACTTAAATCGACTCTAGAGTAAGATCGTATTCGACTGAGGAGTACGATAGATGCAAAATTGAATCTGTAAATACTGCCTTTTCATAATAGAAAGGAGTCAGGGCTACAGAGTTGGAGAAGACCAACACTACAAATTCATCCCACATATCGGACGCAGATCCTCATGTCGAGCATTTGAAGCGCTTGCTTGCTCCCATGCTATTCAAGACCATATGATCACGATGAGACGGATGCCGGGCCGTACCTGCGGGAGCGGGGAAGTCTATACGAATATGCGACCGCCGTGTGGCGCCCATCCAGCGTCCGAGCCTACACCACTCCTTAGAAGCCACTGCATGCAACGCGGAGTATTTGGACGAGGGCAAATGTAAGTATAGAAATCGTGTGGTTGTCGGCTTAATTGTGAACGAGAGAACATCGAACCAAATAGCTTGATGGGATTTTTCGGTATTAAACTTCCCCACCAATCGAAAGATGGCTTGCTCTAGCATCGTCGTCTCCCCTATTATACTCCGTTACTAGGGTACACTGTCTTCCCCAACTCTTCTCCAAATGCTCTCTAATTTTTGCGCCAGCCATGCAGTTTCGAGCTTGGGACGTTCCCCAAACCCGTCGGTCTGAGCGCGCTGCACAGGAGATGAAGCCAAGGTCCAGGCCTGGAGAGCACGCGTTCTCGTAATGGTCTGAAGGCGCAAAGTGGACAATGCGATCTTGATTGCGGAGATGGCCCTCCCGCTGACAATTCGATTGCCGGTCGGGTGATTGATCCTTAATCAATGGGACAGTCTTAGCTAGGGATCTATAACTACTTGGTATATAGACCGTATTAATGACACGGTAATCAGAAGTTAATTGCGTGTCTCGTCTCAAGCTCTTTCCCGCGTTGTGATTCTTGTTGAAGCACTTCGCGAGACGAGAAACCAAAGATGAGGTTCTCAATTGTAGGATTGTTATCCGTCCTAATAACATTAGCCCAGGGCGGGCTAGGTCAGAATGGCACGGCAGTTTATAAGGACCCTGATGCTCCTGTTGAGAGCCGAATTGCGGACTTGCTATCGCGGATGACGGTCGAAGAGAAGACGGCACAATTAGTTCAAGGGGATCTTAGAAACTGGCTGAACACCACAGATGGTTCGCTCAACCAAACTGGTCTCGAGTGGAGTATGCAGGCCCGAGCCGGTTCATTCTATGTCGGTGTAGCTATTCCGTGGAAGATGCTCAGCGACGGTATCAAGGTAGGCCATGAGTATCTAGTGAAGAACACGACGCTCGGCATTCCCGCTTGGGTTCAGTCTGAGGGCATACACGGGTTTCTCATACCGAATGCCACCATATTCAACTCGCCTATTGCCCACGCTTGCTCCTTCAACCCAGCCTTGATCGAGAAGATGGCAAAAGCTATTGCCCAGGAAGCTAGAGCTTTGGGGGTTAACCAGATCTTTGGTCCCATGGCTGACTTAGCTCGCGAGTTGCGGTTCGGACGTGTAGAGGAGACGTATGGAGAGGACGGCTATCTGTAAGTCTTTTTTTTGCTTTCATACCACAGCTATGTCCTAATCTCTGGTTTAGAGCCGGCGAACTGGCATATTCATATGTCAAAGGGCTCCAATCTAGCAACGTCTCAGCAATGGTGAAACACTTTGTAAGAGCAGTCCCCTTCCCTAAAGTGCAACCTGAAGATCTACTGACATATACTACAAGGCTGCCTTCGCCACACCAGAGCAGGGCATCAACTGTGCTCCTGTTCACGGAGGAGAGCGAGAACTCCTTACTACGTACCTACCTCCCTTTAAACGGGCGATCATTGATGGCGGTGCCTACTCAATAATGTCGGCCTACCATAGTTACGACGGAGTCCCCGCTGTTGCGAATAGACATATGCTCACAGAAATTCTGAGAGAGCAGTGGGGATACAAGTATTTCGTAAGTTCATGTATAGTCTTCACGAACGGTCATTTCTGACGTTGGATATCCATATAGGTAATGAGTGATGCGGGAGGCACAGATCGGTTATGCAGCGATTTTAAGATGTGCGAATACACACCCATAGACTCACACGCGGTGATTAAATATGTGCGTTACCGAACAGCTCCTTTTAATCCATAAATATTTACAATGCCCCCCTAGGCCCTTCCAGCAGGTAACGACGTGGAGATGGGCGGCGGATCATGGAATTTCGAAAAGATCCCCGAGATGGTCGAGGCCGGTACATTATCCATTGACGTTGTAGATGAGGCGGTCTCGAGAGAACTACGCGCCAAGTTCGAGGCGGGGCTCTTCGAGAACCCCTTTACGGGGGTCGTGGAGGAAGAACAGTCGAAATATATCAACACCCCTGAGATCATCGAGCTTGCAAGACAACTTGATACCGAATCTATCGTTCTCCTCGAGAACCACAATAATGCCCTACCCCTGAATAAAGATGCCAACATCGCCGTCATTGGACCGATGGCACATGGCTATATGAATGTAAGTACCTACCTCATAACCAAATCACTCCGAATATTTATGTGATAAGCACCTAAATATATAATTATTATGTAGTATGGTGATTATGTCCCCTATAGAGCGCAATACCGGGGCGTGACGCCTCTAGACGGGATCCAAGCTGCTAGCACAGGGACAGTGACCTATGCCAAGGGCTGTGAGCGCTGGTCTAGCGACCAATCCGGCTTCGAAGAAGCTATCGCCGCGGCCGAATCTGCCGACGTAGCTGTCGTGGTTGTGGGTACCTGGTCGCGGGACCAGGACGAGCTCTGGGCTGGACTCAACGCGACTACCGGCGAGCACATTGACACACACTCGCTGAACTTAGTGGGGGCGATGCCACATCTCGTAAGAGCCATCATCGACACGGGCAAGCCGACGGTGGTAGTCTTCAGCTCGGGCAAACCCATAACAGAACCGTGGATCTCGGAGGCCGCATCCGCATTAGTGCAGCAGTTCTACCCGTCGGAGCAGGGCGGCCACGCCCTCGCCGACGTGCTCTTCGGTGACGCGAACCCCTCGGGCAAGCTGTCCGTGTCGTTCCCCTACGACGTCGGCACGACGCCGATCTACTACGACTACCTAAACTCGGCGCGGGCGTTCCCCAACCCAGGCGCCGTCTACGAGAACGGCACGATCAAGTTCGGGAACAACTACGTGCTCACGAGCCCGTTGCCTTTATACGAGGTACGTACTTCTCTTCGTATCTGTGCGACACATAGAAATACTCTACGACTAAGCGTATCCCTACGAAACGGTACTGACCAACCCCTCCCACATAGTTCGGCTACGGCAAATCTTACAGCACGTTCGCGTACGCGAATCTCGCGCTCTCGCAGACTACCGCCTCTGCTAGCGATCGCATCACGGTGAGCGTAGACGTGACCAACGAGTCGGAGAGGGACGGCGCCGAGGTCGTGCAGCTGTATGTGCGCGACCTGATTAGCAGCGTCGCGGTGCCCAACCTCCAGCTCAGGGGCTTCTCGAAGGTCGCGATCGCGGCGGGCGCCACCGAGACCGTCACTCTAGACCTGAACATCGCGGACCTCGGTCTCTGGGACATCAACATGGAGTACGTGATCGAGCCGGGCGGCTTTGCCATCTACGTTGGTAGCTCGAGCGCGGACTTGAGGGCTAATGCCACGCTCACTGTCACTTGAAAAGGAACGAGGGTCTCGCGCGGTAGAGTACCTAGACTACTTGGACAGCGGGGAGCTTGTAACTACATCATGGGCATTTCTTTCCCTATTGCTACACAAACATATATATAAGACACGTTAATTTCCAAGAGAAATCTTTGACAACTTCTCATCAGATGAACTGTTTGCGGGTTGTTTGGATATATAGCGCTCTCATGCCTGGTGAATTCATAGATTAAGATTACGTTACGATATAACTATTGCTTACCCCTTCGAACGCCGTAATCGCGCCTCCGATCAACGCCTTGCTGTCGCCGTAATACCGCGTCCTGTACGTGCCGGGCTCGGCGTCGAGCTCGCTCTCCCAGCTGATGACGACCTCGCTATAGCCCAGGGCCGAGTTCGTCCGGGTCCAGGTGTACACCAGGGACCAGTCCGAGTCGTCCCTCACCTGCGTCCAGGTGCCGTCCGCGCCCTGCTTCTCTACCGCCCCGAAGGTCCCCTCGAGCCGGAGGTTGTTGCGCGGGTTCGCGCCCACGAACGTCGCGTTGATGACCGCGCCCCGGGCATACGTCGCCGCCGGCTGGGAGGTGCAGTCCCCGAAGCTCCGGCCCAGCGGGGCGTTGTCCTGCACGACGCCCGTGATGAAGCTGAGGCTGTCGTTGCGGTTGTCCGGCGGGCTGGGGCCGGGCGCCGGGGAGCTCGTGGAATCGGGCGCCAGGTAGTGGATGTTGCTGACGGTCAGGTTGATATATGCGGGCAGCTCCCATGGCCCGTACAAGGTGCTCGCCCCCTCGTATCGCTGGATGCCGTACTCTTCGGGCGTTGCGACGTAGTGCGCGTAGGTATTAGCTGGGCCTCCTAATACCACCTTTGGCTCCGCCTCCGTGATATCCGCCGCCGCCGCCTTGATGGCGGCACGCCACCTGCGACCCGCCATCGTTGTCGCCTCGCTGGGACTGACGATGATTACGAACTGGCCTACGCGCAGCAGTTGGACGTCGACAATGTTCGGACTCCAAGGGTAGGGTAGGGGCATTTCGCCTACGTCGAGGAGCACGGGTTTCGGCTCCTGGCAAGCCTGCTGCTCCGGGGACGGAGCTCGGAGAAGGTCCTTCACGACGGCCCACACAGGGCTCGCGTCAGGGTCCCCAGAGTCACCCTGTGTGAAGTCGAAGGCGCCAGGCCCATCTGTAGTGCCTGCGGCAAAGGAGTATCCCAGCGCTGCAGGGCAAGTCTGCACCTGGGTCCCGTTTTCTAGCTGGAAGCCCCAGAACGACATGTCCTGATAGAAGTGGAAGGACTTCACTGTTGAGCCGACGACGGGCGTGCCCGATGAGCTGAATGAGTCCTGGACAGCAGTTAGTTAGTGCTTTCCATTGAATAAATATATCGAGTCATACGTAGACAGATCTAGCCCCATCGTACTGGTTCTTGCCAATTTGGTAGCAGCTCGCAATGCCGAGGTCGAGTTTCTCGAAAGAAGGCCCTCGGCCATGGCATGCCTGCGATTTGCCGTCGGCGCAAGTGCTATTTTCGTAACTGCACATGTCGCCGGACCCATCATCACACCTGATGCCGTGTCAGTCTCCATCAGAAGCTTCCGGCCGTATGAGTATCAACTAACCATGCACCGAGGACATTAGGAGTAGTGTCTCCCACGTTTGCCTGAGAGAAACCCGCCACGAACCCGTCCGCTGCAGAATCTTCGCCCTCCATTGCCTTCTCGAACAATAGGGCCGCCACACCCTTGTTGTCGCCTGCAACGTGTGTGCTGTTCTGGTAGATCGAGGTACCGTGGACAGGAAACCAGGTCAAGACACCAAGGTTCTTGCTATCAGAAGCGCGCTGGAACTTCAGCACGGTCATCTCCTTGTCGACGTCGTCCGTGTACCGGGCCCGTTCTTCGGCCGGGTTGGCCATGTAGGCGTACAGGCTTCGGCTCAGGTTGCTATCGGTAATGTTCACCGCCCCTGCTATAGTCAGGTAATCATATCCTAAAAATTGAGATTTTTGTTCGCACCAAAATCAAGGTAACCCTATGTACAAGACGATTAGCTCTCGAAACTTGCTGGTTTATAGACGATGACTCTTACCTCAGCCAAGGACTCGTGGGCCCTCTTAACAGAGAGAACAGCACCGTCCACTATAGCTTGGTAGCTTTGCTTGTCGAATCCGAAGCTGGTGATTTGGGGTAGCAGGTAGTTAAACCACGCTCCGGGCCCAGCATGGGAGTGGGTGCCAGTCACGGCGATGTTTCCTTGGCCGTATACAGAATAGTCATCCCCAAGCGCAGCTACACCATCCAGAATCCCATATCGTACGGCAGTGTCGCCGCCTTGAGTATCGAGGATCAGATACACGAATCGGTCGCTCGGGCTGGCGACATCTCCGACGATGAACGCCCGTGAGTATATCCGCTGTCGTAAGCCAGAGCCGACCTGCGCGGTATCGGCGTAGCCCGCAAAGTTGATTTCGACGACAGGGCCAGTGATATCGGCTTTTCCAACCCCGAGAAGATATTTGTCGCCTGTTGCCTCTGCTCGCGTGCTCGGCAATCGGTGATTGTTTACGCGCGCGGCACGTTCGAAATTGAACTTGTAGCCCGGTGTCGCCGCATTGGATTGGGAGACGACGAACACACCCAGTATAAAGAATGAAACTATCGAGAAGATGACCAAGATCGACCTTCTCGGGGCTTGGAGGCTTTGGGTACGATTCTGAGCCATAGCGGCAGTCTTGTACAGCTACTGTCCGGGACAGAATTGCGGCAGGCTGCTAGAGAACACAGCCAAAGATCACATCTATCTAGGTACAGTGAGGTCCTTTATTACTTCTGACTACGAGAAAAGTAGCATTTCAAGATGAACGATCCGCATGTTCAGCTAGCTTATCTCTCCTTGCGAGATGACCGTCACCTCTTTACCAGGAAAAAATCAAGCTCTAGAGCCTAGTAGCTAAGCTGATCAAGCTTCCCGTGCGGACCTGCATATAGATGGCATCATACCTGCTTGATAGGCAGGCACCTCTACGCGTGGGGGAGGGTTCCTAAGCCACGTTGGGTACACACAACAAACCAAACGAGCCCGTCCCGAGAGCTGAGCTAGGTCAAGGGAGAAGCGGTATGTCATCACATGCTCTACCGGTGGGAACAAGGATAAGTGAGCACAGGATTGGATCTGGAGATTTGCTACCGCGGTAGGAAGCCGATATACAACCAATGGAGCAAGGTGTCTGGGTTGTTTAGCAACGATCAGTGCGGGGGGCGTTGGTCTCCCTGGTCATTCGCTAATGTCACTGGACCTCTGACGAATGGAATGTCTCTCCTTTCGCCCTCCCCTTGGACCAATAGCGGCCCAATCCGTAGTTATAATCTGGATTAAAATGCTAAGGGAAAGGGGGAATAATGAAGACCTAGGTATAACAAACAAAGACCGTGACACTTTCGCGATTAGGCATTCGAGCTGATAGGAGTTTTGGATACTGGTTAGGCTAGGAAGAAACGTTGTCAAGGATATACTGTTAACTAACCTAGTAAGCGGGCAACTTATCTTTGCCTTCTGGATGGCTTGGCGTCCACGGAATACAGCCCTGCCAAGTTCGAACCGGAGATCAAGGAATCTTAAACTCAGCTAGGGTGAGAACAACTACTACCTAAAGCCTGGAAAATTCCATACTTATCAGTGAAGGAGATACATAGCAGTATCTTATAAGAGAACTTATCTTATCTCATTCCTACATGCCGAGGTTAGTTCATGGGGTAATACTTGTGATGACTGTTCAATGATCCCTGGTTTCATGTTTTTTTTCTTGGACAGAGATGCCTTAAGAATGAAGATAACTAAACACCTACATGACCAGACACGTGAGCATTGTGAGTTCGAGAGTAATCGTCGTTCTATACTAGCAGACCGCCTAACAGTATATAGACAAGCATCATACGAGAGAGTTAAGGAGAACTTCGGACATGGGAATAGAGTCTCGTAGCAGATTGCACCAAGGCAATCTTTAAGATTACCCGCTTTGATCTTGATCATATCATATGAAAATAGCAGAAAAAGTAGACCCGTCACTAAAAACTTGATAGATGTGGATTCGGAGATCGGCCAACTTCCAGATAGGTCCCACCGTCTGCGGGTTCAGCGGCAAGGTTAGTGAGTGCGTCTCTGATCTGTTACCGTAACATAGAGCTTCTGGCCCATTATAGCCCCCCTGCCACGCATTTGTTATTCATCAGGGAATCCCAAGACGGACCGCAGTTAGCAGCGGAGAGCGTTCTCGTCCCAGACTCCACACGGCACTTACTTACTGTATACAACCCCTCCTCCAAGCTGCGATCTCCCTGCCTTAATCGTCGCCAGCCAATGCCGGGCCTACTCGTTAGTCTCACCGAAACGCGACATGCGATGACTTCCTCCTCCGACGCCGTATCACACAGCTGGTAGTTAGCAGGTATGGCGATTCAACGACAGACGGGAGAAGGTTACCCTGGGGCGGTTTAATGTTACACGCGCGCAATGCAATGCAATGCTATGCTATGCTATCTCTCTATCTATCTGTCCATCCATCTATCCACTGCGAGATAGTTACAGGTTTGCAGCATTATGTGCTACTATACAATAGGTAGCTTAGAAGCTGAGAGACAACTTGCTAAAAACGCAAGTAACCTTCCCTCTTTGCAAGACAGAGTCTCCCCAAATCCCACCTATCGAACCCGACCAACCATCTAACTTGGTCTATTCCCACACACACCAAGCAAAGTTCCCCAATCTGTCTGCCACCGCATCGAGGAGGTATATCAATGCACACCCTATGTTATGTGTGTTATGTAGGTATGTAATCTCTCTGTCCCACGCCCTCCGAACCCCCCGCTGCAACAAGCACTTTTCAGGTTCGAACGGTCTTTCATGTACGTAACCATACCATGCCATGCCATGCCATGCCATGCCATACCCCTACTCTACCCCATCCTATCCTATCTTATCCTATCCTAACATCAGTTCAATGAATAAAGTGGGAAAATGAAATAGAGTTGAAATCTTGGCCGACGATCACTGAATGAAACCATTCATTTAACCTTCATCCATACATTCATTCAATCATTTGTTCACCCACTCTCCCCCCTCTACCCCCGCCTTTCCCTTACTCTCTTTACGTACATACATACATGCATGCATACACCTGTCTCCTTGGGCGGTGGTGTTGCGCATTAGATACAACGCTGCCGTGGAAATGTGGTGAGGCTGATGAGAGGGGGGTTGCTGCTAGCGAGCGTGGTAAATATCATTCCTGACGATGAGTCACCAGGTTAATAGTTGCTTTGTCGTTGGCAGCGTGGTGCTATATCGGTAGGTAAATAGGAAGATATCAAAGACTGGTAGACAAGATAGAGAGGATTAATATCGTGTTTGCTTTGGTTTGGTGCCAGGTAGGCAATTAGTCTTGTTTAAATGAGTAGCGCCGCCCCTTAGTTAACAATGGCGACAATTCATAATTTTCTCTGTAGTTTTAAGTAAACCTGAGCCCTTATTCTAGGCCTTGCTTCTGGGCGACAGGCTAACATGCTCATGAGTAAGGCCTTGCGTTATGTTTCAAATCACAGAACACACTACACATAACGAGGAATGAAAACCGATGTGACAGATATTGGTTTTATTTTCTATTTTGGGTATCTTAAATATAGCTATACAGTATGAGGTTATACGATGTTTTTCTTGCCTAGCTTCATGCCGGTGGCATACATCGCAGAGACATCTATCTATACACCGAATGCTACGTAACAGCGATGTAGTAGACCTACTCGTTATTCTTCCTTATTCATTTACTTGTGGGTTTTTACACTTTATAGTCTAGGGCTTATGATCTTATGAAGTAGATATTTACCTCCTAGTTATTTGGGAGCGACCGTCTCAGTGCTCTGCGCACAGCTTTATTTGTTAATTCAAACCCAGACTCGAATATGCTAACGTTCGAACTCGTAACATTATGGGTTTAATCACCTTGAAATCCTGAACGTCGTGTGTCATTCTCGACCTTCGTTCTATAGTTACGCCCCGACGCTAGCTAGTCGCTGCTGCTGCTGTTCCGGTTGGGGAGTTAACCTTGTCGCAAGGCTTGGTACGCCAGTCCGATCGGCCATGCGGTCTGGGATAAGGTCAGGGAGATCTGGAGATACTGATCGGACTGGGTACTCCGTAGCAGGAGTTGCACGCAGCAGACGAGATGTCGTGGGCTGTGGCGCAAGGATAGTAGGGGAGTGGACCTCCTCGACTACTGTCTTGGGGATCGGACCAGGTCCTGTTCTGATCTTTGAGGGCAAGATTTGCTCAAAGCCTTGCGCCTTGGCAACTGTCTCAATACTCTTGAAGTACTAAGAAGATAAGGTTAGCTAACAAGCAGTAACATATTGAAGAAACTGCCTTACTTTGACGGTCTTGACTTTCAGCTCTAGCGTTGCGTCTTCGTCACATACGATCATCGGATGCGGGTGAAGTTGAAGACTCGAAAGGGTCCACATGTGATTTACGCCCTGCTCAATGCAGCTCTGTAGGGCAAGTGCCTTACGGGCACCTAGGATGACAACAACAACTTCCCTAGCCTCTAAAACAGTCTGGACACCGACAGTCAAGGCCATCTTCGGGACTTTGTTGATGTCGTTGTCGAAGAAGCGTGAGTTGGCGAGGATGGTGTCATATGCTAGCGTCTTGACGCGAGTTCTTGAAGCCAAGCTCGAGCCTGGCTCGTTGAAAGCAATGTGGCCATCTTCGCCAATGCCGCCCAAGAAGAGGTCAATGCCTCCGGCACGCTTTATCTTGGCCTCATATTCAACGCATTCTGCTTCGAGGTTCGGCGCGTTTCCATTGAGGATGTGGACATTGTTGGGGTTCACGTTGACATGTGAGAAGAAGTTCTTCCACATGAAGGAGTGGTAGCTCTCAGGGTGGTCTCGAGGGATCCCGACATACTCGTCCTGCCTCGGGCATTAGACGTAAAGTCATTAAGAAGCCTTTGAGGATCTTACCATGTTGAAAGTAACGACATTTTCAAACGAGATCTATTCAGAGTTGATCAGTGATGACATTGAATCGGTATTTTTCTCTTTGATAACGTACCTGCCCGGCCTTATACTTCTCAACTAATATTCTGTATACGCCAAGGGGGCTTGAGCCAGTGGGTAGGCCAAGCACGAACGGATGTTCTGAGGTAGGGTTGAAATGACGAATTCTGTCGATGATATAATTGGCTACGTAGGAGCTAGCGCTCTCCGAGTCGTCACGGATGATGAGCCGCATCTTGACTTGTGCCGTACAGCGAAGAGGTCTAATAGATGATATGATAGGATTCTGTGAGGTCTATTTCTGGAAGGCTTGAAAGACTAGCAGGAGAGAGAGGTGGAGTACCGTGTAGTAGAGGTTGTCTAGTTAAAAGGAGGGAAAATGTATACAAGATAATAGCGAGCGACACCGGCCTCGCAACTATTATGAGGCATTATGAGGAGCTCCCCCGTAGGGATGAGGCACATGAAAGTTCGACCGATGACATTGGGGCCACGCCGATAAGATGGAACGTTTTGGCGGTTTACTCCACCCATAACGACTTGCTTGTGGGAGGGCAGCTTAAACGTTGTAGTCGCCTTTCCGGCCTTCCTTCATGTCATGTGGCACTCGGAGAATTATGGTTGGTTCGCGAGTGCTGTCCAACCACTTGGTCGGCGTCTGGTTTCGCAGTGAGACCTTGCCAAAGCATTCCCTCCATGGCGATCTCGGGCTTAGCCCCGGGATCGAAGTGTAGTGCCTGTTACCAGCACCAACAGAGGGAGATGAGGTTGTTCTGACGAAGTGCTTACGCCTAGTTTTCCGCTAGACTAGTGCGAAGACTGGCCTTGCCTTGCCTTATCCCGTGGGGCCTGTCTTGCCCTGAAAGAGAGTTTATCTTACTCATCGGTCTTCAGACGTTTGCGTGATGCAGTATGACATGCGACGGGCCACATCCTATATGGGGTCACGACAGAGCCGCAAGCCCTGATTTGGTAATGGGGGATTTGTTCGGACCACATGATGGCCGGCGTAGGGTTGTATAAGTTCGATACAGCATGTGTCGAATATAATTGACCGAGACGTATCCTCTTCGAGACTGGCGTTCCGGTATATGGATATTGGATTGAAGAGAATAGATGAGTTGGGGAGACAGAAACTCGTGATTCGCCCAGCGGATATTCCATCTCTTAAGCCACAATTTATTAGTGTAAGAGACAGGGGACGGGAGCACTGCTAGACACACCCTGTTCTCCCCCCTGTGGCTTTAAAATCCCCTTATGGCGAGCTCAAAGTCTAGAAACCATGTGGCTCGTGCGGGCGATCCCTACTAGTTTAAATATTATACTAGAACGTTTTAAAGGCTGACGACTGTGCTGGGTCTACCTACAACGTTACATCATGAACCATCAAGTACGCTCTGAGCAACCATGAACGGTAAGACACTCTCTTCCTTCTAGAGCATCTACCGTCCTCTCTCTGTTCAATCAGAACTGCCAATTGGTCTTTTGGGGGCAAAATTGCCCCATCCCATTCCCTTTTTCTTTTTTCTTTTCCTAACTAGGGGAGTTTTTTTCTCCCTGTTCCCGCTTCCTATCGTTACTTACATCCTGTACCAACCAACCAACCACGCTGTGTCTTGAAGCAGCAGCAGCAGCAGCAACAACAACAGGATCCAGAAGGTCACCTCTCTAGGCCAGTGGGCTCGCAGAGGTTTCCTGGAACACCACAGTGCCATTCGCCCATCCCGATCCCATATCACCGGGCATCTATTACGTGGTAATAAAGCAATACGTACCTGTAGTTGTTGTTGTTGCGAGCAGGTCCCCTTCCCAGACAGGGGTTAGCTTGTCTCACACCTCACAACGTGTGTTGTTGTGTTGTGTATGTGTATGGTTGTCTTCTTGTCTTAGAACCGGTCCATCTCAACGCACCAGGCACACAACTCACATACATCCAACCAAATTGTTTTTCTTCCCTTTTCTCTCTCTTTGTCCCTCACAAAACGCAACCACTCGCTCGTATCAGACAATTTTGCTGGATTGTCATTCGCTCATATCTGCACCTCTCGCTTTTTGCTGTAACCTCTTGCGAGTTTTGTCCCTTGCCTTTCGAAATTCAAGTCTGTGCTTGGCTCTTCGCTTCTAGGAATTGTACATCGCTAGATCCAACCAACGGGTCACCTCCTCAAAATCGAATTGGGCCGACAAGGTTCCATTTCTCCCGCTCCAGCCTTTTGCCGCTATACGAGCCCCCCGGCGCGGCCCTTGGAGCTTGGAGGGGGTAACAAGAAAGGAAACCTTTCTGTCTCACTCTATCCTTTGGTTCCAATTGCCTGACTCTCATTTTATTCGGGACATGGCGGATGTTGCTTGACGGTCTCCTGCGAATATCGGTCTTTCATACCCTCTCTGCCCTCATATGACTTAGATTTATTATCTTGCCTCTACCCCCCAGAGTGAAAGTCATTCATTTATTCCCTTCCCCTTGTCATGCATCCACTCACTTTCACCATGACAGCATTAAGAACATCGTTGCTGGCGGCCCTTCAGTCGTTCCTTCGGGGCAAGTCCTTCTTGCAGGCTCTGCTTGCGTTCTGGATCAGCCCCAAGGCGCTAAAGGAGCACCATGTCAACGGCAACAGGATATACCCGTCAAGGACTATTGAGGACTTCTTGTGGGAAGCGGAGGAGCGGTTGCTGGGCCCCATTGAAGGGGACGGGCTGAGGAGGTTCTCATCAGATCTGAAGTCTCAGTTCCGGGAACGGTTACACACACATGCCGAATGCATGCTCCCGTCTTTTAACCACCTTCTCCCCACGGGGAAGGAAAAGGGTCAATATCTCGCTCTCGATGTCGGAGGCTCGACACTGAGGGTTGCCCTGGTAGAGTTAAGGGGCCGGGAAGTCAGCGAGCGGGAAAGCGAGATCGTGCGAATAATTAGTTTCAAGATCACGCCAGAGATCAAACGACTCGAGGGCATGGCCTTCTTTGACTGGATGGCGTCGCGGGTTCACGAAGTAATTCGCCAGGACGGCTCACACAGCCAGGACCCGATACCCATGGGCTTGGCGTGGAGTTTCCCCGTAGAGTGGGTTAACCCATATCTCCTGATTTCTTCGTCGTGGCGGTCACTAACATGGCAATGATCTCATAGGCAAGTATCAATGGGTGCAGGCCTCCTGCTCGGGATGGGCAAGGGCTTCCTCGCCACAAATGGCCTACTGGGTCAGGACCTCGGCGAGGTCATCAAGTTCGCGTGTCGGAAGCAGGGGCTGAACGTCCAGTTAGAGGCCATCATCAACGACAGCACGGCGACGCTGCTCTCGCAGGCCTACACCCACGCTGAGACGCGGTTCGGCCTGATACTGGGAACGGGCACTAACATTGCCGTCCACCTGCCGGTATCTGCGCTCAGCCGGTCCAAGTACGGCACGCGGCCGGACAGCTGGTTCAGCTCGGCGAGCCACGTCATCGTCAACACGGAGCTCGGCATGTTCGGCAAGGACATCCTGCCCGTGACACGGTGGGACGAGCTCCTGAACGCGTCCCACCCGCGGCCGGACTTCCAGCCGCTCGAGCACATGCTCAGCGGCTTCTACCTAGGCGAGATCTGCCGACTCGCCATCGTCGAAGCGGTCGAGACGACGGGACTACTAGGCGGCCAGCTGCCGCCCTCGCTGGCAAGCCCATACTCGCTCGACACTGAAGTCCTATCCAGAATAGAGGCGTAAGTTCGACCCTCCCTTTACCTAATATAGGCATCCTCCCTCCAAACGTTATAGCATCAGCAATTAACACAAACTGTCCAAAAATCACAGCGACACCTCCCCAACCCTCGAGAAAGCCCTCGCGGCGCTGACCGCCGCGCACCCGGACTTCACGTCTCCGCCCACCCTCGCTGACATATCCGCAATCCGGACGCTCGCGTCGCTCATCTCGCGGCGCTCGGCGGCCCTGCTCGCCGCCTCCGTGTTCTCGCTCTGGGAGCTACGTCTCGAGGCCGAGGCCGAGGTCGAGAACGCAGCTACTACCACCGTAACCGTACCCGCTCCCTCGAATACTAGCACTACTGCTACCGCCGCCGCCGCCGCTATTACTACCTCTACCAAGGTCGCCTTCAACGGCTCCGTCATCGAGCACTACCCTGGTTACCGCGCGCGGTGCCAGCGGTACATCGACGGGCTCGTCGCCGCGGGCCGCAGCTCAGGCTCCGTGGAGCTGGTCCCCACGTTCGAGAGCTCAATCCTGGGCGCGGCGGTGGCACTGGGTTGTGCGGTCGGGGCGCAGGAGTAAAGGGGAGTAAAATAAAGGTGGGGGGATACATACATAAAAAAAACTCCCATTTTTTATAAGTATATACATGCACCTTGTTTTTTTGTTTTATTTTCTCCTTATTGGGGAGGAAAGAGAGGAGTGGAATCATTCCCTTACTTCAAGGAGGGTTCTTTTTTTTTTTTTGAGAGAGAGAGAGAGAGAGAGAAATAGAGAGAGAATGTCTCTGGAGTATGTACGAGAGGTGCGAGTGAAAAATGAAGGAAAGGGGGATGAAAAGGGAAGTGCGCTGTGCGAATCCTGAGTATGTATGCCTTAGTCTTTTTCCGTCTGGGAGCACATATCGAAAAGGGATAGCAACACGAAAGGTTCGAACAGACGGAAGACAGGCCGGCGGATGAAATGGGTGGGTTTCGATGGATCAGCGTGGCATCTAAATGGCGTCTGGGTTTTTCTTTTTCCCCCACCCCTTTTTCCTACTCGTCTTCCCCCTCCCCTCCCGTGAGTAGTGCACATCACACATGCATACTGTATATACCCCCGTTAATGACACGCACATACACATGCCTACGAGGAGCAAGGCTGGGGAGATGGGGGGAAAGGGAGCGGGAAAGTTATAGCATTACTATTACATACCTACCTATCTACTTTGGATGATTCAAACAAAAACTGCGACTTATCATCTACGATTATTCCCAATGGCACAAGATCTGAGATTCATAAACCCAAAACAAGTCAAATCCGCTACACAGGGTGTACTCGTCGAGTGAGGCTATATTGATAGGTCTCAAGAGGTTGAGTGGAGGGGTGACTAGTTTCCTTTCTATTATCTCAAGGTCTAAAAAAGTTCCCCCAACTACAAGTTAAGAGTCCATTTTCCTTTTATTTTTTCTGTACTCTAAAATAAAGGTATGTAACAAGGCATTTAGCATGTTAAAAAAATTTTAACAAAAATTCCGAAAATAAAAATAAAAAATAAACATTTTCAAACATTCCTGAGTGTAAACCACGCACACACACGCACACAGAAAGGAAGGACAAAAAAAGGAAACTATACCACCAAGAATTGTCCGCTATACTACATACATACAAGTGTTTGTTAGCCCACCTACGGAAAATAAAAAATAAAGAACAAATGTCTCATATATGCTCGAATATAATAAGCACACAAATTTCCCTTTAGCCAAACAAAAATTTGAGGAAAAAAAAGTTTATAATGGGAAAAGAAAAAACGCCATATTCTCATGCCGTCGTCAGCACGTTTCGCGTTGTCCGCGCCCTTCCCCCTTTTTTTTTCCCCCGACCCCGCTCTTATTTGGTTTCAAGGAATTTCTCCCAGGTCTCTCGCGCGCGCCCTTTACTTGCCCCCCCCAAGGGAGGAAAGAATATGGAGAGAAGACTGCCTTCTTAATCAGCCGAGAAATATCTCTTGGATTTGCTCCTGATCTGCTGGGCCTTTATTTCCTGGGGCACGGCGATATGATGTACGATGTGAGGTCGGTAGACAGTATCCACAAGAGGTGTCCTGTTACAAAGCATTAGCAATCTCAAGCCTTCCTCTCGGCTGACACGATAAGGGCGCATACCAATCATCCACGCTAAGCGGGAAATATTCATATAATTCTTCCTCTTCTTCTGGTGGGCTGGCGCCTCCCGCGTAACCCGACGATGCTCGGTGCATCCTAGGGCTCTGTAGGTCGGAATTCGATCGATTGTTAGGACTTCGTTCGTCCTCCGAAAGAGATAGGTTTATGGGTATAGACTGGACGGATGACGCATTCTTTGAATGGTTGGCTAGGTTCGGAGTCCTGTTCGCGAACTCCTTCCCCCAAGCAGGTACAGGCGGCCGGTTCATATTAGGGGAGAGAGCCATCCTCTTAGCCGGGTGTTGCTGCGAGCTCGATTGACCACCAAATGCTGATGTTGGGGGCGATGTCCAATCATTGGGCCTGGGTGTCGTGATGGTGGCGCCTGTCGAAGAGTACTGGTTCAGATTATGCGACGAATCTGTTCGCTCGGTCTTCAGATTCGGAGTGGGCGCGGCACTCGCATCGCTGTGCGTGCGCGCCTTTTCCGTGTTGCCGGGGATCTTCTTGTCGCCGGTAAGATGCACATCTTTTCTACTATCAAAGTTGCGAGGGCTCCGTCCACGCACGATCACGGGCCCGCTCTGGATGTCGGCAATTTTCATCAGATCGCCGCCAGTTTTCATCTTCCCCAGAAGGCTTATCTGTACAACATAGTGTTGTTGTAAACCTTTCCGGCGTCCATTGTTCGCCGTGGCGCTCTTAAACTGCAAGCGTTTCCACGAAACGGGAATACTGACGCGATGCCCATCAACTTCCTGGCCGCCGCTGAGGTCGATTGCAATTTTCGGCGGCGCGCTTGCTACTTTCGTTTCCTGTCCTTCGCCGAGGGCTGGGTTGCTGCTTTTCCACGGTATTGATATAATTTCGGTCGACTTGCCTTCAATACTTTCAATGGCCGATATGGAGGCGTAGAATTCTGTTATAGGTATAGTGCGCCCTTGCTCGTTCATCACCTGTGTGCAATGTCGCGGCATGGTTATCTGACCCGAGCATTGCCACAGGTTCCGCCGGTAGCACGTCAACTCTAGCGGGCGACCGGCTGACTCGCCACCAAACACGTCTTCAGCGACGAAGAACATGCCATATAACTCAGCCGACATGTTCAGTTCGGAATATGTACCGAGCGTGTCATCCACCAGGGTGGCTTTGACGTTGGTTGTCGAGAAACCAAGGAGTTTATCGTCCGGCTGTTGCGGCGAGGATCCTTCATCATGTAAGTCTTCAGTATGCGGTGCGGCTTCGTATGGTCTAGAGTAGTGGAAGGGATCTTCGAAGGTGGTCGAGAAGGTTTCGAAGTCGTAAGACGACGTGAATGGTAAGGGAGGCAGACCGCCATTAACACCTTCTCTACTAAAGTATTAGCATGAATTCAACCATAGTTTAGCCTTCCCCCCTCGGAGCTCTGCATTGCTCGCGCATCCCCATACCGTCAAGCAGACAGGGTAAAATGGCGCCGGGGCAAAACTTACAACATAGACTCATCAAAATTGAGATCAGGCTCAAAACCTTCGATACCGAGACCCGAGCCAGCGATCGCAGCATTCAACCCCATAGCCTCGCCGGGGCCGGGCGCCGGCATGGAGTTGAAAGTCGCCATTGCATCGTAGGGGGCTGCAACCCCCGGGCCGGCGTGATGCTCGACGGAGACGATGGTCTGAAGCCGAAGACAGGATACTGGCCGACGTTGTACTGGAGGGTATAGCGACGGGGAGACAGTCCAATGCGGAAACCAGGTGTTCGGAGGTTTAGAATGGAGTCTCACGCAATGCGACCGACAAGTCCGGGACAGACTACAGCAAGCTTTCCAAGAAACCGTTGTTCGGGATGGGGTTGGCGCTTAGATTTTTTTTTTTCCGCAGTCGAGATGCAATAGGAAACGGTAGCCGATGTGTCGCTACGGGCAACGTTGAAACAATAATCTAGGTTGGTTAGCACACACACACGCACACATCGGATGGGAGAGAAACGAACAGACAGGATAGTAATGGGAGTGGAGGCGACCAATACAACGGGGCTTGGAGGGTGGGGAATTTGATTACGGCTGCTGCTGCTGCTGCTTGCTGTGGCCTGTAGGTAATCGGTAATCTGTAATCTGAAATCTGTATGGGTTCCCTTAATGGGAGGCCTATAGGCGCAGGGCTACGCTATCAGCTGTGGGCTGTCAGCGACGGCAACCAATCCATAAACAGATAACAACTGGTAATAACTGGAGGTATTAGTACATACCTACATGTAGGTAGGTAGTGTCGCTATTGGAACTTTACATTTTACCAAGGCCACAATCTATCCAGCTTAGCAGTTTGTGGAGGTGATGAGGATAAAGATAGTAGGTGAGCTAGAGAAGAGAGATAGTGCAGTGTAGAATAAGATCCTTGTTAGGGGTTCCCCCGTTTTGGGGGTGATGGGTGGTGTGGGTGGTGGGTGGGTGGCAGCGGCTGTCGGGGTTGATGCGTCGGAGGGGGATTCCATTGGAGGGGAAGGTTAAGACACCTTGGAGATAGTAGTAGTTACTACATGCCAGCTAGATGTCTGTTAGCCCTTTCCACCTTCTAGAAAAGCAATTATTAGGTGGGGGACCACAGGCTGCAGAGCGCCTACCGACAGCCCTGCACTAGGTAGTCTGGCCCCCTACGTAACTTATGTAATTAATTAGTCACACCCGGCTCTTCGGTGCTTCTCTTGCATGTGAGGCCCTACCGTTCCATTAACCGTTGAGTTATTGATGCTGAGGAGATCCCTTACATCCTAGCTTGCCTAGGTTAAAGTCCGGGGGAGCGCTATAATCCTACCTAACCTAAGTAGTACCTAGGTACATATACATACATGTATTGTCTATACGGTATACATACACGTAGTTAGATATTTCAATATGGCTATAACGTTGTAAAGTAATGACATTGCTATTTTTAACACATCATCAATCAGTAAAAGGTCGGGTGAGGCGGGAACTAAAAATGTGCCCGTAGTAGATCGTTCGTTCGAGCTGAGAACTTGCGCAGGCCTCGCCATTGGGCGAAAAGAGAGAAGGCAGGCTGAACTCAAAAAGAGAGCCGTCGATCCAAAACGCCGGCTACTTACCCTCCAAATATGAGACATGCTGATGGTTTGCGCTAATGGGATCCATACGGTAGAGAGCATGTCGGACCGTGGCAGTGAACCAAAACCGCCCCAGTCCCGAGTCCCCGTCCCCTTACATACAGAGGGGGGGAATCATCCAGTCTCATGCCTAAATAGTCATACGATGCGCGAAATGCACTGCACCGGTTTGAAAGAAGCTAGATCATTGTACCGCAGTACTCAAGCTAAATCAGAGAACTTATGTTCCTCATGTCAGCCACTGGATATCGTCCGTGTCGGGTAGCAGTAAACGGGTGCCCAGTACTTACATTCTCTGGAGAGTTCGTAATCTCGTCAAATATCTGCTGGACCTCAAAGCCCATGGCAGAGAAGAGCTCGTGAGCCTCATCAAGAACCTACATAATATCATGAGATGTGATGCCCTGAAAAGGCAAATATGGGAGGGAGGTTACTTACCCAACTCAATACAGTTTTCGTTGACTTGTGTGCCTTGTTCTGTCTTACGCCCATGAAGGCTAGTCCTTGGAGCAATAAGTTCGACTGTGCAGTCGACGGTACCACCGGTGCAACGATACCGCCAACTTCTTCGTGTCCGGCCGAATGAAGGCACGGGATATAGGTCGATAGCTGGCTTGTACTCTTACAGATAATCACTGTTCCCAACAAGCTATCGGCCGCATTCTTAGCTCGCACAACCCCACAGCTCTTCTCCTGAAGGGCAAACCGGTAGAGCTCTACAACTTCAGGTCCCGCGTGCGTCGCCACCAAGCTTAGTACCGATTCGGCGTTGTCGAGCCCGTGGATAAGGTCGAAGCTAATACTCGCCCGCTGGATGCTTTGGGAAAGGCCTTCGGGCGCCGTCCAGGCTCCAACGTCTTCGATCACCATGTTGGTCAATCGCTTCGGGAATTGTGTGTCCCAGCCAACATTATCAAACCAGCTCTTGTTACTTCCACTCTCATCAACAGGTACTCCGGGGAAAGCCCCGGGGAAAGTGAGTCCGAGTTGGACCTTCTTAAGCCCAGGCTTCTGGAGCAACGCCCGCATAGCCCGACGATGCAGCGACCTGCCAATCGAGACATTTCGTTTGGAGGGATCCACAAAGATCGCGCCGATGATACCGATACCATTGGTAAAGTACGTGGCAGCGAATCCGTACAGCATTTGCGTGCTGCTGTTTCGAACCACAAAGTGCGACTCCTCAACGTTAGCATTGAACAACTCGAACGTAGATGCGCTCGCCGTGAGATACGGTAGACTTGGTGTGCTTGACCGAGCAAGTATCTTCAACAACTCATCAAGGCCACGTGCGTCTCGATCCCGGGTGTAGTTTTCAACAAGCCATTGCTGTTTTGTCTTGGAAACCTTCTTACTCTTCCTCATAGTCCCCGGCATCGAACCTTGAGGTACAAAATCACCATACAAGGCTCGTACCAGGGAAGCCATGGCAGTCTCGGTAAAGTCAAACGTGCAAACATATGTTCCAATTGATTTATCCATTGCGAAGTCGTATGGTGAGCTCACGGCGACAACGATAAGCGACTTCTTCTGTCCAGTACCTCGAAGCATATGGCACATCATTGCCACGTGCTTCGTAAACCCAGCTTGGTACAAATTCCGATTGGCATCGGCAGTCACTATAATGATAGCGGATGCCCTATTGATCAAATTCTCGTGAACTACTAGTTCATTAGCAACGATGAATCATTTTAAAGGGGGAAGGCTGGGTGTTCCGACCTGGTCGAAGTCCGTTTGCGGTATAGGAAGTATGAAGGAGCTTCCCATGACGGATACGTGCTATTGATTTCCCCAGTTCTCGAAAAACACCTTCCCCGCTCATGATTGCTCCTCGTTCCTGATGAATAAATCTCTCATGTAAGGAGGATGCGGCTTTTGTATTACCCTTCTCCATCATGCTCTTGGTGGCCGCCGAGGCTGGTAACGGCTTGACTAAGGGAGTCAGTAGTAAAAGCTCTTCCTCCTGAAGTAAACTTTGGGAAAGTGGCAGTAAGTGATCTTTGTCCCGTACAACTGTAATGGATTGATCATAGGCCTTGCGGGATAGGGCGAGGTGTGAAGGATGCATCTTAGACAGCAAAGACAACCCGGGAGGGTTTAGAGCCTTCGGCCAAGATGTACATACACTCTTCATCCGAAGCACTCGCTTCAGAGAAGTGAAAACCCGGTCCTTCGCGATGATTCCGTTCTCAATTCCTAATTTCATCCCAGATATCGCCTCTAGTTGGACATCATGTGCACGACAAAGAAGAATCAAATCATTACCAGCCTCGACCGCCATGACAGTGCCACCTTTGACTCCATATTCTTGAATGAGTGATTGCATTTCTAGGCATTCCGAAATAGCAACACCGTTGAACCCGAGTTCGTTCCGAAGAAGGTCGTCAACAACTTGATCCGAAAGGCAGGCGTGCATAACATTCATCCCGGCATTCTGTATACCGCAACCACCGACAAACATGGCATCCAGACGGCCGGCGCCAATGGCATTCCGGAATGGTACAAGAGCACTCAGGCTGAGCTCTTCCAGAGTCTGGGTGATAATGGGCATATCCAAGCTAGAACCTAGAAAGTCAAGATTTCCATAGGATGGGAAATGCTTCCCGCAAGTTGCTACACCAGCATCCTTGTAGCCGTTTATGGCAGCATTACAATATTGCGAAGCCTCCTGGGGATCATCACCTGTAGCTCGGACCCCTAACGGTTGGTGTCGAGCATTTGTCAAGACATCTAAGACAGGACCGAGGATGAGGTTTACACCAACGGCAGACACCTCAGTAGCCGTTGCTTTCGCTATATTATATGCCAGCTCTAGACTTCCCGTGGCAGCGATTCCCATCGCGCTAGGGAACTGGCAGATATAGTCTTCATCGAACAAACTATTAACTCCCCCATTCTCTTGATCAAGGGCTATCAAGAGGGGCTGAGGATGTCCAGCTTGGTGGGCAATCGTCTGAAGTTCCTGGACCAAAGACGCTGTCTGCTGAGCGGCTATATTTATTTTCCTCTTGTTAGTACTTCCTTCGTCACGTGGGTGCGGTGCGCCTTGCAAGCTCAGCTCAAGTGCGGCTCCATGGGGGTTGAATACATTTGAGGTTTTTGGCGGTCAGAATGATAGAGCCCAGGTGGTGGTTTTCAATCAAGTTTCTGATCTGAGGCGTGACTTCAGTACCATCCCATCCCATAATCAGCATCTGACCAATAGCCCTAGTACCTCCCCCCCGGGTCAGCGAACTAATTCATCCATACATAAGACGGGGAGGGACCCTCCAGACGGGGCTTGGTCATAGAAACATCTACTCGCGGGTGGCAGGCAGACCAGGAGAGTCTGGAGTACGTACCAATCGAGGTCCTGCCATAGCGGATCGAGCTCCGGGTCTGACTTGGCCATCCTGATATTGAGTCTAGTGTCACGTTGTGGCTGGCGGGCCGAACATGTGCATGCAGGGCAGATCAGACTCCAAACGGGACCTCATCAACGACAGGCGAGTGTAACAATCAAAAGGGTAGCCGGGTCGCGAGAGGGGAGAGAAAAGAGGCGGAGCCGGTGGGATCGAATTGGACTCGATCACGGCCCAATGCGTGGATGGCGAGAGCACGAAAGCGAGGACTAGAATCGATAATGTAAGCTAAACACAGACTATGCAAGGACGGTCGGTGCGAGTGTCGCTGGAGTATCGGCGGGTTTGGAGCAGTCAGCAAGAGCCGCAACCTGATTGGACGAGACGGGAGTGTCGGCTATACTCCTTTGGGACAGGTGGGGCTGCCTCAGCTGGGGGAGGGAAGATGTCTTTTCTTGGTGTCGTCGCAAATCGATATTCCCTCCCACCAAAACCTCGCAACGTTACCTTCTCAATCTAGTTGTAGCCTCAGACAGATGGCATTTCCACCACGTCGTGGTGCACAGCGTGCCGGCTATCATACATGTGATTCTGGGATGGATGGTCACACATGAATGTTATCTAGACGAGGCAAGGACCTGATTCGAAGGTTCGACGATACCCACTGAGAGGCGTCAAGATGACACAAGCAAGACCAGCACCGGTGTTAGTCGAGGCACCTTTTCGCGAGCACCGGTAGCTAGCACTTATCAATTTTTTTTTCCTTCTGGAGAGGCAACCATCCCGGCCGTGACTCAGAATCGATTGAACACTGCTGGCCAGTCCCTTCGATCACATGGGTCATGTTGCTCTCGTTCGTTCGCATAAGGGAATTGACACCGGTCCATCGGTCTCGATGGGCAAGGCTATACGCTTGACGCATCACGGTCACACTTACACCCACACTCACATTTACCACGCACACTGATGTCCAGTATACCCCACCACAGGAGTGCACTGTGGGTTTCAGAATTCCGGGCATCGGCCCTGTTAGTGATGCTATCGTCGCCTCCCACGACCGAGGGGGATCCCGAACGCTCCGGCTTAGTCTCCGAGAAACAAGCTTCGGCGCCAACGCTTCTGCTCTAGTGATATCATACATTTGAATAAATATGTGTGGGCACGCAACTTTCTTAACCTTCTGTGTCATGTTCATGGAGACCAAAATACTAGCTGAAGGGACCACCGTCCTGCTGCTCGACGGAACATAGCACAAAACAAACAGCCTATATTCTCTATATTACAACTTATACCTTCTTCTTAAGTTTAAACATGCCCCACTCTCTTCCCTCCTCACCCAAGTCGACGCCGAAAAACGGTGGAAACGGCATCACCAAATTCACCAACTGCCGCATCCTAAAGGGTACCTCGTTGGTCGAGGATGACTTATGGGTCAATTCCATCACCGGCAAGATCATCCGGAGCCAGTCTGCCTTCTACGATGAGTTCGTTCTCCCGGAACAGGTTATCGACCTTGGCGGTCGCATATTATCCCCCGGTCTCATCGAGTGTCAGCTGAACGGGGCATTCGGCTTCAACTTCTCAACGCTCCTCGAGCCCGCTGCCTACGCCAAGAAGATCAAGGAAATAAACAGACAAATGGTGAAAACGGGCGTCACCTCATATGTGCCGACAATCACCAGCCAGCGGAGTGAAATCTACAAGCGGGCCTTGCCCCATCTCGGGCCCTCCGGATACCTGCAGGTTGCGGAAGATGGAGCCGAGTCCCTCGGCGCACACGTCGAGGGTCCGTTCCTGAGCCCAACCAAAAATGGAGTCCACAGTGTAGATGTTCTCCGGCAGGCCGAGACCTTTGAAGACCTGGAAGACTGTTACGGCGTAGCCAACATCAATCCGGAGGACAACCACCACCGACCAATCCCGATCAAGATGGTCACAGCGGCGCCAGAGGTGGGACAGATGACAAGGCTAATCCCAGAGCTCACTAGCCGGGGCATCATCTACTCGATCGGACACTCGGAGGCGACGTACGAGGAAGCGTCAAGGGCGGTGGGCGCGGGCGCAACCATGATCACACACCTGTTCAATGCGATGCGACCTCTGCACCACCGGAACCCGGGCATCTTCGGCGTCCTCGGCATCGCCGAGAGCCTCCCGCGACCTTATTTCGGCATCATTGCCGACGGCGAGCACCTACACCCGACAACCATCAAGATCGCCTTCAACGCGCACCCGGACGGCTTCATCCTCGTCACCGACGCTATGCACCTCGTCGGCCTGCCCGACGGTGCCTACCAGTGGACCAACGGAGACTGCACGAACCACATCATCAAGAAAGGGGCCAAACTCATCCTTGAGGGCTCGGACCGGATTGCTGGAAGGTAAGCGAGCCCCCCCCCTACTCCCAACCCTTTCTTCGCATGAACCATAGAATGGAGTCTAGATGAAACGATGAGCAACAAAATAACTGACAACTCTCGATATAGCTCCATCACGCTCATCGAGTGCGTGAACAACTTTCTCAACTGGACAGGCACGACGATCCCGCAGGCCCTGAGAGCCGTGACGTCGACCCCGGCCGCGATGCTGGGCCTGCAGGGCGTCAAGGGCTGCCTCGACGACGGCGCCGATGCGGACCTGGTCGTGCTGTCGGAGAACCGCGGCCGCGAAAACGGGCTCGAGCTCGTCATCGATGAGGTCTGGAAGTTCGGAACTAGGGTCTTCAGTCGCTAGAAAAGGAGTTTGGAAAGGTTAATTATATATAAATATATAGAGAGAGAGAGACTGAGTGTCTAGAAGAACGGATTTATCAAAAAGAAGGCACCGGGGGAGAGAGGGAGACTCGAGATATCGAGATCTCATATTTCGTTGACTATGGAGTACACAGTGGTGGTTAGTATATCCATATATGGGCGATTACGCTGTTTTTAAGGCTTATTACCTCCCATGTATAGTCTTAACACAATTTGTTTATTCATTGCATAGATTTATGCTGAAAATTTGATATACATATAAGTATATATAAAATTCAAACCAACTAACACCAACCATATATACTCACTCTTATCACAAAAATTGGCAGGCAATGAAACGCAACTTGGTGTCATTTCCTCTCGTAACTGACTTTACTCACTATGTAGTAACAATACATTCGTTATCTCACCCATTAACGCCCAATTTTCATAATAATACCTAGATAATAAATAAATAATCAATCCCTCTCCCTTTTCTCCATTCCCCGGGCAAGGGGGAGGGGGGGGGGGACCTTCACGGCCTTTTCACAGTAAGTTTATAAGGTTTATTCAGCGCGGCCACGGGCGCGATCCCGCTGCGTCCCAAGCCCGCGGGCCTCTTGATCCCTCCTCCCCCTCCCCCTGGCCCTCCCCTGCCACTCCCCATCCAGCCCAGAGACCCAGTCACCGTCGTAGCGTGGAAGCTGGCCGCGGGCCGCGTCTTCTCCTCTTCTTCTGCCGGCGGCGGCGGCGGAGGAGGAGGAGGAACGGCGTTTTCCTTCTCTCTCGCGGGCGACGGCGGAGAGCTGGAGAACAGGCACGCGTATGGCTTCTTGGGGGTTTGTTGTTGTTGTTGTGCCTTCTCGCCTGGCGGAAGGTGGTGGTGGTGGTGATTGACGACGGGCTTGCTGGCCATCTTTGCGGGGCCGAGCTTGTGCGCTGCGAGACCGGGGGCGATGGCTGTGGCGGGTTGGGCGGGGGGAGGAGGCAGTACGGGGGTGATGGTGGTTTGGGAGTGGCCGGGGCGTTGGTTGGGCGGCGCGAGTGGTGGTACTCGGGAGTAGGGAGCGCGGGCGTGGCCGGGTCGGGAGGTTGGCATTGGCTCGTCGACGGGCTGCCTCGACTTGTCGTGGTTCGTCACGCCGTAGCCGTAGCCGAGGAGGTTCCTTTGGCCGGGGGGTCGGTTGGGGGGAGGCCTTTTCGAGGTGTTGTTCCCTGGGGGACGCTTCGGGGCACCCCTGGCTTCCGCGATAGCGGCAGCAGCGGCTACGCTGGCCATGTGCGCGCCCGCCGTTGTGAAGCCCGATGGGATGGTGAACGAAGAAGCTTTGTCCATCGTGGTCGGGTACGGGGCGGCCCAGCCCTCGACCGATTCCTCGGCGACCTGGACGCCTTTTGTTCCGTTTTGGAGCTTCTGTCGCTTGCGAGGTCCCGTGTTTTCGCCATATTTATCACCATCCGTCACAGTGGATTGCTGTTGAGGCTGGCTAGGGTCGATAGGGAAGAGATTATCTTCAGGGGCTGTCATGGCCGGTATACCCTTATAAATGACATCATCCGGGGGTAGATTTCTGTGCAGTATTCTGGCCAATTGCGACATTACTGGCCGGTCGAAAGACGGCCCTCGCTGGAGGAAGCTTGAGGAGAGATCTTCCACAAATGGTGAAAGAGACACAGTACCCCCGCCACCGTTCCCGGTGTAGAGCGGATAGCTAAGATATAGCAGGGTCTTAGCCCGGGTCATCGCAACGTAGAGTAGGCGACGCTCTTCATTGTCATCATCTGATCGAACGTGTGGTATGGATCCCTTGTAGACCGCAGGCACGAAGACCACGGGCCACTCGAGGCCTTTCGCAGCATGTATTGTGGATACCGTAACAAGGGGCTTTCCCTCTTGGTCTTTGTCCTCAGTCTGCTTGTCCGATGCCAGCGTTACATTCGCCAGAAACTTTGCTAGGAGATCATTATCCGGAGCTTGCTCTAGTCTATCAACAACAGGCAGCGGTTCTTCCTCGAGCTGACCATGGTGCATGAATTCTTCGGCAAGGTTCACGAACTCTTGGATATTTGCCCATCGGGACTCATACTCGGGGCCGTAGGTATCTTCTAGATACTTCTCGAATTGCAGGTCCCGAAGCAACTGCTGGATCATATCAACCAGGTTGATGGGGGTTCCGTCACTCGAGCGCAGGCGTCTTCGCAGACTTCCAATCAGCTTTATTAACTCCCCGCTGATTTTCTGCTCTATGTTCTTGCGGATAGTTGTTTTGGCTATGCGATCCCCTCGACAATGTTTGTCAAGCAGCTCCCAAAGACTCATGGAGCCTCGTTCAGCTTCCTCCAACAAGGACTTGATTGTTGTCTCTCCGATGCCTCGTTTTGGAACGTTAATAATACGCGCAAGGGCGTCGTTGTTATCAGGTTGATGGATTATTCGCATGTAGTCTAGTACGATCTTGATCTCAGCTCGCTCGTAGAATTTAAACCCGCCTAAAAGTATGTGAGCATCAATTCTAGAAATACCAGGATGAGATGGCAACTATTACATACCAACCATCCGGTAAGATATGCCCTCTCGCCCGAGAACGGATTCTATATGTCGTGATAAAGAAGCAGATCGAAGCAGGATTGCAACGTCATCGAAATTAATCATGTTCCCAGACAGTAGCCTTATGCGTTTGATCTCGGAAACGATCCACTCAGCTTCGTTCGTGGAGGTCTTCAGTTTACGAAGAACTGGCCGGGTGCCTTTATCGTGCACCGGTAACAAAACCTTCTTGTACCTTCCTTCATCTTGTTGGATGACGTTCAAGGATGCTGCCAGTATGGAGCTCGAGGATCTGTAGTTTTCCTCTAGAGATATCTCGTCGGTGCCCGGAAAGTCGCGGAGCAGGCGATGGAGATTTCTTATTTCTGCCGAACGCCAGCCATATATACTCTGGTCCGGGTCTCCGACGATAGTTATCCTCCGGTTCTTCTGGGCAAACAGTTTCATAAGATCGTACTGGACACCATTGGTGTCTTGATACTCGTCGATCAGGACGGTCTGGATGTTGGAGACGCAGTGGGGAAATGTGCGAAGAAGCTCGACGCAACGGACTAGGAGATCATCATAATCAAGCAAGTTTGATCGCTCAAGGTGGCTCTGATACTCTTGGTAGCATTGCTCTAGAGCCTTGGATTCCACAGCCTGGCCACTCTTAGCCTTGACAACCTGTTCGTCTGAAGTCCCTTTGGCTTTTCGCCTGCTGATCCAGGAACGAGCTACCGGGGGGTCGATTGGGGCGTTTAATCTCTTGCAGATACGTTTGATAATGCCACGTGAATCGGAGTCATCTGCAATGCCAAACTTAGGATCAAGACCAATCAGCTTGCCGTAGGCGGCTAGATATCGTCGAGCGATGCTGTGGAAGGTGCCCAAGATAATCTTCTTTTCGCGTCCATCACCCAGAGCCTGCCCGATACGCGTCTTCATCTCGTTCGACGCCTTCACGGTGAATGTTGCGACCATAACGTCGCATGGTTGAAAGCCCACATGGTCGATGAGCCAAACGACCCGAGAGGTAAGCGTATGGGTCTTTCCGCTTCCGGGACCAGCCAATATAGCAACGGTGGAAGCGTCTGAACTAACGGCACGACGCTGTGCTTTATTCAAGGACTTGAATATGTCGTCTTCGGTCGTGATCGGCATGGCGTGAAGACCCAGGATTGTATGAAATCAATGAACGAGACTATAGCTAGAGCTACGAACACTTCTCCTCGACACAGAATCTCATAAACATCGGTGTCTCTCAAGGGGACAACTAATAGTTTGGGCTATCCAACGCGCTTTTGTGAATGTGAGACGCGGTAATGCTTGTCCAACGCGCAGCGCGGAATCAGGTGACCATGTCTTCCTGCAGTCTGCTGCCCTCGCCTACGGTATTATCGTGCGGGGCGTAACAGGAAAAGAAGAAGATGTATCAATTGATATGGTCGAAGTTCAATTTCTTAGTGCAACATAACCGATATCACGCAGCAGGCAATTCGCATCGGCCAAGGACGTTAAGAGTTTGTTTCCATTATTAACTAAGTTGTCTTGAAGACTTACCTAATGTATGTACCTTGTAAGGTCTATGCACAGTGATTGGTATGGATTATGGCTTGGCAATTCATTAATTAGTGTGGGCTTGTGGAGCACAGACCACTCTAACACTGAGATCCAACCTTGAAACTCCTAACCAATAGGGATTCTTGATGGCTATAAATAGTGGGGATTGGTAAGGTAAGGTACGTGTAAGATCAGACACGACGACAACCACTTACAACTTACAAGCCTACAGCCTCTTGCGGAATATATATATATTTATAGGTATATATGTTCGAAATACTCGTGTAAGAATATCTATACCGCTCCTAGGAATACCTAGGTATAAATACGGAATACATACTATCCTTGACTGCTTCTCTAAGATGTATAGCGAAAGCCTCGAGAATCTACCTTCTGTTATAATACTTTGGACGCATGGCAAAATGTTGTTGATATAGCGAATCAAATATTTTCCTTTTCATCGCTAAGGGGAAACCAGTAATTTTTTTTGGATAATGACTTTAGATATCTGATCACACAGCAAGCGGTCGAAGTCCCGCATGCCACTGTTTAGAAAACTAGAGAATAATGCAGTAAGCAGCCGGAATGCGACAATCCAGAGGACCACATGAGACTTGGGACAATGCAGAACGTCGGGAACACGGAATGAGGCTTTGGGAGGTGCCAGGCGGGAGGTAGAGCGGTTACCTATTCGGGAATAGCTGCCGGTGGCAAGACAGATACCCAGCCAATGACGTGACGGGAGAATCACCGACAGAACATGAGATCATGGTCCCTACGAACGTATATGGATCGGACGTGCATATGTGCCTACACCTCCACACAACTAGGTTTCTACATGTAGCTTGACAGGGGAACAATAGAGTAGCACAGAAATTGGGCGAACTTGTCACTGCCCAAGCCCTCATAACGCTTCTTCCTCCAGCAAGTCGTCATGTCATATCTGGGCCAGTGCAATATTGCACATGGTATCTCACATTTAATTCGTTCAGCATGGATAACTTGATTCATTCCAAGACCGCCACTCAGAGTTCTTCATCTTACACCGAACATGTATATCGAAGCAAGATTATGGTATAAGTATCCGACTTGTCTCAGCATGGCTGCCTCTCTGTTCCTCCAAGCCAAATTCATTTCCATGATCTGGCCGTACGACACCTTAGAATCTGTCAAATTTTGATTTGCTTGTCGTGCCTTTGGTACAAGTCAGACTCCCCTACCTTGTTCTACTTGAACAAAACACACGAGGCCCTCCTACCTACGTCGTTCTCGACCTTTGCTCACAGCAAGATACCATGGATCCTACGACGTAAGGGTTCTTTTCTTTCTTTTCTTTCTTTCTCAGGTATCCCTACAGCTACTCGGTTGGCTCACTATTATCAGGATCAAGGATCCAAAAGCTCAAATCCTAATAGGGATTGGAAGCTGGGCTGAGGGCCACATCTCTGAAGAGAAAGTTGCCCCTCAAGACAGCAAGAACAATGGGAAAAGTGAGAAAGTTGCCGACAAAGCCAATATGCCTCAGAGCCCCAAGGAAGGCACCAGCCCGATGTCTCGATGCCTCACCAAGCATGGCCATGATGCTCCGGGGAGTCATCTGAAATGAAGAAGAAACTGTATTACTTTCCACGTCTCAAATTGGACTGAGGTCATCAGCATGGAAAGAGTCTGGGCATTTCATATATAAATTAACTTTGTGGTTAGACCTGGGGAAATTATATTCTTGCACTCTCTTACCTGCTAGGCAGACGGTACACCCTGAGCAATTATATTTCTTTATCTCACTGCCCAGCCTAAATGGCGCTTGTGTTATAGTGACTGTGAAGACTGCGTATTACCTATCCAAACTTAGACTAGGCACCATAGAAGGAGGAGCATGATAAGAGAAGAAACGACAGGTAGGTGTTTCTTACATTCATCCTCGTATATAGAGATATATGGCCCACCAAGCTCTAGCCATTTCGGCCGTATATCATCAGTCACATGGCTGAACAGTGCCATGTAGCGCACCTTTTATAGCTTAGGCAATATGAGTTTATCCTTATTAAATACACAAATAATTCAGTTTAATAAGTTATATCAATGAGATATATTAAATTCTTAAGACAACCAAACTATTCCCATTAAGAACGTTTATATTAATATATATATATATATAATGCTTTTAAATGACATAATAATCATTTCGTAATAAATAATTAACAGCTAGGTAATTAAGTTATTTATACACCGAACTTAAAAAAACCCCTATTTGCGGTATCGCGCAGGGTATTATTAAAACATAATAGTTACGAGGTAAAGTACGAAGATTCAAACTGGGATAGGATGACCTACTTCGAAGCCGGCGTGATGACTCGTATAAGATGTGCCTCTTCGATTAGTATCATTGTTTCTAGGCTAGGCTCGGAAAAGACAAGTATATAGTCAAGCTGTCACGGACAGGTGGCCCATGCTTTAGCTTGTATATAGTACTTTCGTAGTGAGCGCTAGAGAGGAGCTTTCCCTCCCTAGCGCAACAACAAGTAGCATATGAACCCTTACACAAGCCTAGAAAGCTATATGTAGGTCAGCATGGCGTAGTAGATATAGACTCAAGTGGCAATGTATTATTAATTGAAATTTGGAAGTATTACTGGGATTGTTCCAGTTTGTCATGAGTTTTCCAAGAGTACACCTAGATAATAGATTATTCTATGTAGTATGTACATAGTTCGTCTCATGGCTAGCCACGCGGCTACTTTATACGCAGCAGCAGTGCTAGCATGTACAATACATATAATCAAAGCGATCGCGGACGGGAAGAGTGAGGATATACTAAGTATAAGAAATTGAAGTCTCGTCGAAAGACCTAGAGACGCAACCGATCTCTGATTCTTCGTTTGGCAACCAAGTATTCGATTTATCCACAGCATCTCAATGATATCGTATTGACAACGGTCAAATTTCATTAGCAGCTTATGCCAGGCTGCACCTCGCGTCAAGATGATTATCGGAATGATATGGTGTACTTATTTATAGACCTGCTACATCTCGTCAGGGAGACTTGCCATATGTTTTGGTGTAGTCGGAGGATCGGGAATCAATTTTTCCTAACGAGTAGACTAATATGATTTTCACACACAAAGAGAAAGAAGACAAAACCATTGGCATCAATCTTGTTTTATTTGAAAAAAGGGAACGAGCAAGGTATGGTTCTAAGGGCCCATGTATGCATATCATCAACTGTCTATATATAAAAATGGCATACATGATGTTCTGCGATGTATGTGGCGACGAAAATGAATGCTAAGGGACAGATGCTATGTATTATATATGTTCCATATCTCAATTGGCCACAGGGCCTTGAGCTCAGACTATAAAAGCTAGAGGCTATGGTGAAACAATCGGTATTAGTCGTTAAGGAAGCCATTTATTTCAATTGTCGTAATGGAATGAAAGTATGAAGGTGAGCTTGCAAATGATTTTAATCATACTGCTTTAAAGCACTAACTAGACACTAGGTTCATTTTCACGATGAACGCTTAATAGACTAAGTGAGAGCTTAATTACATCTAGCTTTTACTAACGGACCGTTGTCAAAAAATTAAAGCAGTCACTTCGTATACCCAGATGTCGTCAGGGGCTTAAAGGGTCACCCTCAAGGCCACGGGGGCTAGAAGGACATGATTTACGGTCAATTGGGTATATAGGAGTCATGTACGCCTAGGAGAGTCTGGGAGGAGTTCACTAACGGTTAGCCTCAGTTTAATAGTGAACTTATAAGCCTATCACTTTCAGTTTGTTGTGCACTTAACCACTCCCCTAACAGAAATACTGGTTTAAAGCAAGATAAACGGCTAGCGTGTCGCTCACAGAGTTATAACTTAGGCGTATGTGAATGAAAGACCACCTCTTTAATGCGAGGTTTCAATTTGTATAGTCAAGAGAGGCTTAAAATCACTTTGGAGATGACTCGTCTCGCATGGAGTTTCGGTTTTTCTAACGGCAACTACAAAGAGCATCTTGTTAATACGAGGGCCAATCCAACACGTGGTGGATACTAGTTATATGCCTAGATGATATATAGGATAGTCAACCTAGTTGGTCCCTCTATTTTTCCGTGTCACTTGTTTTCCAACTAATACCCGCAAGCTGAATAACTACCTAGATATGCTGACAAGAAACCCCTCCCCCCTAATATTTCATATATAACTACATTATGCCGTATAACCGAAATTCAAAATTATATTGATATAGAAACTATAATTGTATCAAACCTAAGATAACGTGTCATTTTAAAGCAACTGTATTAAGACTTTGAAGGTAGAGGATTAAACTAAAAACCTACCTAGCATAAGCATTTATAACGCATATATGTATGGATTATCAATGACCATATGCGGCTGAAATCGTCTTGGTGACCGGTACCTAGCTTCATCTGTCTAATAGACGATAGAGAAATTCACATAGGTACTCATGATTCTTCTGGAGCAGACTATCAATTGGCAGTGAATGCACGGGCCACATATAGTGTCTGGGGCCCTAATCTCGTTGCTTTCTGTCCCCATTATGCCGGCGGCATTACCCTCCGTCGTCCAATCACACTGTCAATTAGGAAGCAATCAATGCCCTAAATTGTTGCCGCCATCCGGAATCCCATATGTTTCCTTGCATCGATCATCGTCGACGATCATAAACAGTTAGCTTCCAAAATAGTTCGTTTGTGTTATTTGTTGCTGGTCACTCATAATGCCGACTGCTACGAAGCGCAAGGTCGAAATCACATCGAGGAAGAATCTGATTTGAAGTTTTGGTCTACACGAAGTGTGATAAGTCTGGAAGAGGAATGGCTAGAGAGCTCTTTATCAGCCATCTTAAGACCAGAGGCGTACCATCGTGCCGTGATGGTGATGGTGATGGTAACCGCATGACTAGCAGACTAACGATTAGCGACTTATTGCACGCGGTTGGGAAAGGGAAGGAGGGGCGAAAACAAGGGAATAGGTAGATCGGGCGGGGACCGCTTGGGGGACGTGGGCGTCGATCGCCAATCAGCTCGGGATGTCGTCTCCTCGGCGCTTAACCGCCCCTGTCATCCCAGATATCTCATCCAACCAGCATCGCGACAAGCCCACGAACTCCCGCTCTGCAGAAAACGCTACTACGCAATATGGCAATCCGTCACGCTTACTGGGCGCTACTCCTTGGGGCCGTCATGCAATGTGCCACAGGTGCCTGGCAAGGTCGACAAGTCAGAGGCCAGTTCACACCGGAGCGCTAAGCTCGACGGGTCGGTGTTGTCGAGAAGGGTCAACTTCGACACACTGCCGAACATCACCAGCCGCTATATACCTTTATGTCTCCCCAATTCCGCGTCTGACCTGGTCGGATTTCCATCATTGTGTGTTTCGACTGATGGGTCCGGATGTCCGACTAATAAGGAACTGAGATATGCTTATATATGTATCATGAAGATCTGCGTTACGCACAATGCAACCTAGGCTTTATAGCACGCCCTCCTCCCTTGACCTCGTCCGGGTATTGATTCCTCTGGCATTCGTTCCTTTCTGCTCCTCCACTCCTTCTGTAGCTCCCAGAGACACCAAGAGTGATCTCCATTCAAATTACTTCGACCCAGCGCCGGCGCCTGAGGACGGTCCCCCATTGTCGGCTTGGGCCACTCGAGACTCAGCTTACCTTCCAGCACAAATCGGCGGCATAGTTGGCTCCTACGCCCTTTCGCTCGTTATTGTTGCTGCCCTCCTACTACTACTCGCAAAGAAACGCCGCGAACACTTGACGGCTGGGGAAGACGACATTGACTACGACGCCCAGTTTGCCTACCAATTCGCCCTTGCCAACCGTCTACAGAGTGAGGGCGGCGTGCCGTATCCTCAAGATCCCCAATATCCTCCTGGGACGCCCAGGTCGCCTGTCAAGAACTTCTCCTGGCCAACTCCTCCCACTCCTTCGAACGAGAAGAGCCCAAATCCCTACATCTATCCCGCATCACATTCTTCTAGCACGCTTGGTATAAATCCGCGAGTCGACCAGAGAGTAGTCGCAGCAGATCGCGAGATGGCGCAACAACAGTTAGAAGAGATGTACAAGTACGTGATGGAGCAGGAGGCTGCGAAGGAGGCGGGTGTGACTCTGGAACGCCCTCCTTCGCCGGTATCGAAAAAAGCCCCGACGGCCGCTGCACCTAGGCAGAGCATCTTGAAGAAGGGCAAAAACAAGCCTGCGAACCTTGATCTTTCGCAACAAGAGCCCGAGAGGCAGTCTCGGACAGCCTCGATCCTATCAGCTCTGATATCCCCTCGGAAGAAGAACGTGAAGGGCATTAGCATTTCATCACCAATCATGACTCCTATGTCGGGTACCTTCCCGCGCCAGGAAGGGGAAGAGATGAATGCGATCCCTCCGCGCCAGTATGCCCCGGCCTCCCCGCCCCCGATCCCGGGTGACCAGCAACCACACCCGCGTTTCAGCAGGCAGCCCGGGCCGGCAGCGCCCCTCACGCCCCCGGACATCTCGCCCGAGAGCACGCAGAGCATCGACGAGAGGCTCGGCGGCCAACTCGGCCACTCGCGCCAGCAGTCCCTAGCTGCCAGCGAGGCGGACCCGATGTCAGCCAGCTCGGAGCGGTCGACGGCGCCGCTCGTCGGCGGCCTGCCCTCGTCGCCCAAGCCGGGCGTCAGCCGGTTCCCCTCGCTGCCGGCGTCGCCCAAGCCCGGGGCGACGTTCGCGCGGCCGAACGCGCCGTCGGCTGTGCGCACGGGCGGCGCGCTCCCGCTGCGCGCGTACGAGGCCCCGCTGAGCTCGCCGTCGGCGCAGACGACCAAGCAGACGACGTTCGAGAGGGCGCCGCCGCCGGCAGGGGCGCTGTCCCCGTCGGGCCTGCGGACGCCGTGGACGGGCGCCCCCGTCCCGTACTCGCCGTACCAGCCCTTCTCCCCCGTTGTCCCCATCACGCCCTCGCTCGTCACCAGGGCCGACCGCAAGAGGATCAAGCAGCTGCAGCCCAAGACGCCGACCATGGAGATGGTCAAGAGCTCGGAGGATATCTGGTGAGCAGCAGCAGCAACGGCAGCAGGCGGTGATGGGTAGGTAACTGGGTTGGTTCTACATGACGAACCTGATCTGGTTGTCCGGTTTTTACCGAATAAGAGGGAGAGGGAGAGAGAGAGTAATCAGAGGGTTCTACATAGATGAGCAAATGACGTTGTATAGAGAAGCCCCCCCTCGTCAAAGCTGCCTTTACTATTCAGAAGCAAAAGCTTTTTTTTCTTTTACTTTTAGTTTTACCTACGATTTGTCACGATGTGTCTTGGGAGGGGGAGTTGTAAGTTGGGTCACAATTTCTTGATGACGACTGAGCCTTGAGGAGGAGGGAGGTTTCCAACTGGGTTTTTTTGGGTTGTTTCATAATGATTTAGATATACCACACGAAGCTTTCCAGAGTGATTATTAATTCTATTCAAATATTTTGTATGTTTTTTTTTGTTATTCTCAAATTTCGATCTACCAAGATCGCGATAATAAAAGAACATAAAAAAAAGAACCCAATTGTGCTTGAGCACCGACCTTCTCTTATTACTACTTGACCCTTTTTGACCGTCGACGGCGGCTTCCGCCCGAATCTGGAGACCCCGGCGACGCTCTGTACGTCTCAGGATTCTACACTATACCAGAAAACCCCCTTTAGACATTTCAAAATGAGTAAAAGATAAACTCTTGATTAGTGCGAGCTGAGCCTTCATTGAGGCCCCCCCCCCCTATTTCTTTCCATTTTTCCTATGATTCATTGATGTGGTTTTTTTTTGTATGTGTGGTGATACAGTCGAATTTTGCTTGTGTCTCGAGAGCATACAAGGTAGTCGATACCGGGGGGGAGAGGGTTCCAGGTCGTTCAAATCAATTTATCTCAGGTCCCCCCCGTCCACCGGATCCTAGTTAGTTCGAAGCAACTCTCTCGGCCGGCTGGACTTCTGATTGGTACGCCACGGTTTTACACGATGAACGCCGGCGAGGAGGTGGCGTTGTCGTAGGTAACTTGGAGTTCCCGCCGGCCTCGATCCCTTCCCTCTCTCTTGCGGCAGTAAATTTATATAAAAAATAAAAACAAGAAACACTTTTACCTGGGCCTCTTTTTGTAGTGTACTGTCCGGAACTGGTGTAATACAAGAGTTGGCAACGTTACACGATCGACGTGTGTTGGTTGTTCTTCTGGCCCGGGGATCGACGGGGAGGATAAGTTGGTTTCGTCATTCGGCAGCGTCTGGGATGCATCAATTCCTGTGTAAGTGAAGCTGAGAGGGTCAACTCAACTTCGACTCTCCGCTCTCGTGTGTGTATTATACCTACGCAGATGTATGTATGCATGTAAGTGATGTAACCCAAGTGAGTTGCATGTGATCAATAACTCCGAACCTACTATCTGTTTGGGGCCGTACAGCTACATATTATATATTATACACATGAATGAGTGGCTTTTCCAATTGGCCAAGGGCTCTAGTATAGTCACGAGAAGGACGAGGTCCCTAGGTATTGACTGTTTTAATTTCGGGGATTTCCTATTCCATTTCCTTCCCTTTTTTTTCTTTTTCTGTTTTGGGTTTCAACACGTGGTCTACCGCTCTCTAAGGGTGACAGATACAGATATGTAGGTTTCTAGTGTAGCTAACCTAGTGTATACTAGCACGCTACAAACGCTACAGATTACAGCCGCGGAACAACGGTAAATCTCGAAATGCGAATTGTAGCACTAGCGGGCTCGCTGGAGGGGGCAATGGATTGGCCGTCTTGTGGTTAGGAGAACGGCCTAGCCCGAAAATTGTGGGCGACGGCGGGGCTCTCAGTGTCTCAATTTAAGCCCGATCTGCTCCGCCATCGTATGATTTTCTGAAAAAGCTTCCACTCGATCAAGTTCACTGCTCTCTACTTTTTTTTTTCCACTACCCCCACCCTCCAACCTCCACCATCTCTCCCCCAAGTCATTCACATCCCAATTCGTCGTTGTCGTCGTCGTCATTCACCTTGTCCCTCTGCAGAACAGAGCACAGACTAAAAGTAGAAGGACATGTAGTTTATACGGAATCTCGATATTTCCTTTTACCCATCGTACGTGGCCAATAGGATTAACTGGAGAGAGAGAAGGCAAAGAGAGGAGACGACAGGGAGACGGAGTGTCTGTGTGTGTGTATTTGTGGTTTGTGCGTGCATGTAAGTGTGAGAGATCAGATTGAAGTGAGAGGAGAGAGGAGAGGAAAGAAAGAACAGAAGAAGAAAAAAAGATACACCTAGCGATTGATGACCTAACATTTCACTTATCTTTTACAGTATACCACAGGTACCTGCCTACCAATACTTTGTATGTACCAGTACCTCGGGTTCAGGCCTTGAAGGTAAGGATAGGAAGTTCCTTGCTCTTGCTCCTACCCTCGCGCTTGCTCTATCCATCCGCTTGTCCGCCCGTGGGTTGTCTCATTGGGTTCTTGTCTCATGCTCCCGATCCGATCTTTCTTCATTACAACATTATTTTTTTTTTTCCTGCTTTACCGGTTTTAAGAGCACCCTGGTCCTTACTTACACAACATTGCTAGCGGACGGGGGCCCTTGGCGTCACATAATCAACTCTGTCCTTCACAATCAACAAAACTAATGCCTTTTCTTCGCTCTTGCTGAAAATAGGCTGCCTTAGCTTCAGCTTCTCGTGTTTCCGTTTCCGTTCCTCTTCCCTCCCGGACTCCCACCCCCTTACCTGCCATCTTCCCATCGGCCGACTGTCCAGTTTATTTATACACCAACACATAACATTCGATCAGCTCATCCATCGAGCGCACCACCCTGGTCAATTGTCCCCTCCCATTCGGCACCCCTCTCAGTCACCGCCGGCTTAGGCCATCTCAGTCGTAGCCTTGCTGATGTCGAACCACACTTGCATACTGTGATCGTACCAGCATGACGGAGAACCAGGACCCTTCAGACCTCTTCGGTCTCGAGGAAGGGGACGCGCCCTACTACAACGCCAGCGGCACGGGCAGCACTGGCGACAGCGCCAGCAATAACAACACGGGCAATCATAACACCACCGCCGCCAACGGCAGCAATCAGACCTTCTTCGGCGAGCCTGGCTGGTCTTTCCAGAGCACGCCTCCCTACGACACGTACGACACGAGCCCCTTCTACCAAGATGAGTGGAATATGAACCAGCAGTCCTCGATGCAGCATGGCCTTCCCCTACCGTCGTCGTCGATGCAGCAGTCGGTCGCAATGCCGCCCTCCTCCATCAAGCCCGGGGCTTCGAGCACGCTCCCGACCGCAGGACCAATCAGCACCTCGGGACCCGCACAGGCCCAACGAGACGTACCTCGTACGGCATCGAGCCTCCTAAGCGAGGAGCAGCGACAGAAGCTCCAGAACATTGCTATGCCTCCGAGCCTTCAGTACCGCTCCCCTAAGAGCGAGGCGAGCCCGGACTCGAGCATCGGCATGGGCAAGTCCTCGTCGATATCTTCGCCCGAGGGTATCGGCGCCTCTTCAAAGTCGAATTCGCGCAAGCGAAAGTCATCTGCCGAGCTGGACGACGACGACGACGACGATCTTGATGGTCACCACCCCGTCAAGAAGACGGCACACAACATGATAGAGAAGAGATATCGCACCAATCTCAATGATAAGATAGCAGCTTTGCGAGATAGTGTGCCGAGTCTACGCATCATGTCTAAGAGCGCAAGGGGAGAAGACACCACGGAAGACCGGGAGGAGTTGCACGGCTTGACGCCGGCGCATAAGCTAAATAAAGCAACGGTGCGTTTGTCGGTCTTGATATTTGATTGAAGCTAGGCGTTGTGGCTAAACTCTGTGCAGGTTCTAAGCAAGGCTACCGAGTACATTCGCCATCTCGAGAAGCGAAATACCCGGCTCATGGATGAGAACTCGGCCATGCAGCAACGGATAGCGGCCTTCGAGAAACTGTTCATGGCGGGCGCCATGAACGGCGGAATCAGTCCCCTCCAGCAGGTGCCACCGTCAACCCCTACGACCTACCCGCAAGAGTCCAACGGATATGCAAACTCACCTATGGCCACTCCCGGTCGGTCCGACGCCCAGGGTATGATCCAAGTGCCAGACGACATGAAACGTATCATCGCTGCCCAATTAGCGGTAGGCCAGCCCTACCCAGTGCCACAGCAGCCATTCAGACCAAATCCGAATCTGGTACGCCAGCAGCAAATTCAGCAGCAGCAAAACCAGATGCATAGTCGCGGCTGGCAGAATGCAGGCCCTTATTTTGGGAAGTTAATGGTTGGCTCTCTCGCAGGCCTGATGTTGCTGGAGGCTGTGCATGAGAATGAGCAGAGCAATGAAACGCCGGAGGGCCGCGGCCTTTTTGCCCTGCCAATACACCTGTTTAGATTCCTTACTTCATCCTTGAGTATCAATTTCCTCGGCTATTCGGTTCATGGCTCTCAGGTACTCTACTCAATAAAGGTCGCCTTACTGCTGTGTTGCCTCTGTTGGGCCCTCCTCCCATCGCTTGCGGAGCGCAAGTCGCCGAATCCCAAAGGTCCGAAAGAAATTCAGGCGAATCTCAAGGCAGTGCCATCGCTCGCGTCGCCTATCCATGTACGCCGGCAGGCATGGCTCACAGCTATTCAGACTGTTTGGGTTCCCCGTCATAATTTCTTTCTCGAGGCTGCTGCTCTTAGTCTCAAGATCCTTAAGCTCAGCCTGAGAAATATCATCGGTGTTCATGGCTATCAGGTGCTGACCGGACTTACCGAGGATCAGGAGATTGCTCGCGTCAAGGCATGGTCGATTGCTCTCGATGCTCAGCTAGCTGGAGGCGACGTCGATATTAGTAAGAGTCGGCTTACACTAACTCTCCTTGCTTCGTGCACTCTCCCCACCACTCCTCTGCGCCTAATGTTGAAAGCACTTCACATTCGTATCCTTCTATGGAACCATGACCAATCTGGAATTCAGCAAGGTATCTTCGATGCTTTCGCTTCAAAGCTTGCCAGGATGATGTGGAATGAAGCAAAGCAGTTACATCGTCTTCTAATCCAGCTTCGCCGTGGTGGCCACGAGCAGTCGGAAGATGAACTTCCGGATCACTTAGCCGTGCTCCTTGAGCAAGACTGCGATGAAGTTCTGAACCCGAGCATCGTTCAACGCGCACACAATCTAGCCTGGAACCATCCTACTGAGCAGAACGCCATTGGCACTACTGATGCCATAGCTACCGTAGTAGATGATCTAGCTGTCCGCTCGCCAATGGATGCAGTTGCCGCCTGGTGGTCCAGCATGACACTGCATAGTGCCCTCACAAATAGTCTTATTCAAGAAGAGGGCAATACGGACATGATGCAACTTGTCGAGGATGAGGTATCTTTAGCCATCAGAACCGCACCAATCGGCTCCATGGCACAAAACCGTGCCCTGGTGGCACGCGCGTTGCTTCTGAACGAGAAACGAAATATCAATATCATGGCTGCCTTGCAAGCTATCGGCCCTGTGACTTCGGTGTTAACGTCAAACAATTCCTCCAACACATCAGATTCCCTACCGTCGTCCACTCCGATAAAGGAAATCCCATCATCCTTGATGATGACCACCGAGATTCGCACCTCCCTCCTGTGCGCTATGGCCATTGCACATCTCCAGAAATTCTCACCACCAGAAGAGCCTGTGGGCATCTACGGTGTGATCGACCAGATTCACCCCATCAGTGATATGGGACTCCTTGGGTTCACGGCAACCTTCAAGTTGATGGATCGCCTTGCTGGCCACGAATTCGCGGCCGAAGCATGTGCTAGCACCCTCGAACGTCTCTCAGGTACCCTGAGAATATGGACAGGGAAAGATTGCGGTCTTGAGCCGGACGTGCGACCCCAAATGGTTGAGCGATGTTTGGCTGTAACTCGTGGCGTCGTGGGTATGAACATCGATACCGATACCGACACCGATACTGGGTACGGAAGTATGAGCGAAGAGGAGTCCGACCATGAGACGCCTCCCGAGTCAGAACCCGGAGACAAACAGGAGCAACTGGTGGACCCTTTAAATGATTTCTAGTTTATATCGGTTATGACCTCGAACCTTGACGTTCCCACCTTGCAGTTCTGGTGGATTATAGAGCTTATGAAAGCAAGGGTTATGTGGATGGTGCCTAATTTCCTTAGGCCCCAAAATACTTGCTGTGGAATACACACCGTCCCTAACTCGGACTATTGAGGTACATAATGTGTCGTTCGCTTGCTGCGGATAAACTATGGCTGGGTCGCCCATCTGTACCTTCCGAGTACAACTATACCACGGCGTAAATAGAGATCAGTGTATTTTAGTGCATGGGGGTCCATGGACACTATCCAGGGATTAGTCTGGTTTTTACATTCTGAGGCGTTCAGGGGAAAACGGAAACGAAGTAGGCAAACCTTGACGGCAGATCACGGGACGAACTCAAGGGGTCGAATACCGGCGCTTTCAGATATGATCAAGAAAAAAAGGATGGTGGACAGGAAATGATCTATCTATAGGGATACTCGCTCATGTTTTTGCCTTGATAATACGTCCCATGCCCAGAAGGACATTGGTAACGTAGCTTCTATCTAATCAGGGCGGTCAATAAAATGTATCTTCGCTCTCCTTTGCTACGCTTAACAAATGGCCATGTGTGCCTCCTATTTATTGTCAGGTAGTTTAGCTGTGCGTGTGAGTGGCCTGTAACCGTGAATACTTTCAAGAAACAGAGCCCTCTCTCCAACGCGAGCCCACTTGAGGAATTACAATATCCCATAAGCAAGGCGGCGCTTCCTTGCGTGGCTGTGGCTGGCTGGGACTACTAGGTTAGGTGCTTATTTTCCTACCCTCTCAAGGTAAACTTGGCTACATGGACGTCGGCCGACTCGATTTCATATACGGGGCTAGTTGGTTCATCGAGATGGCTGGAATACCTAGGGGAGTTGAGTAGCTATTTTGAAATTATAGGGGCTTCCTCCTTCCCCCCCTTCCCCTTTTTATCTTCTCTTTCCCTTCCCCCCCCCCTCTTTTTTTTTTGGCCGTCACCTCTCTTTCTTTTCCTCTCCCTTTTCTAGATCGGTAAAAAATAGCTTACCTTAGGTAGGTAATGGCGCATATTAATCACACACTCACACACACCATCATGTTTTCTTTCGTTTGTCAATGGCCTGATATGACATGATCGGATGTTCGTTCGCGCGAAGTCATAAGGGAGAGGGGGAAGAAAGGTGGTATGACCAAGACAAACTAGGAGGGGAGGGGAGGGGAGGGGGGAAAACGAGCTTTAGAGATAGGATAGGACTTGGCTACCTAGGTTAGTCAGGATCCTTAATCGGTATAAATATGGAGACCCGTTTGAGTTGATATACCTATGGGATTCAGGTATATTTGGCAAATAGGCTGATCGGTGAACATGCGATTTCGATATTTGACGTCGTTCGCTATGGATTGTACATGAAAGCGAAGGGGGGAGGCCAACTAAGTCATACCCGCTACATGAATCGAGACAGCCTGAGCTTGCTATCACTATCTCTCCAGATGCCCATTGTACGCTACCCGACCTACCCAACCCCGATCATCAGTCCCGTCACGTGCTGGTTTGGCCCGCGTATCATTCGAGGTGAATATCAACCGATATGCGCTGGAGGACGAATAGGTGGCCGATGAAGACTGATACCTACCTAGGCACGAATCGTTATAGATTATCAGAGAATACACAAACTATTCATTTAGCAGGTACTACATAGCATGTAGATGCACAGAAAATCATTGCATTGTAAGATAGGTACCTACCTATATATACACCATACCCATTAGGGGTCATCCAATAGCACCAATTACGATTCAATTCCGGCCCCCTAGACCCACCGGTATCTAGCATCGTAACTACTGACTCTAGCTTGTGCCCCCGTCTCCGGGGAATCCGACTCCGGGGAACCCTAGCGTTAGGCCAAACTCTGAAAGGCGAGAAGGTGGTGCGCGAGGAGTCTAAGTTGATATCTATCTATATAAAGCGAGGCGTCAAGTAGTCCCTTAGCTTACCTGTAGTTTATGTACCTACATAATCAGCTGTGTACCTAGACTAGAAGTACAAACCCTATAATCCCAACCCCCTTTTTTTTTTCTCATTTTCTTATAACAGCGTCAACCAATCAACACACAGAGAGAGAGAGAGAGAGAAAGAGGGTATACGTAACAGAACGAGAAAAAAAAGTTCAGATCAGATAAGATCAAGTCGGAGAAAATAATTCCACAACCCCCCTTTCTACAATCCCCCCTTGCATGGGCTCAGGCAGGAAACCGCACGAACTCTGCTCGAACTATACTTTTCCAGCTTCTGCCACATTGTCTTTTACCACATTTCACATCCCCTCTTTCCTCCTCGCGAGGTTAGACAGTCGCCTTTCTCGATCACTAAGTCGCAGGTTAAGGATTGTATCAACATTCGAGTCCAGAGTGATGCGATAGCTCTCTCTCTCTCCTCCATCTTCAAGTAGCGAGTGATGGGAGCTAGCGATCCCCCATGCTGTTGCCAGTCTCCGCATAATATGCTATTCCTGTGTTCGGCCGACTTATTAAAGGATATTAAGCAGGTAGATAACTCGGAGGTTCCTCTATGCAGAGGTGTGCTTGTTCGGTCCTGGTTCAATACCTACCTAGGTATGCGTGTTCCGACTATTGTCGTAGCCCGCCTTAATATGCCTTCGATAATCATTGAAGGCAGTTGGCTAATCACAATAAAACACATGATACCTCATTAGATAAGTGAATAGAACAGAGGTGACCAATTACTTCTGTCCCGAATTGATGTATGAATACACATTAGCAATACTGATTAAAGTGCCCCATAGCCAACCCATCACAAACCCCAGGTTCCAGTCTACACCCTCCTCTTATCGCGGATCCTATCTACACATCATGATGGGTGGCCCTTCTTCCAGTGTCATTCAGCCCTCATTACTATTTCCCATCCTCGGTATCTGTCATTCCATCAGTGAACCATTACTCGAGGCCGGCTCGAGCAAGTCTCTTAGCAGCTAGAGTGGCATTGCTGCCTCGCTGCGGAACGTAATCAGGCTTTGCGTCACCGAATTTGTCCCAAGACATACAAGACTGGCTTTCTTCGCATATTTAAAAGGCTTTCCAACGGTGATGTTCGTCGCACTCCTCGACGATCTTCAAATTGGCGTCGCGGCGCTTCGTGCCAGGGGAACATTTCTCGGCTGAGGCAGAAATGCCAAACGTCGGAAAACCCGCTGCGGCAAACCCAAGGGGGTGCTCAGGACTCAGACATTTAAGTATTTCATCCACGTCTTCGGGACACTTTGTCTTGCAGTTGCAAATCGAGGACCAGTTCCCATCCACGTCACACAACTGAATATTCTTGTCTTTGCAACGTGAGGTACCGGACCGGCATTTCTTTCCCATTGTCTCGCCGGCAGCCAGCTGCATCTGTTTCCCGGATCCCATATCCGAATCATAGCAAGTGGCAAACGGACCCTCCATACCGCACTGACTGCACGGCAGGATCTTCTTCCAGCGTTTTTCAGTGTTACAAGCCTCGAGATGTTCTTTCCCGCAGCGCATGCTGCAAGGATCGCAAGTATCATTCTTGGAGGATGTGCTTTTGTCACTGGTTGCCGTCATCAAAGTTGGGTGAACACCGACACGATGCATGTGTCCTACTGTGCCGCAGTAAACGGAGTCGTCTTGTACTATCAGACAGTTCTTACACTGCATGTACTTCTTCCACTGGTTACCATCGTGGCAGAACTGAAGCTCGTCACCAAAGCAGCGCCATCCGCCAGGGGGACACGTCCGCTCCTCCGCATCCATCGTGGCGGCTGGAGGCGGATGCGGGATGAGTTCATCATTGTGACAGGTTACTACACCTTTGGAATCCTCGGTACAGTTACCACAGTAGCGCCAGTGCATCCATTTATTGTCGCCGTTGCATTTCTGAATTGAATGTTTGTGGCATCGGGTTATGCCAATCTCGCAATCGCCACAGAAATAAGTTTCATTATCGGGTGATAAGGGCAGGCAGTGGTGGCATTTCTTCTAGTTCTCCCACCACTGGTCTCCGTTGCACATCTGGATATGTTTTCCGTGGCATTTCTTCGTGCCCACCTTACACAAGCGTTCAGTACTGTCAAAACTGTGTGTCGGTGCTAGCTGGCTTGTCGGAGACATGGGGCGCGTAGAGGTAGCCATGGTGGTGGTTGGCAGAGTGACAGTCTGGCTATCAGCATTTGTGTATGTAGTAGCGTTACCCGTAACGTTACCCACGGTAGTTGGGCTGGCAAGCCCGGGAACAGCCAGGCCCAAGCTGAGCACGAGAGTTCGACGGAAAGATACCATGATGATGTGATTGAAGGGGGGGTGTCTATTGATGCCAGGTCCGTTGAGTGGGTAAGTCTCTTGGCTGGGCGGAATGGCAACGTAGTGTATGATAGTGATGAACAGAATAGAGACAGAACAGAACTATGGATATATCTGACGATGCTGGTTGTGGGAGCTGGTCCAAGAGGTGGGAGATGAAAAAGATGTTGGTATGGGGTTTGGTTCTGGGTTCGTCAGGACAAGAAGAAGAAATGCCTCTTGAAGGATGAAATGAGCAGGTTGCAGCTTTTAGTCCTTACGAACTTCTGAGGAAATAACGTCGACTTCCTCGTAGATACAAAGGCAAGAACACCGCCTCCTGTTCTAAGCCGAGACAGGAACCACTCCTCCAACAAATACAATCTAGAAGCGTTCAGCCACGGAAGCATTGCGTTATTTCCCATCATATACACCAGTACGACTTCCCTCGGTAATAGGTACACCCAAAGTAGGTAGGTACCTATTCTCACGGGTAGGTAGTTTGCTCGTTCCCCCTAGTTCATCAATGTCGTCAGGAGCTAGGTCACGGAGGAAAAACTCCCGTCTAGTCCTTGGAAGAGCCCTGGGTTAGAAGAATGGAACCCCTTCCTTATTACCCTTTGGCAGTAAGTGGTGAGAAGGAGGTGATTACTTCCCGAGCCTGTTTGGTACTTACCTCTCGCCTCCCCTCCTGAAATTTCCCCTTGCATTTACAAGGTAGGAGGGACGAGAGGGGAGATATATTAAGCCTAGGTAGGTACCTAGTCATAACTGTTTCATATTTCACAAGCCACATGAGAAGGCACTAGGTATCCGTCGACAGGGGATCATCTTTTTCTCTTCACAGGAAGTAGACATACATAGATGTGAGTTATCCCAGGTGGACCATACCTACCTCTACCATCTATCCATTCCCCGATCCCATCCTCCAGTTATTATTATCCGATACATAGGTAGGTACCTATCTACCCAATCCACCCTAATCCCAAGACATGACCTAACCTACCTTATATGCACCTCTTTCCCATCCCCATCCCAACCCCCTACTCAATCCCGCACACATCCCTAGTACAAATCGCAATCCTATCGCGCGTGAAGCAGCACGTTCCCGGGTCGCACCAGCAGCCCGCCGCGGGCCAGGCCATGTCGTCGGTTTAAAGGCTCTAGGTTGGGGTTTTTAGTTTTGGGGGGTTTTTTTATACATTTTTTTTCTCCTTTGGTGACCGTTGGAGTGTATGATCTTGTCGACTTGAACTTAGCAGGCTCAACAATGATGAGGTCTATCGTAGCGATGTGTCGTGACGGAATTACCCATGGTTGCGTGTGTGACGAAAAGAGATCAAACATAGGGAGTTAAAGGGTTGTATCGCTCATCAAGAGCACATACTATCTTTCGGGTATGGCCGTTTTAAAATTACACGTTGGAAGAAATGTGTCTTAGAAAATAGCTACATATCCTATTAATCAGGAGTCCTTCCTCTTTTCAACTTGTCTCATTACAGACAGACGAATTAACCATCAGCGTTTAAGCCTCTCCAGAGTTCAGGATTGCTGGAAATACGGGGCAAGCAAGGTAACGATGCGAGTACTACGAGAGGCTATCGCTATGAAATGGTTCGGATGAATGGCCAAGGTTTGGTGGTGGCTATCGAAGATTCGCCGAGTACATAACGGGCTGTAGCGAGGAGTAAGTTGAAGGCGAGTGGATCGATGGACAGGCACGCTGAATTTAAATCGGAAGACTAAACTTGGATGGCTGCACATGTTGAGATTATAAAAACGTTATGTTCATGTAGACTTCAATCTTTATTTCGAGGTTATTAGATGGCTGGCTAGGTAGGTAATTACTTTTTTCCCGGCGTAAGCTGTCGTGAATAGGTCAATCAGGGCAACCCAGAATTATGAACCATGATAATTTCATATACGTTTGTGGCGATTTTGCTTTATCCGTAACTATAAGTCTCGTTTTACGTAGTTTCAACCTGAGTTGGCTTTTGTCCGGACCATACGTAGTAGGTAGCGTAAGACTGTACCATACCCTCGTGGAACATAGTCGATATGTCCCCAAACAGTGTCTCGATCTGTTCTGGTGACAACCCGATGGTGCTAAGTAGTCTGTCGCACGAAGGTAAGAGTATCTCGCATGTGGCGGCCAGGTAGGTGCCCCTTCGCTTCTGTTTCTGTTCATGATGCCAGCTCCCGTATGGTACCTTGAACATCCTCTTTTGGATGTTGGTGAACCCAGCCTGGCGCACTACGATAACTAGAGTCAGTAACTACTTATTCTAGTCTTACGGGGAATACAAGGTTATAGAAATGGAAAAAGGCATGTCTCCAGGGCCAGAAGAAAAGAAAAGAGAAAAAGCCCAACAAAAAATTATGGTTAGATTGGTAATTAACGATTCTTCGGGCAGGCTAGAAAAGGGGGAAGAAATTGAATTTGAGGAAACAACTTACTCAGTTCACCCAGTTTCGGCACGATGGGTATCTCTCTGCCTTCCGACCGACCGTAAGCGTACATTTCTCTCAGATATACGTTGACGGCGTTGTCTTGCATCGCGACGCCTTGCTCAGAAACGGCCTCCCAATGGAACTCCTGGATTTCGAGCCAGCCGCCGGGTCTTAGGTGGCTAGTTTGTTACGCTTTCAGTTTCCGTATGTCTTCTCAAGGACCGCTCGCTCTAAGCGGTCAGGTTTCTTGTGCAGTAAAAACTCACTGAAAAGCGTTTTCGATCACCGTGGGGGTGGATCGCATGTACGCGCAAGATTCGCGCATGTGGATAAAATCATAGTCGTCGTCGTGGACCTGGCCAGGTTTTGTATGTTAATCTCCATCCAACAACAAAATTCAACTGCTGCGAAGGGACTTGCGCATGCGTACCCACGTATCCTCGACGTCGTCTATCTGGAAGGAGACATTCGGCGGCACCCTTCGCGCTGATCAGTTGCAAGGCCCCCTCTCCATCTCTCCCCGTCTTGGTCGGCATCCTTCAACTTACGAAGTGGGCTGGATCGGACTTAAGTCGATGCCGAGTATGGTGGCATCCGGATATCGGTCACCCACTAGATACCATGTTTGGTTAATAACGGGGCCCACGTGTAGAAGCTAGCCGGCTTACTTTCGATGGCCCATATGCCTATGCCCGTCGCGAGGTCCATGACCTTGGTCGGACCCTGTTGCATGGGCGAGAGGAACAACTGACCCCTCAGAATGTCCATGACGAGCATGTGCAATATTTCCTCCCGCTGCTGCTCAATCTCGTCGTTCGGGAGACTATATTTTCCTTCCCGGTAGACATGGTATCTATGTAGACAAGAAAGAGTGAGTTGACTTTCCATTGGCCATAAGTGCCGGATAATAAACAGTGGGATTCGTCTTTTACCTTCTTCCGTCCTCATAGAGGTGTCGGTCAAGGAAGGAATCTAAGGATCTAGAGGTCTGTTCAGACAGGCGGTCATTATGGTCCGTGTTTATGCTGTCCGGAGCCATGGTTTAAGGATAAATAAGTCTCGTGGACGATGGTATCGCAGAGGGGTGTTGGTGTTGAGTGAGAGAGTCCACGATGGAGGATATGTAAGTATAATTAGATTTGCTAACGTGACTGACTACTACCTCCGGGAATATGCATGGGTGAGATTGAATTAATGGCCTAGGATGACAAACGATATTGGTGGGGAGGGGCTCTGCTTAAATGCTTTTTTTTTAATTCCCTTCCCTCGTCCTCGATCTTTTAGCGGTATGTAGTACTTTTGATGCAAGGATGATACCGCGGAGAGCCATTCTTTCGCCGTTCTTCGCAACGCAACCGGGCTCTAGGACTCTCGCTTGTTGCTGCGGGCTATGATTGGTGACCCATCATGTCGGGACGTCAGTTTACACCGTCTTCGTTATCCTCCTGCTCATTTGCATAGAACTATTGGCTGTCCAGCAGGGCTCCCGGAGGGATTGGTTCTGTGACGGATGCCGGGAGCCATGTAGGATGTATGTGCGAGTAGCGTCCCTTGCCCCCTCTGGGTTAGGTACGCAGGTGAGATTTAATTACCAGTCACAGTCAGTCAGTCGCCTGATGTAAGAACCTATCCATCATCGACTGACTTCCCGAGACAATCAATCTGTACCGAGTGAGACAGCGTCATACTAAGCCCAAAGCCACAGACGCGATAGGTTTATATAAAGTATGCTGTGCCTCCGGGATCTTTGATCTTCTAATGCGCATGCCCGTCCCAAGGCGGCGGTTCGACACCTGCCAAGCGCTGGTGTAATCCGGATGTTAGGGACTCTTTGGTTCAGAATCCAAAGCCTTGGGTTTTAGTATTCTCGGTCGGCCTACCAACCTGAGTAAGGCGATGCGTGTAATATAATATTATTGATGTTTCCAAAAGCGTCCATCTGCAGCCTCCATGCTCCTCACCTCCATCATCTTTGTTTACTCCCGCTACCAACCACTTGGTGTAGAGTATACAGGTGATGCGATATACCGCGGCGGCGGCGCGTATAATCAATCGATCGCGAGACATCGATACCCAGAAACCATCACGAGACTGTATAGCCTTGTCGACGGTTTGTTGCCAAGCAGCAAGCTCCCCTTGGCGGATCTTGACCTACGTTATGTCAAAGCAAATCTAGCCAGCCATTCGGATATAATCACTTTGGAGGAGGGAGAGGAGTTTGGTGAAGCTCATACATATGTGCATGTAGGTAGGCGGGGGTATAAGTGCACGAGAACAGGATCCCGAAGGATTTCGGTAAACATTAACCCCACCATTGTCTGTCACTGTTCCACTAGGGTTGTTTGCACTCTGTACTTCGAATCACATGAAATAAATCGTGCATCATCTACTTTAGTTAGACTCTGACTAACCAAACTTTATTATACACCTGTATACCTATGTACGTCCGTATCGCACCAAGGCTCTTTCCTATTAGATATTCATCTTTGACAGGTGCACAAGGTGGGTCTGTCGTCATGGCGTACAGAAAAAAAAACCACAGCTGGAGGCTGTCTAGGTCGCATTTAGCAAGGGTCTTAGGTAGAGTTCTCCAATTCTGTCCCTTGTCCGCGCCTGCGAAGAATGCGGAGGCGCTAGGAGCCAAGACTTTAGTTGGTGTGCTAACTGGAACTGGGACTAGAACTAGAACTAGAACCAGAACTAGAACTAGTCGGGGGATCTCAGCTCATTGTTCCCCAACTTCTTATACTTCGCGTTTGCAATCTTTCTTTATAACGTCCCTCCTCGACCACATGTTATCGCTTACCATCGTGGCCCGTTCTGTCTCCTATTCCCCGCTGGCTGTGGCGGCACAGCTTGGCTTAAGCATTGCTATCAATAATATTGGGAGGACCTGAGCACGCTCCGTCAGCCATGGCTACCATCACTACGACCGCGACCGAGACACTCTTGTCGACTCTCACTGTGACCGCTTCCTCGGCGGCTGCCACCACTACCGGGCCTGCTCCCCAGGGCGGTATCTTGGAAGGCATGCTGCCGAATGTCTACCTCTCGTCGAATCCCATACAGCTCTTCATTATCCAGGTATGTGACAGCCATGTCACCGCCGCCTCAGCTATCCCAGTCTGCTTGCGCCATAGAGGTTGTATTTGCACTTCCGCGCTGCGATGCGGCTCACTATTAGCTCTGACATTTGCGGGATTCCTAGCATATTGTATCCTATCATGGCTAATTCTTACCTAGGCCGGCATTATCATAATCTTCTGCCGTCTCCTCCACTACCCGTTATCTTATTTTGGCCAGCCTCGCGTCATCGCCGAAGTCATTGGCGGCATCTTGCTGGGTCCCTCCGTGTTCATGCGCATACCCAACTTCAAGAATGACATCTTTCCCACCGCGTCTATGCCCGTGCTTAACAATGTTGCCAATCTTGGTCTCATCCTGTTTCTCTTTCTCATCGGCCTCGAGGTCGATATGCGCCTGTTCACCACCAATTGGCGCGTGGCCCTCAGTGTCGGCCTAGCCGGCATGGCCTTGCCTTTCGGCCTGGGCTGCGCCATTGCTTGGGGTCTGTTCAACGAATTTCATGACGAGGCAAATACCGCCGAAATCAGCTTCGGCGTCTACGCCTTATTCATCGGCACTGCCCTGGCTATCACCGCCTTCCCCGTGCTCTGCCGCATCTTGTCTGAGCTCAATATGTTGGGTACCCCCGTAGGAGTCACTGTTCTGGCTGCCGGTGTTGGGAATGACGTTGTGGGCTGGATCTTGCTTGCCCTCTGCGTCGCATTAGTCAATAATGGCTCTGGACTGGCCGCTCTCTGGGTTTTGCTGGTCGCCATAGGCTGGGTCCTCTTCCTGGTATTTGCAGTAAGACCTGCCTTCCATTGGGTTCTGCGAAAAACGGGCAGTATCCAGAACGGCCCATCACAGGGCATGATTGCCCTCACACTCTTGCTTGTCCTCACCTCGTCCTGGTTTACTAGTAGGTACCCTCGTGACTCTATGGCCATGCAGCTCGACTGACTGATTCAGGCATTATTGGCGTTCATGCCATTTTCGGTGCTTTCATAGTAGGCTTGATCTGTCCTCATGACGGCGGTTTCGCTATTCATGTAACGGAAAAGATCGAGGATCTAGTAACAGTTCTTTTCTTACCCCTATACTTTGCGCTGTCTGGTCTAAGCACGGATCTTGGTCTATTGAACGATGGTATCACCTGGGCCTATGTCATTGGTGTTATTGTTGTCGCCTTTTCAGGGAAGATCATCGGCGGCACCCTAGCCGCCAAAGCAATGAAACTTGTATGGAGAGAAAGCTTCACCATCGGCGTGTTAATGAGCTGCAAAGGCTTAGTTGAGCTGATTGTTCTTGTGAGTAGCAATCATTTTTCTAGGTGGGCTCGTGGTACTAACTTGCATCTAGAACATCGGCCTCCAAGCTAGAATCTTATCGCAGAAAACATTCACAATCTTTGTCGTCATGGCTCTCGTCACCACGGTGTCAACAACTCCCTTGACTAAATGGCTCTACCCCCCGTGGTACAGGACAAAGCTCGAGCAGTGGAAGCGTGGTGAGATTGATTGGGATGGAAAGCCTCTGGGGACCGGCATCTCAAGTCAATCGGGATCACTTGACAAGGTTGAGAACACTAAAATCCGCCGGCTTTTGGTGTATCTTCGTTTGGACAGTCTTCCGAGTCTTTTCACGTTTATCTCTCTTCTAGGTGAGGAGAAAGAAGCTTCATCGTCTAATAGCTCGGAGGAAACAGGAGACTCTCGTACCCAGGAGCATACCAGAATGGTACCAGCCGCTAAAAAGCGGCCACTAGAAGTCCATGCTCTGCGCATTCTTGAGCTGACCGACCGTACATCATCCGTGATGAAGGTCACTGGGGGCGATGACTATTCCCGACGAGACCCTGTTGTGAACGCATTCCGGACATTCTCCCAGTTGCACGACGTGGCAGTTTCTGGCAATGTTGTCATTGCCACCGAAGAGTCCTACGCTGAAACGGTTGTTACGCAAGCTGCGGATCAAGAGTCCGACTTCGTACTTATCCCTTGGAGCGAGGTTGGGAGCAACACAGAGGACCAGTCCATTCCGTTCCAGGTTTCTTCCGAAGACCGCTTTACTGGGAAGGCCCATCTCGACTTCATCCGGACTACTCTCACCAAGGCTGTCTGCAATACAGGCATCTTTATTGGCAATGGCTTCAGTGGTATTGCACCTATTGACAAAGTTCGTCCTCCTTTCTCTCGCGCTGTTAGCACTGTCTCGATGCGCAGTCACAGAGAGGCCGCGCTTCTTCCTATCGCAGACAAGTCGCATCACATATTCCTCCCGTATATTGGAGGCGTTGATGATCGCGTAGCGCTGCACTTTGTCATCCAATTGGCCAAGAACTCCAATGTCACTGCTACTATCACGCATTTGATATGGTCCGAGGGCGTGGATGAAATCGAGGCAGCCCCTGAAAACACATCAGACCCTAGTTCATCAACATTGGCGAAGAACATCGTCAATACTGAAATCACCGCGCAGGACACCTCTCTTGTGGCTTCTCTTCAATCTGGACTTCCAGCTGAAGTAGCCCGGCGCGTGACCTTCACCGAGTTAGCTGTAACTGCTAGCTCTGTTCTCGAGCGCGTCAGAAAACTAGCAAATGAAACTATTGGCCAAAACCCGCGCAACGCGGGTGATATTGTCGTCGTCGGCCGTAGACATTCTAAGCTGCCAGTGACATCTCGGACTCCAGAGCAAGCCAGCACCCTTCAAGAGATGCAGGAGACCATCGGAGTCCTCGGCGAGAATGTAGCCTTGAGCGGCTTAAAGAGCAGCGTGCTTGTTATACAGGCGGCGGGCAAAGGATTAGAATGGTGATTTGCATCTAGGAGTTGATACGACGACAGAGCCCTTGTACAAGGGCGTAAATATGCTTCATTTATTTGCTATTTAATAGTCATGTGTTCGAACTTACGAGGTCGAGACAGGCGTATGAATGGATGTGTTATGGAAATACCTTTTGGGATATGTCAAAGGATAAAGGAGCATTATGCATCAGTTGAAGAACTACGTCTCAGGTCTTCGGGATACCTATCATCATGTTCTATGAGCTTAGCTCTAATCATATAGGATACGGCAAAACGAATAGTGATCTGCTCACTTTTCACTTAGTCTGCTGACATCTACATGGTAAATATGTCTTTCTAATGCCAGGAAACACGAAGAACACGTCTTCCGCTATCTTCAAAACCCCCCACCACTCTATTGTTATGCTTTCGTGGACATGAAACCCGAGTTGCCCTTCTCTATCTACCTCAATCAAACTCGCATTGCAACTATTCAAAGGACAATGCCCCTACCTAATAGTTTCAGTTCGTCCCCCCTCTTCCCCGTTCTCCCTCTCCTCCCCACGCAGTCTTTCTACATGTTCTCGAAGCGTGGGACAAGTCTAGCACTAGTAGACCGATACATACATATATACATATGCTGATTAGGATTACCTGCATAAACATATATACATGCAATGCACGCTGACGGGCAGATAGATTGTGAAGAAAAAAGGGTCCATTCTGCAGTTTCGACTGACCGTCTTTCCTTCTCCCCTTTTCCCTTTGTCTTCAGCCCTATCTATGTACATATTCCCCCTCTTCCCCTTCTTTCTTACTGGAGGACCCGGAACGGAGGGCGGTATGCACATAAGACGAGACGCATGCGCGCAGGTTAGACAGACCGCATCGAGTCAGACCCCGGGAACCGAAGAAAAGACAGGGGGGAAAAAAAAGAATTAAGAAAAGAAAAGAAAAGAGGTCGAAGTCCTACTAGTCTAGGTAAGTCTGTCTTAGTCATGTGTGTTCGTTCTATCGGGTACGGCACGCTTTTCCCGCTTACTTGGCCAGCCTACGGTCAAAACAGATAGATAGATATGAGGTACAGAGATTGGGTTCTTATGTAAGTGAGGTAATAGGTATTAAAAGGGAGAAGAAAATGTCAATATGTGTTTTCACTCAAGTTTACGGGGCGTTTTTCCCGCTGGGTTTACGTGATATGCAGCCATTTTCTTCTTCTCTTCTCTTCTCTTCCTATTGTTGGATTTACGAAACGAAACGAGGCAGACAAAAACGGTATATCCCCCCTCCCCCCTTTTTTTTTCCCTTTTCACTGTGAGTATCTAGGTAGGCAGAGTAAACAGACAAGACGATGCAAGGCTGGCTGGCTATTTGTTCATGGGGGAATGTTCTTTTCGAATCTATAGCCTTGGCACGCACGCCATCGTGTGATTCGTCATCGTCCGTTTGTCAGCCTCTGCTGGTACGTGTGTAGCTCACGCATTGGCTTGTCTCTCGCCACCTATTTCCTGTCGCTGCTCTGCGCGAGACATATTCAGTTCCGGCCAAGCCCGCCGTTGCTTGCTGGTCTAAGGTATAGAGGACGGGAATGAGCGGGAATTGGCTGGCTGTATCTTCACCGGTGTGTCGAGCTTTGGCCGAATAGCCATTACCCTTCCCTCTGAGTGGCGATTGGTAAGGTAGGTACGTTATTTGGGAAACGTATGTCGTCGCATCGAACCAAGCTATGTAACGTGTATACAGATATATACTCGTTGCCGCAGATACGCTCTCCGTATCTTCTGGTCTGACATGACAATGACCTCACCCAGCATGACTTACTAACCCGGATCGCCTCGTCCCGTCTAACAGCGCCAGGCGCCAAGTTCCTCGAGAGTCTAGGAAATCGGGGAATAGAACTCTAGTAGGAGTTATTAGGTAGAGCAGCGCATACGCAACACGCATCCATACACCAGCACACACGTGCGCCATCCAACGGGGCGCAGCGATCGCATTATCGTGAATCCTTCGACAACGTAGACTCACTACCAACCGCGAGAATCACTAGAAGGAGTAGAGGCAGGCCCTTCTTCTTTACCGACCCACGATTAAACCTGATCCTTCCTTCTCTTCCCCCTTCATGCCCTTTTTCATGGTTTCATCATTCCATTATCACATGTGCCTCATTATATTCACGAATTTCAGCTGCCATGTCACGTCATGGGTCGTGCCGTCGTTAATTGCTATCTAATTGAATAATAAGAGGTTACATAGTGTTAGCTCTTGACCGGCGGTAGGTAGGGCATGAAGAATTCTCATTCTCATTCCTGTAATGTCTAATGCACTGCTTTTCATTCATTATATCTCTAACCTCCTATCAGATCGACCGTATATGTGTTTATGTGTGTGTGCGTTTGTCCTCTTCCCATCTACCACCACCCCCTTTCCCCCCTAATAAGGGGCAACGCAACTCCTCGGAGGGCAAATATACATAAGCCCAAGTGCTGAGAAGGGAAGGGAACGGAAGGCAAGGCGATGTACTATATGCCCCTACGTAATGCTGGTCGGGATCCTTCCGGCATGTTCTAATTTCTAGAACATATTGTAGTATACCCCGTCTCAGACACGAGAATTATACATGTGTGCGTGGTTGTTAATAGTTGCACAGTGAGAGAGCGAGAGAGGGGGCTTACGATAGGATGCGAACTACCTCCTAACCACTGTCGTCGGAAAACGGCAGTGATGACAAGCGAAAGGATTGACGATGGAGGGTCTATACAATACGCATAAACCACCAGTCATGACGCTTTTCTACCTGGACAAGTCTCAGCCCTACAGGATCTTTTATGCGCGGGTCCATTTCAAGATTGCTTGGAATACGAATGCCGGCGGGTGCGGGTGATGGTGTTTTACTAGCTAGGCAATCTAGCAACTTGCGTTTACCGTATAATCCTATCGCCTCACCAATTGCCCCATTCCCGTTTTACTATCTTCCATCTGTTCATATCTAGGTTAGCTAAGTAAGGCATACCTCGGTATAGGCAATATCCCCCCATAGTTGTCAGCCAGACGGCCGCTATTGCGTCAGATACGCTCTCGCTCTCTTCCCCCTTCTTTCTACCTATCTCGCACATGCGCGTAAGCACCTGTATGTTTTATGGTTCTGCGATCGTTGGGTCTGCCGAGACGATGATATAAGCACTATAATTTTCATTTATGGGGATAGGGCTGACGGTGAACGGGGGGAGGGTTTAAATCGAGCGAGTGCCGTAGATGGATGGGCGTCTCTTATCCCGCTTTGCCTCTCCTTTACCGGATGAAGTAAAAAGCCCGCCTTGACGTTAGATGGATGTATAACACATATTGGGTCGAGCAGAGGGAGGCAGAGAGCCCTACTATCGTTTCGATAATCCATCTCCCCCCACATCGCATCCCAATTTCATTTCATCGGGCGTTTAGGGGTATGGTAAATTTACCTTGGCTTATTGAATGGATCTACCTGTATCGTAAACATGACCTCTCACAAAAGACTCAATACGCTCCATACCTAGTTCTATTCTGGCCGCAACAAGAAATATGGGGGGGGGGGGGTGCTAAGGGGAAGCTCTGTCTCTTTTTCTTTGGTTTGTCACGTTTCTAAAACTGGCAGCATGCGGCAGCACCCAATATCACATCGCAGCTATATCATTATTATTATGACCCCCCCCCGTGGAAAAGCTGAAAAGAGGCGTTTATTCTTTTTCTGTTGAGGGTTTTTTTTTCAGCTCTGGACCTGGTCGAGGATCTGATTCGTCCGTTCGCTAACGGTGCGGACTTTGTTCACCAACGCCGCCGCCGCCCATCAACTCCAGTAAGTATGTACCGTAGCAAACTCCCCATCAATCTCGCGACAACGGTACGGATTGGAGAAAGGAGGTCTATTCATAGATCGACAAGACAGATAGACCACACATATACTAGCCAAAATACACACGCTATTGCTTAACGTTGCCTAGCTCAGGACCCTATGAGCGCCGTAGCGCGTCTATCGTCGGCATAGCTAACTAGAGAATGGGGGGTGGGATAAAACAAGAGTACTCTAATACGTATAATCCATAAATTCTCCGTGGTAAATGGCAATGTGACGCAAGAGCCATGTGCATGTCCGTACGTGCGTGCGGTGCGTGCCTATCACCTTCTCCTACGTCCCTACCTACCCAAGCTGGTGGATGTGTGCCACGCGGCGTCCCAGTCCCAAGTCCCTAGTCCCCCAAAGTCCCTATTTTCCCTCTGCCGTCCTCTCAGAAATTCTCCTTAGCCGCCGCCGAGATTGTTCTCGACTCGGCTACTGGATGATGGGTGGCACCGGGAAGACAGAAAACCAAAAAAGGGGGGGGGCTAGGGGGGAAGGCGTTCCACATCGCTCCATCTGCAACCATTATTTCTTGTTCTTCTTTGGGGGATTGAAGGAAGGTTTCTAGATGTCTTGGATGCGGTGAGTTTTGAATTCTAGATAGGCTATTTCGTTTGACTTACGTGGTAATGATGGTCCGCCTCCATGCATGCGTACATGGATGGGGAGGAGGGTGGCACGAAGGAGTCGATTGAAGACCTCCTTCTGTTTCTCTCCCCTTTTCCTTTAGTCTGCGCCGCGGAGAGGCGTGGTCGGATGATTAGACGTTTGTGAAATTTCGGTTACATTTGTGTAACTTCATCCTCGAACGAACGCGTGGGCGGCGGGGGGAAATACATGGAACATGCCATAGAGAAGCAAAGCCCGGAAATCGTCCGCGCATCACAGGCGAAGGAGGTTGAGATAGGTAATTACTGGGTAGAATATATCAGTTTGCTTCGGGGCCGAAGTTCGAGATCAGTCCTCGTGCATCAAAAGGCGTACTCGTCACATGCCGTAACGCAACAGAGGCAGAGATGCAGAAAGCCATAAACACACAGAAGCTGAATGCAGCTGTCGTTCGATGCTACATATCTACTCAACTTAATTACCTATGTACCTGACATGACTTTCCTACTATATCCACTCGCTTAGTTAGTTTCATAGTATAGCATTTAACATACGACGAGAGAAAGGGAATAATGATAGAATAAAGGAGCCCTACAACCTCCTTCCTACTCGGACCCGAGAGATGCGGGATTCTATCTTGATGGGCATGACTAGGAATGATAGAGAGCCACAATGGATGCTTGTTTAGGTAATGAGCATGGCTACTGGACCCTCTCTCTTGCTTGTCAAACCCACGTTTCCCGCGCGGGGTATTCGATTCGATCGTATCATTAATTGACTATACCTGGGGTTGCTTCAGTATGAATAACGCTAAATAATAACAATAATTCTCCATACAGCTTATTGGTATGACTTGGGTCTCATGCTTGTAGTCTTGTGATCATGAGGGTTTTTTTTTGGGGGGTTTTTTATAGGTAATATTCAATCACTCTTGTTTCTCTCTTTTTCTATGTTATATGTTACATGTATACTTGACATCTATTGATGTTAGCTTCAAAAAGGGTGTGGAGACACGATGAAACTGTATAGTAAGGCATTAGCGTATCCTATACGGATAACTAACCGATTGAATGCTCTATATCATGGGTCTGTATGGAGAATCCTTCACTACTGTTTCTGGTTTTACTTTGTTTTTAACCTTTCCGCGGATATGTACGGTACTTTCAGCTTATACCTGGGTAAGCCAACATATAGTCTAGGTTACCTAGACTGCGTTGCACCCCGATAAGCTAAACTGGCCCGTTGTACGGAGTATCAGTCTTAGCTTGTACATGCAAAGAGAAATAGGTACAGTACTAGTAATAGTTTCCCACACACTTAAAATCCTTCAGGCGGATCTCAAGAGAGGGCCTGCCGACATTTCCCCTTCCTACTGAAGAGGCGCATCTACATGGATTGTACTTATACGGTATACGTATGTGGCCAATGGGGGAAGGGGTATCGGCAGGAATCGCCCAGAGTCCGTCTTTGCCGTGTGCGGCGGAGCCTCAAAATCATCTCCCGCCAACCGCGCCCCCTGAATTTATGACTCCGATGCGAGATACGCAAGAACGTCCACACACTCACACACTTATACACGCCTTCTATACCGTCCCGGGTCTAGTGTAAAAGGAAAGTGAGGCACAGCGCCTGAAGATATTAGCCTACCTTATAGGCTAGTCAAACAAGCTGTTGTGGCTCTCTTGTAGAAACTCGCCTATCATTCGTCAAGACCCTGAACACTCATTACTGTCTCTCTCTCTCTCTCTCTCTCTCTCTCGCACAGTGAACATTCTAGGAATAGCTTGGGACGTGCGCGAACGGACGAATCGAGTTTCTGGACAGAAGAATGACCTGAGGAGTAGGTACGAGTAGGAGTAGTACTAGCAGGATGAAGAGGATTATTGCGAGGAGGCGCGCCGCGAATAGCGCCGGAAGCAAACAACAGCAACAAAAAAAATGAAAGAGGCCAAAAATCTCCACCTCCTTTCAAAAACGGCCCGGCTAGTGGGCGCAACACGGGATGTCATGTCTCTCTGGCTTTGAATAGAAACAAGCCCGCTCTGTCCACCGCCGGAGACCGAACCGGTTCAGCACGCACGCACACATTTACCACATTGGGAACCGAAGAGGGCTTTGTGGCGGAGGTGGAGGCGGAGGAGGCGTACAATACAACAACGGTGGTGTTCGTGGCGGCAGTCAGTACAACAAGACAGAAAAACAAGGGATGATGCAGGTGATGATTAGATGACGTTCGGCCATGATAGAATTTCCGTAGGCCCACGACCATCAAGAAAAGGAAGACCAACACAATCCCTTTAGCCCTGAAAACCGGTCTCAGCCTTGCCTCACATATATATAAGGATATATACCTACTTACCTATGTACTCTACGAGAGGAATATAAATCACCAACCACGTCTAATTAACGTACAGTGAATATACTTAAAGACGAACTTAATGTATGTAAAATATAAATACATATAAAAGTTGGACAAAAAGAAAACGCGATGAATGACTCTCCCTCGAGGACCACGAGGCTGGAGGGGAGGGGAAGGGGCCGGGCTGAAAAAAAGACCCAGTAAGACTCAATAAGAAAGACCGAGAGACATGCTTTCCGTCCCCAGGACACGGACAGCCTCATTGTCTCAACCCCTCTCCCGCCGATCTTCAGCTCCGACGTCGTGATCTGCATCCCCCCCCCCCCCCCCGTTCCCCCCTTTTTCCTTTTTCCTCATGCCTCATGCAAACTTCGGGAACCATGTGCTGTACTCACACACTTGCGCCCAGCAGAATTTAAACTCCCCCAGAAAAAGAGAAACCCCCTACGTAGCGGGTTTTATAGAAATCTCGTGAACGAGAGGGGAGGTTCCTCTTGTTCTAATGAGGTCAGATCGTTCGTTAGGTATGCTTTTATCCCCATTAAACAACATTTAATTATTTAAATAAATCAATAAAATAAAATAAAATAAAATAAAAACACACGCACATACATATATACGGTGAAAATCCAATGGTCGATAATAGGGAGGGAGGAATCGATCCTTCCTCCCATTCGTCATCGTGAAACCACACCACAAATTGTCATGCAAAGGAAAGGGTTCGATGCACTCGAAGCCGGCCGCCATTTCAAAAGGCCATGTACCTACATACATAGCTAGGACAAGAAGAATAGTAATAATGATAATAATAAAGTCCGGGGTAAACCAGAGCCACGTTTTTTTTTTCTATTTGGCCCCCCTTCCTCCCTACCCCCCTAGTTCGCATCCCCCCCCCCCTCTGAGAATGCAATAAAACCAAGAGAGAAAAAATCATGTAGTACGATATATGCCACTAGTAAGTATGCCATCGGAAGAACTAGAGCTGAACCAACCTGAAACATTCAATAGCAGCTTCACATACACACACACACACCTCTCTTTTCTTATCTCTCATTAGTCCGGTTTCGAATAAACGGTCAAGATGAGATCAGATGAGATCAGATGGGGCACGCCAGGACGGGAAAAAAAAAAAAAAAAAGCGAGGAGAAGGGCCGAGTTACCGTACCTACACTACTTACATATATTACGCCGGGGGGGGGTTCAGGTTAAGGAGAAAAGAGAGAAGAGGCTTTACTAGGTAGATAGGTAATACCTGATGATAGTTCTCGCGAGGTCCTCTTGTCCCCCCCCCCCCCCCCCCCCACCCTTTTTTTCAAGCTTAGCCTCACGACTTTCGCGTCCCTCCCTGTCTGGCTTTTGATCCATACCTGGCCGTCCCGTGGGTATTTTATACGTATTACGTATACAGAGGCAGAGGCGGAGAGCAAAGGCGGCAACAGAATCCTCAGCCTCGTCCCGTCTTCTTGATCCTCCGGTCCCACGCTACGATTACATACCTAGTACTTGGAGATCTCATCCTCCCTATCAATGAATGACCTGGGGTTTCGATTAGGCAGGTTCGAATTCACATAGGTAAGTCATGTCAATATATCTATATACATACCTACCTATGGGACAGGGGGGGGGGGGGGGGGTGGGTGCATGGTGTTATACGTAGTATATACCTCCTACTTGGAAACGTACAGAGACTCCACGTAAATAGTTACCTACGTTACACAACGTATCACCGCTCCCACGTTTATCACCGTCACAGCGTACCGACCACCAAAGGGAGAAAGAAACGTGGGGCGCGACGGAAGGAATCGATCCAAATGAAACCATACTCACGTGCGAATGGCATCTCTTGCTCCTTTCGCTGGGGGACGCATATCCTGAAACCGGTCTGGGAAAGATTGAATCCTCCCGTGCCGCATTCGCATTGCGTATGATATGTATTGGTGTGTGTACGTATGTATGTATGCATGTACGTATACACACACATATGGGACACGAGGAAGCAGTGGGAGAGAAAGCGAAATTTGAAAATTGAAATACCTGCTACTACGTTTAACCTATCTACTGGCAGGCAGAGTGAAAAGAAAAAGACGAGCTACACAAGACCCAACCAGCTTGAGTTGAGGGATGAAAAGATGGTCTGGTTCAAGCCTCAACCTGATCGCATAGACATGTCTGCTGAATAATTGTTGCCGGAAAAAGTAAATTACGTAGGTACCTAGGTAGATAGGTAGGTTATACAGGCACGATAACGTCTATACCTGGTGTAGTGTGCAGAGGTACATATACGCCTGATTAATACCCTCGTCGAACTAACGGGTAACATGACTCGTGGGGGGGGGGAAGCTCGAAAACTGGCTCCATCTTGCGAAGAGAGTCGGAGCCCCGGAACCTCGGAGCCAAAAAGGGCACAGAGCCACAGGGAACTTTTACTCTGATTGGCTCTTGCCTGTCGCGCTGTGCCTTACGCGTGCATCCTACGAGTATGTACACTACCTGGTTAGGAGATCAGCAGAACGAGAGAGGGCAATAAAATAAAATAATGACGGGGGTGACTCTCCTCTCCTGGCGTAGGGCAGGTCAAAAGTTGAACGAACCCTCTTGACTAGGTACCTATAGTTAACCATATCTCCATCTCCATCTGATGATTAAACCTGGCCGTCGTTACATATTGGTAGGTCGAGGTAACTCCGCTCGACTCTACTCTACTCCATACGGATAGCCAGGAAAACACCCACCTAGCAGTTGTTAAGTGTACCTAGATTGATGTACTCCGTAGTTGTATTATAATACAATGAGAGACCCGCCCATTGTTCCCCCTTCCTGGACCCCGATTAGTAATAAGGGTAGCCGGGGAATTAAAGTGCTCTTTTTCTCTCCCTTAGCCACGTTGACTTGAGGGGATCCCCCCCCGGCAACAGACACGAGCCAAGGCGAGTCCTACTGGTCAAGTCAAAAGGCTTTGTTATTCGTTGTCCAACGCCAAATACCGACGCGTCGCACCGCAAATGAGAAACAAAAAAAAAGTAACAGAATACAATTGACCACCTAGAGAAAAGGGTTTATCGATACTCATACCTACTTACCTACCTAGGTACGTGTTAGTACTCAGCCAATTAGGTAGTTATCGCAATTAGCGATTTCCGACTATAAGTTCCAGTAAGAAAACCCGCCGGCCCCCAACAATTCGTCACAACCTTCCCTTGTGCGAAAGTGAGGAAGTCCACAAAACAAGGTGGATATTGCCTAGGAAAAAAAAAACCTGGTGCCAATCGAAGGGAAAAAAAAAATAAAACACCCCATCGCCAAGCGCCGCCTCGTAAGGAGAGATGTGACGAAAAAACGCACGGTACATATTTTTCGTACGTAGCATCGTGTTCTTCGGACGGGAAACTTGTCCATAAATATAAGTGCCCATGCCCACCCGAGCCTAGGTCCAGGCCCAGGTCCGGGTTCAGGTCCAGGGGGAGAGAGAGCCTTTCCCATAGGTATTCCAGAAGAAAATACACAAATATCTCCCCATAAATGATGTTGTTCGAGTGTGTGATGTGGTGGGCGGAAACGGTGGCTTTCCAGGTTCAAGGTTCAGGTTCAGGTTCGGGTTCGGGTCCCCACGCGGATAAACCCAAGACCAGTTCCTGAAAACAGCTTAGTTAAAGCAAAACACCCCCCAAACCTAAGGGAAGCAAAAAAAAAGTTCTGACAACGGGCGGTGGCTCCCAGCCTGGGAAGGATGCTAAGCCCTTACAAGGCAAGTAGTACATGTAGGTAGGGGATCTTTTGGTCATGTAAGTTTTACATACCCAAAGTGGGGAGAGAGAAAGAGCATGTGGTAGTGTAAGGTATACCGCCGCGAGGGGGGGGCACACGGTGCTTCTCTCCTCCGTATGTACGGCGTAGTACTTCTAGTCGTAGGGTAGTTTGTACGACCTATAGCCAAATACACATATACATACATCATAGCCAAATGGACCCGGGTCTGGGCCCGCAGCCGACAAAAGCTGAAAAGCAAAAGCGCCATTGTCCACCGCCCGAGAGCTTGCCCAGTCCAATGGCGGCCGGTGATCGTGCTTCCTCATTGGGCTCCATACGGAGAGTGGTAAATTAGATCACCTACCTATCTTCCCATCACCAGGCTCTGCCCGCTCTTGGTGTTGAGGGGTTTTGTAGCCAGGGGAAGAAGGGGAGGGGGGGAAGGGGGCATGAAACAGAATTGTAGGTATGTATGTATAGTGTCTATGACGACACGGAAAACCGCCGGAAGCCGACGTCAATGCAGCCTTGTGGTGCGGTTCATGCTTCTTACGCTGTACGTCTGGATGCACGCATGTGTACCTATGTAGGCTGTAGGCTGTATGCAGGTAGGCGATCGCCAGTGTCGACAGCCTTCTCCTGACCATGTAGCCTTTCGCCTATTTTTCGAGATTCATCGAGTGTCTAATTAATTCCGAAGAGAGACCTATCTCTCTCTTCTCCTCCATAGACTTGACTGGCGGAATTAGCGGCGAAAGGCGTAAATCCGATTCTGGTGCTCGAAAGTCCGTCCGCCAGGTTCTGCGTACTTTCGAGCTTGTCGTAGCCCGTTCCTCCGATCGCTAGGTATATCGTCGCACGTACGCACCACGAGTGCCAAGGGCTTCCTTAGTAAGGTATATAGCAGTGATCCGTAGGCTGTCCAGGGATCAGGAATGGCACCACCAAGTAGAGTTTCACTCGAGAGTTGTGTTACAGGAGACCGAGAAAGCCGAGATGATAGGTATGCACTAGTCATACACCAACATTCGGCTCGGATGGTGGGAGAGATGCCCGGAGCCGAAGCCCAAACCCTTGGTTGTTATTAACCTTGGTTGGTGGATAACTAACTGTTGACGCGTATTTGCGATGCGAGCTCTTTAGCCCTCAGACTGTGATGTGATTCCCTCAAGCTCCTCGAGAAGCAAGGAGTTTCTAACTCCGTGGCTTCCGCGAGAGGAGCCGAGCCTAGTTTGTTAGCACGATCCTGATTCCGACTGCCATCGTCAAATTTGACTTCTGACTACCACGGCAGAGAGCCCGGGAGCCGGCATTCTCGAGGCTGGAACCACAATCAGCTCATGCGGGCGTCAGGGCCATTAGCATATTGAGGTCTGTGCGCTGTTACACGACTCCTGAGCCTACGCGAACATCGCAGCCAAAGTCGTCAAAGAGGGTGTTCATGGGGGTTACAAAAGACCAGCTGATCCAGATTCTGCCAACGCAGTTGGTCGGACCCGTCGCCTACGCGCCCTGCACGTAAACCTTTCTACGCCGCATGCGGTGACTTTCAATTCCGCAGCGCGCGAGTAGGGGGAGGAGAAGGATTCACTATCATCATATGGTCCCTTGTAGAAATTAGATATCGCGATGGAGCACTTGCAATATGTGGCCGGGTGATGGGGAATAATTGCGCTAAGCCGACCCAGGAAGTCGTGCTTCTTATCCGCTTCTATATCCGTCAAACTTGTAGCGGCGTAGCAAAGGCAATACCTAGTTGCGGCCTGCACTGTATGTAATGTGCTGACCGTTTGATATTAAGAATGTCACCCATCGTTTGCGCAACTCCGCGGGTTGGCGCCCAAGAGCAAAGAAGACAAGGGAAATCCTTGGGAGCGACACAACTGGGTTCAGGGCCAGGTATGTGCTCGTGAGGAATACTCAAAAATCACCGTTAACTCCGGAAATCGCGCTGGAGCGCGCAAATCCCACAGCGCGCCCCTTGCGTCGCGAGGGCAAGTGAAAAGTTGTTCAGGCTGCGGTGTCGCGTCATGTGCTTCCCAGGACCTTGATTTCAGGCTTGTGTGTGTTGTGAGGCGGTGGGCGCAGAGGAAGGGGAAGACGGGGGATGTGCGAAAGGAAGACGCCGAGGCCCCGTATTCGCCCGTATCTGCATCCGCGCGTCCGCGTGTGCCGGATCCACAGAGGATCGTCTGCACCGCAGTCGAAGGAAGTCAGGTACTAGGTTAAATGACTTGAGTCACAGATCACGGCACTGCCAACTTGTCGATGAAGGGTAGCGTTGGTACATAGTATTGGTGGTGTTAGTGGTGGTGGTGGTGGTTAGTCATGTGCAAGTGTGTCTGTTCATGGAATCATCAGGTTACCTTGGGCAGTGTAGGCCAAGAGTCAGAAGGCGGTATGCGGAGTTGCTGCAATGCGCCGCACGCGACGCAGAGCAGAGCAGAAGCAGAAGCCAGAGCAAATGAAGCGTTAGAATTCGACCTGAACGGCGGCGGGATGCGGACCGCGGACATTGGCGATGCAAGGACCGTCAAAGGCTGGACCAAAACGAAAAAAAAGTTTCGAGCCGCAAAACCAAGTTTGGGAGGAGAATGCGCCTTGGGTTACGCCTGAGGCTAAAAGAAGCCCAGAGTGAATGCACGGGGCCGTAGACAGCACAACACCACCTCGTGGCGTGGAAGATCGGGATTTGACCCTCGATGCGTCTCGCTGGGCTGCAGATTCCATGGGGTTTAGCTGTCGCTAGCGCCGACCGCCAGTTCCCCCTACAACGACTCGCAAACAGAGGGAAACATCCCTGCAAAGAGCGGTGGACTCGGGGTCCCCCTCATGCGGTGCCTCGCCTCAAAACCTACCCCACCCTGCAGCCTCCTTGTCCCAACCCAGAATCTGCAGTGTCGTTTGCCTTTGGGGGACGCCACGCCATTGGTCCGACGAACGAATTTCTATTTCGCCCAATCAGAATGCTCCCAGCCGATTAAATATCCCCTTCCCCCCTAGTACGTACACTAAGTACCTAGGTAGCGTTCATGTAGGCAGGTACGTACCCTGCGACCGAAGTACCGATCCCAGGCACTGGCACTGGCGCGGGTTGCAAACTGCGAGAAACCTTCTCGCCGCCCAGAGCTGTAACTGTTATACAGCCCACGAGTTACCGGGCTAATTAGCAAGCCTTGGCGTTTTTCCCAATCCGACACTCAGGGCAGCGCAGCGACGTCGTACAGGTACCTGCCTACCCACTTACCTTCCTCCTAAACCAACGCTGTCTGTAAATAAAATAAATAAATAATTAATTAATTAATTACCTAGGTAGGATAGAATAAAATAAAAGTTATCATCAATCCTGGGTCTTCTCAGCCATGGCTTGGCGTGCACATAACTAAGACCAGACCACATGTCGCAACTTTCCCGTAACGGTAATAAAAAACCCCAAGTAGGAAACCATATTGCCAAGACAGCGAGAGACTAACACCGGATGTCGCCTCTTTTAATTCGCTCCTAGGCCCTCGATGATTACGGAACAAGTAATAACCACTAACCCAGGACCCCTCAGTAGGCAGGAATCGCCATCGACCCTTCGCGCGTTGTGCGTGCACACTATAGCACTTGTAGTTAGTTTTCGAGATTGAGTGATGATAATACGGGACCCGGTCAATGCCCCCCCCCCCGATTTCTAGGTATAGACTAAATTGTATGTAGTTTAGCAAGCACAATGTGCCTTTTATTTTTAAATTTTATACAACATTACCATGTGAATCCCAAAAGTCGTCACTCTTTTCTTGGCGATATTGAAGTCCGAATATACCTTGTTCCTATTTACAATGAATATTCACATGTATATATTGTATTCCTAGCGGGTTAGTTACATCATACAGTGCACAGTATGACCTCTTCCGTGTTGTTACTTTACACAAGTACACATGTAACAGCGCCTGATTTCCTCAACTTTCCTCAATCGGCCTTCTTGCCGCAAGGCAGGAGATTGCGAATTAAAACACATGTATCAGGGCGCCAAAGGAAAAATTAAAACCGCGATATTCCTAGGCTAGTCGAACGCCCAACAATATAGCGAGAGTGATCCCGAACTTGTGATTCACCCGTCCGGGAGCTTGGTTGCGAATATTTGTTGACTAATCATTTCAACCCTGCCCGGGCCCTCGATTCCGCACTCTAGATAGCAAGTTCTGATGCGTAATCAGAGGCATGTATGTGCGAAATGTGTGTCGATAGGTTGTGAGACCGTTCGGGATTTGTCAGGCGGCATGGGCATGGGCCAGTGTATGGTGGATTGTGCTCCGTAGCCGTGGACGAGTTGCACGCGGGATCTGGGACGGCGCCACACCTCATTGGCCGTGCAGGGTCCCTCCCCCGGTCGTGATCGTAAGGTCCTGCTTTACATTGGACTAATGAGGCTCGAGATTGACCGAAGGGCGCTGCCGCATTTTGCAGTTCCTCCCGGCCGTGGAAAGGGAGGAGGGGGGAAAACATTCGTGTGTTATTCAGCAAGGCTGTATAATCACCCGCAGACGATATCAAAAAAGTACTAACAACGGCAGCACGCTCTCCCCTTCTGGACTAAACTCGGAAAAGGTGCCGGGGGGGCTCTACTCCTCGCTTCCTCAGTGCTACGCTATAGCTCATATCCGTGATCGGGCGAGAGAGAGAGAGAGCGCCGTAGCTAGGTAAGCTCCCAGAAGCTCGTACAATCCCGAAATAGATAGATTCCCTAAGCAATCTGGTGGGGGATGACCAAGCAAGCTAAAGACTGATAGACTCTCCCACTGTAAGACATCGTTATCCGTTCTCGTCGTCCTCCCGCAGCAGAGCTGCAACGCTGTCCAGGTAACTTGCGATTGCCAATTCTAGTAGTAGCCTAATGAGTGGAACCGGGCTTCGAATTCGGTCTCTATAGGACGGACGTCGCATCCGGCCTACCGTACGCTATCCGTATATAAACATGTGTCCGCCCGAATGGGTAACTACTCGGGTATCTTACCCGGCACAGCCAGAGAGATAGGCATGTAGGGCATTTTTAAGGGTCGTCGATAGGGCAATGATGATAGGAAGCGCTACGCTCTCGTAGCAACGTAATTGGTATGGCAGCATTCAGCCCTACGGAAAGACATGTGGTCACGGCAACACCGAGGGAGCGGGCTTTGTCTCATACCCCATGGTCACGGGGGGTGTGCTTGCTCTGCGACAGCGCGCCCTTGAGTGTCGGGATTCCGCGTCCTCGACGGGGTCTTTAATTTAATCAGACCGCCAGAGGCCTAGAATGAAGGGGGGTGTGCAGCAGGATACGTATGTGATGCGACGGCAAAATGTCCTGCGGGGACCATTTGGAGTTGACGCCATCATGATAGGCAGGTTTTTGCGATCCACCCCAACCCATTCCTCCACGCCTATCTACGTTTGTCGCCGGCCACAGGTGTCTACGTGGTGAGGTGTATACTTTGGTTTGTTCTCGTCGATGAACCCAAGCCGGGCGATGATTTTCAATACCCTCCCTTACCCTTGGCACGATTTGTTTGTACCACCTTGAGAGTCGAACTTGGAGTGTGGGGGGTGTGATGACGGATTCAATTCGCGATGCTGAATACATACAGATAGAGATGGTGCTGTAAGAGTCGTGTAGCGGAAATAGAGCGTTGGAGTGTGGAGAAAGAGCACCGACTACTGCTCAGCCCGCAGTCTCCTGTCATCTCAGCCCTACAAGAGATGGGGTAAGGGGGGAAGGAATAGCAAGAACAGCAAAAAAAAAAAAAAAAAAGAAGAAAAAAAAGAAAGAAAGAAAGAAACCCCGTGTGTTGGCTAGGGTCCCCCTAAACCGAGGACAGTGTGTACGTAAGTTTCTTAATGTTATTTCCGTTGCAGATTATCCGTCTGTAGTGGTGATGGTGTGCTGTCAGGGAGACAGGGTATCCTCGCGAGTGGTCAGAGACCGGGACTTTGGAGGGCCCCTTTGGACGGGATCTTCGCTTGGCGTTACCCAGACCACAGGCACGGGTTGGTAACGACCACTTAGCTTCGTCCCAGAAAGCGGGACTGATGTGAGAAATGTCTACCGCGGACTTACATATGCCGCTTTGGAGATTCGAAAGTCCGTTCTGGGAAGTAGGACGTCAGACCACCTCGCTCTGTGTAGCGCAAGTTGTGACCTACCTGCATCTGTAGATAGGCAGGGTAAGGCTAGCTACGGAATGGCCACAGCAAGACGCATCGCATCATGGTCCCGATAGCAGTCGTTCGACAGCCAACTCGAGAGCCTTCCCTGCATATCCTGGTTTATAATACTATTCAGCTCTTGCGGCTCGGGCGGGTTGAGACATTGTTCTCAGAAGCTTCTTCCCAACGGTGCAGATGCGGTGAGATGTCTCTGGCCTGCATTGATCGGATATGCAAGGCATGCTATGTTATCATGATGACAGGGTCTCGATCCTACGTATCCCCTCGTAGGTGCGGCGCAAGATAATACCGTGTGAGGTGGATAAAGCAGTGTCTTAACCCATCTTCGGGCAGGGGAGTACTTCGCGCGCGTTAGAGCGGGGAGGAGTGACAAGTGAGGAGAGAAGTAAAAATAAAAACACCTACAGAAATAAAATAAACCAACCGGCGTAGAAAAAAATAGGTGCTGAGAAATATAACTTTCCTAAAAGGGCAAGTCGGACAAAGTTCCCCAGAGTACGAGTAGAAAAGGCGCCGCCCTAAACCAAAGGGCTTTAGCGGATTACTTAAGTCCGTCCGTACTGTAACCCTGGGTTGGGCCAACCTCTAGACGCGCTCTACTAACTAACATCGTATCCCACGATCCAATCAGAGACGACGTCCGTAGATAGATATGCTAAAACTAGAACTTCTGACATGGAATCGTTCGACCGCCACACACAAGCTTTTATTCAAGGGTCCCTCATTATCTAATACTCTTAATTCCCGCAGCCCGCTCCCATAAGCGAATGTCGCGTGGCATTCGCAGGATTCGCGTACAGCTGCCCGCTTTTTCCTCTTGTCCCCGGAGGGAGAAGATTGTTTGGGGGCCGTAAATTTGTGCCCCCTCCTATCGAAGAGTCCTTGAGCCCTCTTGCTTCATGTGAGCACCCTTCCAAACGACGCGTGGCCAACAATTCCATATAACATAGGCATTGAGGGGGTAGGCAGCAGACGTGAAACGACACCGACACTGCTAGAACCGAAACTGCTGCGAATGCGACGGTTGGTTTTACCAGCTGGATCTCACTGGCGGCGCTGCGCCTCTCTCGTGACGATAAACCGCCCATCTTCAGCACCAATCCCCCAGCTGATAGATACTTTTCAACTAGAATCACGAGAGTAACTCGGCGACCCCCGTCTGAGCAGGCAGCTGTGTTTTAACATCGAGACGTCCTTCCTGATGGGTTCTCTTGGACCCGTGCAGGAGATATTCGGGTAGAAAATCCTATCGCCGAGATAGCTTTATACATATCTACCTACGTGGTTGAGTAGATCTGTGGCGAGTCAAGACTGACGATCGCGTAGCTTCGGCATGATGAAGACGTACGTGCTAGATAGTCCTAGCGTAGGAAGCAACCCACGCTATTTTACATAGGACCAAAAGCTTCTTTTCAATGCCGTAATGGGGTGACCAGTCATAACAACTGTAGGACAGTCGTTATCGTTATAAGTTCTATAATTGCAAGTGAGGGTGTGCACCAACTTGTTACGATCGGCACAGTCATATATCCTCCCCCCCCTTCTCGTGTATTTTGTGAATCTAGAATTCAGGAAGTAACCTTGAAACGAACGCCACGGTTATGCTGCTCCCTAATTTCAATCACATTCTGATCGGCGAGTGTCTTCCCAGAAGGTAACAGAAAGAAAGAAAGAAGAGAAGAAATCAATCCTGCATGCATCTCGGCCCCCTCGATGGGACGGGTGGAAGCATTGTGGGATCTTGCATTGGGGAAAAGCGAGCGCTCGGCGAGATCCCTGGGTCTTCGCGGCTCCATGCGACCGAATTCTGGGACCAGTCATGACCGCTGCTGAAGTCATCAAACAGTGCTAGGGCGTGTGCCTTTTGGATGATGCGTTGCGGAGAGGGAGCAGTGTCTTGGCGTGAGAACCTTAAAGAGCCGTTTCTCAAGCTTGAATCAAAAGGGGGGGGGGGGGGGCTAACCAAGCTCGCGGGTAAGGGTGGCTTCTGCGGTTCCGTCCCTACGGGTTTGCGTGTAAGCACACGATAGGCAATGTATGTGCTCATCCACCTCATCCACCGGTACTTCAAACTTCTCTCGTCAGCACCCAACCTCAGAGGGCAGAGACGGTCAGAGAGCTCGGACAATTCCCTAGACTCTTCTGCACGTGGTATAGAGTGCTTGAGACAGGTATGACAATAAGCCCGCAATCGGAGGAACCTCCATGTGACAAGATTTGTATGTGCGTTTCGCTGCCGGTCCATACTATTGTGAGGTCCTTGCATGATCTCGAACCTGAGGAGTTCGGAACCGACAACTGCAGACTTCGGGGGGAAGAGGTGGGCTAGCCGGATCTTTGCACATAAGTCCGATTCTAGATCCGTTCCCATAAACTCAGTAAGTCCCCCCGCATTGTAAACCTAGATATGTCAATAACATCGTGAATGATGCTATATTCAAAGTTTGGGATATTTTTGGACATCCAGTCCACTGGATGGCGCCAAACAAACCGGCCGACCGTCACCGAATGGGGTACGAGGCTCAAAAAAATCGTTGAAGGCTGAGGTGCAATAGCCCATGATGGCGCCAGCAGTTGTAGTTGTATGGAGCCTCATCTTGACTGGTCACATGGATATCGGCCCTACCAATGGTCTTTTGTTGGTAACGCTACCTCCTACAAGCTTCAGGCAATAATAGAGGGGCAAGTGTGTGACCACGTGAATTCGCCCAATTTGAAATACTACGTCGGTACAGGTGCCTATCTAGGTAGAAAGTAGATACTAGATATTGCGTCGGGTATAGCTTGTGATCGATAAGGGACCGCGGAGATGTTTGCACGGCATGGTGCATCAAACCCTCATGTTTACTAAAGATCGAACGGTCGATAAATGCACGCACGTTTTGAACAAGGTGGATTACGAGAGATTGTCGATTTATTCTATTTCCTGATTAGTATACGCCAAATGCATTGAGTCTCTGTCATATCGACTCAGTGGGACTCGAGAGCCCCTCCCGGAGAAAAAAGAAAAAGAAAATAGGAGTAGAATACCTACGACTGTTAACTACCTTGGCATTGCGATGTGAAGATTTATGCCCGGGCAATTAAAAAAAGACTCTGCAGTAGTCGATCCCACGGTTCTATGTTGATCTAAACAAGAGATCGATGGCTCCTGTGTGAATTGCCCGCAACGTTGCCAAGACTCTGATACGCTCTTGACCAAGCTGATCGGTCCTAGTCCGTCTTCTCCATTTTCACCCGCTCGAGCCAGGATCTGCTAGACACCTCTCGCCGTTTGGGGAGGGTATAAGTGCTCATACCATCCGAAATTAGCAAGAAATCTCGCCGACCCAGGAGCATCGAGATAGGGATGGGCCTCCGACCCCCCCTTGATGGTGCCAGCCCTAGGAAGAGCCGCCCGTCAGCCAATGAGAAGCTCGACTCGGGATTGGTAATGGCCTATTTTAAAAATAGAACGCCTTATAAAGCACGTGCCAGTGCGGCGGTGGGATTGGGAGCTATTAGAGCTTCGAGTAGCCTATCTCCATCATCGAGCGTTGAATCGGCGCCAACGCGAAAAACGCCTCCTCTTGGAAACCTGGGCTTCCGGGCTCATGGGCGACTTCCGACACACCCAAGCCTCTCTGGCTCCCCCTCTTCCATGCTTTCTTCTCGAAGGTGCCGCCGTGTGCGACGACGAGAGCTGAAATTTGGTGTCTCAAAAAGGATCTACGCAGTCTCCCGCCGAGTTTTAGCCTGGGTTGCGCATAAGCCAATCACGACGTCACCTCGACAAGGCAACGAGATACCAGGCTTTGCGTGTTCTCCACTGCTAGACCGTCAGGATTAGACGCACTCGGCGTTATCACATATGAATATATGTATGTAGGCATGCTAGATCCTGGGCTACTGCGAGGACCTATTTAGACGAGTGCTACGTTATAGACCCCCCCCCCCCCTCGCTGCCTAGACGGAGATGGGTCTCTCGTTGATTGCAGTAAAAGAACATGGTGGTGACCATAATGCGGTGCCGGTTCGGCGGACGAGGCGGGGCCCAATCCATCGCGGACGGCCGTCCTCAAAAGTGGATGCAGTGGAGAGAGCTTGGGCTTGCCGACGATGCCCCGTCGTTATTCCCGTATCATGGTTTCATAAGCTGAGGCAACGAGGTCATTGTCTTATGTTTCCGCCCTTCTGACAGCACGATGTGAGAAGAGAGAAAGCTGAAGCCGTACTGGCTGGAGTACGGACGCAGAACGCCATGTGGGTTCGCGCAGAGCAATGCTAGGTTATGGCAGTGTTTTTGGAACATTCAACCGCCTTCTGCTGAAAAGGCACAGCGTGATTCCAAAGATCTCGGCTTCCATATCAGGCAGTAACAAGTCCAGAGGTAGACTCGAATGCTAAATATGTACTACCACTGCTAAGTTAGTGCGCGAGCCCGCTGTACCTAAGGCTACAACCTGTGTGCTGGTCTTAACGTCCCAAGTTTGTCCTAACTGCGGTTAGTCCGCTCGTCAAATCCGTCATCGTTCGGCCAAATAGCCTAACAGCCCTACGATCTCGAGAAGGTGGGGGACGAAAAAGGCGTCGCCGCTTTAATCGCGCGAGAGAAGGTACGTACCCCGGAGAGCCCAAATGTGGGCAAATTTCAGATAGTGCGTGTGCAACAACATCCTTCGCCGTTTGCGGTTAGACAACCCCCAGCTTTTATGTCAATTTATCGTAACGTGGTCTTCATCCCACCCCTGCACACACACTCCCTCGCACACACAGACAGCTACACCACCTACACATGTGCATGTACGTACACCAGCCCGCTGGTTACCGGGGTGCGATCGCCGCTACTGGCCTTAGATTGAGGCGCTGTCTTTCTCTCGCACTGGGAACCCAAGTCCTCCCAAAACGTTGCAAGCAAAATGGCGGAACTCGGGTGCATATTGGTCTCGCGTTCATATGCCTGCAGAGGGGTCTACCCCATGCCTGCAGAAAAGGTACGTACCTCTAAGCCAGCTCGTGGCATGGGGTACTTCGCAACTTGATGTCGAGCCTATGGGGACGACTTTAAAGCCGACGGCACGGCGATGGAAGCTCTTCTATATATTCTATTCATTCCTCCCTCCTCTCCGATCTTGTATCCTACCACCACGGTTCGACATCAGCTCTGCCTCTGAAGTAATCTCTACCCAGAGACCGCCTCACATCTATCCATATATATATCTCTATATATATATATACATACATACATACATACATACATACATACACATATCTCCATATCTGTATTCATCTTCCTTCGTGGGCACAGTTTCTACTTCATGTCTGCCCCGATGTTCGCCATGTCGCAGCACCAATACGCATACGCTGCCCCTCAGGCCCCGAGGCAATACTCGGCACACGGCACCAGCAGCGCCTTCTCCAGCTCGGCTAACCCGGACGAGGACTGGACCAAGATCTCGGATCTTGCTGAGCGCCGGAGGATACAGAACAGGATTGCTCAGCGCAACTACCGTAGGTTGCCCTTCCAAGCCGAGTTCTTCGCAACCGGGGGGGCGTGGGACTGATAGTCTTTCTGCAGGCAAGAAGCTCAAGAGACGCCTGGAAGACCTGGAGAGGCGTGCCGGCTCGTCGGACGAAGCTTCGTCGCCCACCAACGGCGCCGAGAAGCAGGGACAGTCCGGCAGCCGCACCACCAAGAAGACCTCGGCGTCCAAGTCGTCCAAGTCGGCGGCTTCCCACAAGCCCGTCCAGCCGCCCCAGTACACCCCGCCGATGAACCCCGACGACGAGCTGATCTTCCCCTCCGCGTACGACGACCGCGAGCGCTCTCACACCCCTCCCTTCATCGCCTACTCGGCCTACCCCCCGCCTGACGAGATGATCATGCCGCCCTACAGCTCGGCCCAGTCCTATCACCCCATGACCACGGCCGAGGGCTACCCCAGCTACATGGCCACGACCGTCCCCTGCACGCTCCCGTCCATGACGCACTTCAGCGACGCCATCAAGAGGGAGGCCTACCCGCACGAGGACTCCATGTCCCCCTACGTGAGCTACGGCTTCATGCCCGGCATGGACGTGAACGCCCCGAATTCGTACGACCACTCGAACCCTCATGTGAGTCATGTGCGCGATTCCTCCCGCCGAAATCCACGTAGCTGATCGGTGATGCCAGACACCACCGCTTTCTCACTCGTTCGACCACTCGGCCAATTGCTCCGAGTCTGGCTACGAGTATCCTACGACACCGTTGTCGATGCCGGGTTCTCCCGGCCTAGGCCAACAGCACCACTAGGCGGAGTAACGGATGGCGATATTGGGCTTTACGCGGGAACTGAGTGTATGAGTGGAACGGGACACATGAACGCGATTTATTCATACTGGGAGTGACGGCGCTGAAATTATTTGCATAAAGGCGAAGTGCTCGGCCTTTTCCTTTTGTCTTGTTTTTTTTTTTTTACTTTTCTCTTGTTATTTTTTAAGGGGATAAATTGGTTTTGGGGGATATCCAGGCAAAGCGTGGTGTTCTTCGATGGGAATACGTTTTACACATAGATGATACAGAGCTCTCTCGAGCTACAAGAGCTGTATTATCATTCCAATGAAGATGGGTTCACAAGATAAAATATAAAACAAAAATAAATAAAAACGCTACACTATGCTCCCCCTTTCTCCGTAATGTGCCATTGTAGCCTCGTTTCGAATATGTACCGCCAATCTAGAATTCGCTGGCCACACGTTCCACCAACTTCGTGTTCGCAAAGAATTCCAGACTAATACCCACTACCAGTCAACCGGCGACGAAGAGACAGATTGGCACGTGTTAGCAGCCATGCACAATCGCATGGGCCTGCGTAATGTGCTCTTGTGCATGCAGCTCGTACGGGCACCCCTCGCAGCCCGCAGCCGTCGACGAAGGCCAGGCTGTCAGGACCCATGCCACCTCGCTCGTGGTAAACTTACTACATTACATACATTGTACATACATACGAAGAAACCCCAGCGATGGTAGGTACCGACCTACGGTATGTACGTAGACGTACGTTTCACGGGGTCCGTGCCGCCAAGTCCGCAGAAATTCTGGCCGGGGTGTGTGAATTCGAACTCGGGAAAGGAGGATCTTGTCACCTTGGCAATTATAACTGGGGAGGTCGGGTCTGGTCTGCGGCCAAACGTCAGGGGGGGGGGGGGGGGGTCGCAGCGAGAATCTTCATTGATTGCATAATACCGACCTAGGCCCCCCCCCGTTGAGCAACACCATGGGAGAGGGAAGAGAAAGTTTGACAGGAGCTTGGCTGGCTGGCATCGACTCACCTGGTGCCATTGGAGCTCGGGAGACCGATCCACCAGACCGCTAGGGCGGGTGGGAAATGGGGTTGTGCCTCGCCCGGCAGAAGCGAAGCCACGGTACGAAAAGCGAAATCCGCACAAGGGAATTCTGCTATATTAGGCACGAAAAGCTTGGCTGGGCTGGTCCCTGTTGAGAGAGAGTTTCGAGCTGGGCAACAAAAACGAAATGTGACTGGCGGGGCCGGGACCTGGACGCGAGGAATTGGTTGAGGCGACGGGGAGTAGGGGGGAGACAGAAACGCACACCTCGTAGCTCCGAAGGAATGGTTCCCACTTAGCAGCAAGAGACGACCCGAGGAGGATCTTCACGCACGCGAGTTGTGGTGTAGGGCCCCAAGTACACTGCGCCCGGGGTTCGGGTCGATTTCCATGGAGACCCTTCGGCGACATATTCCTGTACGTGTACGGCAACGAGCAGGCAGGCTCTTTTTTTTTTTTGTTGCTGCTTTTTCATTGTTAAGAGCAGCGTCAAGTAGGTAGCAGGTGGAGGAGCGCATCACACACGGGCACCCTGGGCGAGGATCCAAGGGCGCCGGCTGGAGTCAATTCGAAGGACCAAGACGCCTTCGCGCGACAAGTGAGTTAAATCAGACTTCTGACGGACCTGGCGGCATGTGGGGCGGCAGGGTGTACCCACGATCGAGAGCGGATGAACAAGGCGAAATGAATGCATGAGAGCGACCTGGTGTTGAACTTATTCGGTATAGCAGGCATGGAATTGGGATATGAAATAATTTGGGGTGAAGGCCGGAGGGGACGGGAGTTTGGGGTTTGGGGATTCAAGCCACAAGAAAGTGTGTCTGAGGTCTGCCCACAGCAAAGAGGCTGGTGACTAGTGTGGCTAGTTAGACAACCTTCTTAACATTTGTGGAACCTACTTAATAGCCAAATGCCCAGGTTACACAACTACACACACACACACACACACACACCTACAGTTAGGTATATGGACCTCGACATATTCTACTTTACAGCATTCAGCACCGTTCGACCAGGTAAACTCTAGCTGTCACTAAACTCCGGTCTGTTGGCTTATTATTAGTCTTCTTTCTCAACACTAGGCAGAATCCCATCCTCCGAGTCCAAAACGGGTAATCATTCTGAGTTTGAAGCTGAGGCCACAACCTCTCCTCCTTGACGATATTCCACATCTCTTCAACAACACACCACCGGGGCTCTAGCTATATTTAGTATCGATATATATATATATTAGGTAACACCAGTTTACCTACGAGCTTTAGGCAATTGGTATATTCTCTGCCAACAAGACCAAGCAACACGTACATATCCTCTCTAGCACACCCACCAGCGCCCTTGGTTCATTGCAAAACAAGATCCCTATAACAAGGGTTCAAGCATTACTATGGAACTGTCTGGACCTTTGACATACCTCTTTGGTGGAGACAAGTAAGTGTTCTTCCGCAAAGGCACCCAACGGTCATGTCCTGGTTTCATCTGCCGCCGTTTCCGATTCAGCCGAGACTGACATCATCTACGAGGAGAGTAGGCCATGGCTCGAGAATACCTGGGTTGCTTCAGACGACCGCGTTCGTGGAGGGATAAGTCAGAGTTACCTGCAATCTTCCGGCACGTCCGGTGCCGTACGGTTTTACGGCGACCTAGATATCACCACCTTAGAAGGAGCCGGCTTCGCCTCGCAGCGGTCACCTGACCCACTGCGCTGGGATTTATCCGGCTATCAAGGACTGCGCCTTAAGGTTAACGAAAGCGACGGCAAAAAGTATGCCCTGATCCTCAAGGATCAGATCCTCCCGACGCTTCCAGACGGCCGAGAACAGAGCACCCTGAGCTGGGAATATGACTTCACAAGCCAGGCAGCCGAATTCGACATCGCCTTCGAGGACTTGAAGCCTACCTATCGAGGCAGCCCACAACCTGATGCCGAGCCCCTAGACTTGACCGACGTCAAGAGGATAAGCATCATGATGCGAAGGTTCGCAAATGATCCATGTAACGTTCCTTGCTTGGCATATTCGTTAACACATTTCGACAGCTTTTTTGGAGAGCAAGAAGGCCCATTCAGCCTTGAACTTCAGTACATCGCAGCGACCATCTCCGTCAACGAGTCCATACCAACCTCTTCGTACTCACAGCCAGAGGCTGGGAATTCTGACTCGAGTTCGAATTCGGAAAAACGGGAGAACCGGGCGACAGATGGTTCCTGGTTCCAATACCTAAGAGGGTTCTTCAAGCGAGGGCCATAAACATAACCTTGGTGAGATCACAGCGGGCGTGCCCGCCCTGGGATGACGCGAAGAGACCAATAGCATCACCTTCGTAAAGTAATAACAAGGCTTACAGGCAGCTCGCCGCATCCTTGGTGACGGCCGTCGTCATCATTAATCGTTGCCGGTGCCACGGCCCCCGACCAACCCCGTTTATATCACCGGCGCGGTCATGTCTCATCACGTCATCTAAAGTCAATTCAATTGAAATTGCTATGTCTCAAGCCGATTATTTTCTAGTGAGGTAATGCTCGACAAGCTCACTAGCCCGCAGAGCTCTTACAACATGCCATTTTGACGGTCAACTACTTAATATTTATTTCTACTATGGCAGCAGCGTGAAAATTCAACGCGTGTCATGAGGGGGGGGCAAGGGGTCAAAAACTATTATTCTACATACGCTAATTTTATTTATTTATTTATTATTCATTTTCAATTGTCACACTAGATAGTGTTGATAGTTCGAAGACCTTTACGCTCATGACGAACCAAGTCTCTTTGTACCTAGTTGGTACATCTTCGCTTGCTCGATTCGACTATTGAATAAAAATGTTCCAGCCAAGGATGGCTCAAACTGCCTGACGTGCTCTGTATTACGATAACAATTTCGGGAGCTGACTCGGGTTGACCAACCCAGGCACATGTGTCCGAAATGTCTCCAGAGATTGTGTTTCAAGTTGAAGTCAAAACGGATGACTAGCGCCCGGGGCTGGGTCAGCCACCTCTTTCTTCCCTTGGGGGGGCTTTTCAAGCTGACCTGGCTTCGCAACTACTTGCCATGTCTCGCGATGGCACTTTTCCACCGAGAGGACCTGCTTCCTACTGCCTCGGTAGAGACGCGAGCCTTGGTCCAGTTTAGCTACCTACTCAAATTTGCCTCTGGGCTAGCTAACCTGTAGTAGTAGCAATGCTATGTCAAGCGGTTACCAAATTGACAGTGAATAAGGAGGTGTGGCTTCAAGGTTCGACACCGTTTGCCTGGAATGCATCGCACTCGTGAGTGAGGTCACTTTATAGTTATGCTATCTACCTAATGATTGATGTAGTAGCATTTAGGCTGCCCGCAGATATGCAGCCCGGGGTATTAAGACATGCACTGCATGCGTGCATGGTAAGGCTTCTTGTCATACATCGCCTAAGAGCCGTCATATCATCCATAGGTAGTGTAACAACTAGCTACAGCACGACGACAAGAGAACTAGGCGAGTTGGCAAAACCTAAGTTCTCTTCATTTTATAACCGCGAGTTACTTGATAGATCAGACCTCGGATATATAGCCACTTTCTTTCATCGACTAGATTTACCATACAGGTGAGCCATTTCTGTAGGTAGTAGAAACCTCGCACGCTCTAATCTCTACAACTTGTCACCACTCTAGACAATGCCGAAAACATTCATACGTACATATCGCCTCTCACAGACTCCTGGGTCGAGTCTTAAAGCCGCCCACGATGTATAAATACAACACTTGACTATACAAATTACAACGTAATAACGACTAGCTACTACACAAGGATCCCCCACGAGCCCCTAGATTCCGGGCATGAATGTGGGAAACCCGAAAATTCTAGCCCAGAGGAGCAGCAATCTCGACAACTTACCATAAACCATACCTATCTTACACCAATATAAGAGATACCACCACCACCACCCTTAGACCCACTGGGGAACTTACTCATTATTTGATCAACCCAGACTTCGAAAAAAAAGAGAAGTAAGAATGCTGGGGCAATATTCTTCGGCACACACGCTCCAGCTGCGACGCATCAAGCAGGAAAGTCTGCCGGTCGTCGTATCTCGGTTCCTACTGGTCCGTGGAACCAAGAAGAAAAAAAAAAAAAAGCTATGCATTAAAAGATATATTTCTTTGCGATCAATGACTGACCAACCACCTAGGCGTATCAAACGAATCACCATTGTCTGTCTATACATGATACCCAACGCAGTCTCGCGGGAGGAAGGAAACCTGGCCTTTTTTCAATTTTTTTTTTCACATATAGTCCTGAAGATATATATATATAGATATCTTACCTATACGATAGCTAAACAGAAAGTCGAACAACCCCGTTTCCCGCCTCTCCCCCCCTTTGCCCCTTTAACCCCACGATCCTTGTATTTATCACAAGAGACGAATTAGAGTAACCTAGGGAAGTGAAATTCCATAAACATATTTAGATCGACTTATTTATTTATTCATTCATTTATGTGTCTACATCTATCCCTTCTCTTCCCTGGTCTCTTCTCTCGTCGGTTTACCCACCCCCTCTACTCCCTCTATATTTCTCTCCGTTCTCATCCCCCCCCCCCTTTTCTTCCACCCTTCTTCCCCCATATACACATAGACCTACAACAATGATGATGATAATGCCGACGACGGTGATTATGATGATAATAACAACCACAATTACATGACCAATGTGTTCCGTTTTTTTATATCTACCTAAACTTTCCCAGGCCCCTTTCCCTCTTTCTTCCTTTCCTTCTTTCTTTCCTTCCCTTTTTCCTCTTTCCCCCTTTTTTCTTCCCCTTACGTACATATACGTACATACAGACGACAGGTGGTTTTATCAATCATCGTCATGATGATCGATGATGGCGAGACAAAAACAAAGAAGTAAGATTTTCCCTCCCAACACGCCACGGAAAATGCCCAGAAAAAGGTGCAGGGTTTCATTACGCCCACGTAAATGCGGCCCAAGGGAAAACAAACGCCATTCGAAATGATTATAGGGGGGAAATGGAAGAGGGGGAAAGGGGGAGAAAAGGGAAGAAAATACAAACACCTCTCATAACCCCTTACTTGACAATGATGACCTTGACCGGACAGGGAAAAAGCAATTCCCGGACCCTGAACCCTCCGACCCGACCTACCCGACCAGACCAAATCCCCCCCCAACCTGATTAATTTCTCTTCTTTTTTTTTTTTTTCACACCCCGTTTTCCCATCATCGTTGGTCGTCACTTCTTTTGGTATGAGAGAAGAGAAGTGGGGAATGCGGCGTATCAGATTACTCCTCTTCGAAAAGGGGAGGTATATCATCTCCATCTCTAATCTCGGAATCTTAAACTTCGTGGGAACGTAGAGAACAACCGTGAAATGAAAAAAACCAAAACAAAATATGGATGCCCCCTGAACGCCGCCTATGCGTCATGTGATTGCTGCAAGTGTGCTGTGTATGTGGGGTATGAGCTCAAGGCCAGGGTATGTACCGTCTCAAGAACTCCACCGGGGTATATCATAGTCTAGGTCCAAAACGAAACATGCGAAAGTGTCTTTAGTAAACGGGAAAAAGGGGAAATAAGATGGGTCAATGGAACGAGCGCCGAATGCTTATGCACTGCAAATACCGAATGTCCCAGTCATTGTCACTAGCGATCGCAGTGATGACTATATGATGCACGGTGGACAAACAGTATTTGTCTAGTACTTGGTGTCGGTTCGAGTCTAGAGATAGTTGGTGTGCAAAATCGATTCCTTAGCACTGGTGACGAGGATTGGGCCATAACCCGCAGATCCACGAATGTTGCCCCTCCCTCCAATTGAGAATGACTGAAACGGGATGACGCCCGGTAACAGCAACCGGTTTGTGTGATCATGCATATTAGACCGGATGGAATAATATAAAGCTGATTGGGGCTTCAAGGACTGGTAGGTGGAGACATTGAGGGAGAATGCGCCAGACTGATGCGGTATTCGGATTATCGATTAGAGCGGTTGAGTATTATGGGATAACCACAAGGCGCATCACCTTGCTGTAGGCACCGATTACATGGCATTATGGCCACTTCCGGTGTCGACAACATTGTCAGAGAGATTAATAAGCAGCTGAGCCAGACAACGCTTGGTTGCCGCATCGTCGCGGAGGACCGAGCTGAAGGTAGCGTCGCGAAGAGGCTCTGGTAGGCATTGGCGGAGGGCCTCTCGGGCGCGAGCATTGTCGCTCAAGCGCAGGAAGCAGCGCACGACGTGCTTGAGGAGCCGGGCAGTCTGCTGTTCAACCAACTGAGCAACCATGTTGCTAAGAACTGTCCCTACAGCATAGAAGCGCTCGTAAGTAGCGCAGATGTAGTTGAGGCCATTGTCATCGAGCAAGATCTTTTGGACGATGAAGATGGCGACAGTCTTGCTAAGCTCCGATCCGGTCTCCATGATGCGTAGGCACAGTGGAATAATCTCCGTCGTAAGGAGGAAGTTAATCACCTCACTGGAATCATTTTTGACCAACGCGCCGATAACGCCAAGTGACGTGAGGCGAAGATACTCAAACGGTCTCGACTTGGAGGTCGTGTTCAAGAACGGGTAGAGGAAGAGGGGGATATGCGCTATATTAAGCCATCAGTTACGCCGTCGACGACTATAAGGGGTACGGACTACATATAATCTGTACTCTACATACCATTCAAGAACAGAGTCCGAGTATCGTTGTGGGACGCTACGCATTGGAGCAAGGCAAGAGCATTACAGACTCTATTGGAAGCGGCCGCTGTGAGCTGCGAGGGGTTGAGGAGATTGTACACCGAGATGATCTCCTGCATCAGAGAGGTCATGACACCTGGGTTATGTGGGTTAGCCTTGCCTCCTGGTTATCGCAACAAGAAGACGGAACTACTAACCGAAAGAGTGCCAGAGAATAAGCGCCAGCTCGGGAACTTGCTCTCGCTTCTTGCTAAGTTCGAGAAGGGCAGCCTCGCGCGTGTTCTCGCTCAGCAGATCTGCTATAAAATTTAACGTCCTACGGTTATCTTCAGATACGTTCTCTAGACCGTTGTCCTGAACATGGTTAGGAATGTTGGCACCCATGCCAGCGCCGACATTGCCATGTGCGTTCGCCAAGCGGTTGTAGTGTTGTTGTTGGGCAGCAGCGACAGCAGCAGCTTGCTGGGCTTGGTGCTGATGGTTGGATTGCTGGTGCATCCAGGGCTGTTCGGGGTGCGGGTTGTACTGATGATGGCCGTACATATTGGGATTTGGCATCATGTTGGTTGTTTGAGAGAGCGCAGGGTACTCGTTGATGGGATGGGATGGCTTGAAGTCGGAGGATTCGCGTTTGTGCCTCTGTGTTCCCGTCAGACGTGGGAAGGATGATAACATGCTACGTCAGTCTTCTACAGACTCACTCTCCAGGCTATCTGAGCGGTATCAAAGCGGTTGCGCAAGAGAGCCCTTCGTTACCTCGGTCAATCGATGCAGTTACCAAGAAAGGATGGAGTTGGGTTGTTGCGAAGAAGTATACAGTCGCCGCCAATCGCCTTCGGGATGCTTCTGCTCACAGTAGCAACGGGTAGAATCGTTGAGCGATCGAGCTCTGGCACCCAATTGCGATGCTGAAGACGGGGAAATATGGGTGTATGGCCCGAGATCGGTTATAATCAGGGGCAGAACGGCTCCGTGGTTGGTTGGGCCGCTGTCGGGGGACTGCTGAGCTTTGCAGGTACTTCCGGCTGGGGTCGCGAAGGACAAACGCGCTAGACAATGCGAGATGACGGGAGTTGGGTAGACAATAGGCTGTCGCCAATGTGTACCAGCGGCGTGTAGTCTGGGACTGCTCAGTGCAGACAGACGGTGGCTGTGCTATTGGCGCAAGGTTGAAATCCAATGCTCAGAGCGGGAGGCGACGGCAAGACTTGGCCCGGCTTCATTCAATTGGGTGGTGGTCTAGAGGATATCTCGGCGTGAAGGAGAATGCTCGAAGGGGAAAGTTCAGGTGTGCGTAGGAAGAGAAAGAGATGGGTCTGTTCGTGAATGTCGAAAAGGCTGAGACGTCGAAGAGTAATTGCGGACAATTATTAACAAGGCGTGAAGGTTGGAGATGTGCACTTGGTGGTGGTAGACCAATGGGTTCTGCGAGGCACCGCAAGAAGCCCGCTCCCTCCTCCAATCTGCCGACTGGCATGCGTGCACGGACCATATACAGCCGGAGGTAACTACCCTGCCAGAGCTTGAGGCTCATCAGCCTTTTCTACCCAGTACGTACCTTTTGCGGGTACCTTTTGCGGGGTGTTTTTCTTTTTCTCTTCTGACGCACATACCATAAACTACCGCCGCTTACTAATTCGGAGGACGGCAAAAACAAGACTAAAAACCTGTTAGGTACTACAGTACTATACTGAAAATAGGTAATACAATATAACATCAAGAGATCTCCTACACCGTTTCTATAGCACCACATAATTATAATTATCATCATTTCTTTTACATATATATACATAGCGTCACATGGCAAAAAAGCAGTTCAGTTCACATCCCTAAACCGTACAAAGCCTCTATATCTTCCAAGCCACAGCACAAGCCGTGGCAAAAGAAATCGACGACGCTAATAACTGATCTGATATACACACTCTCTCTACATTACTACTTGTATTCGCTGATTAGGAAACATCATGGTCGTTAAGAGCCCCCGTTTTCGCGCCAAAACCCTACCAGTCACCTCGTATCCTTACCTACCTATACAACAGGCTCTCCTGACAAGCAGTGCCTTAGGAGAACCCCACCATCACCACCACCGCAACCACCACCACCACTGCCGCCACTCCCCCCCCCTGTCCCCTTTATCATTACCTAACGGCAGACCGTCGTGCCTTGCAAATAAGATAATTATAAATGGTGACCTATTCAAACGTGATATGCCCATATCCATTACCAAAGAACCTCGGGGCATATGGAAGCTTGATATGGCAGACCGCCGTGTGCGTGGTACAGCAAAGCCGAACTCTGTCCCAGGTTAAAATAAAAAGAAAGAGAAAAAAAAAGAATTGCCCATTCCGGCCCGCTTCTAGTCTGAGAAAGCTATTCGGCAGCAGCCAGCCTATGTGACTATAGACGCAGCTCCTTGAGAATTTGATCCGCCATGTTCTTGAACTGCCACGTATTTCCCTCCATGCGCTTAAATTGGAGCCCATGCAATGAAAGTAGCGGCACTTTGACGATAAAGATCTCGAATTCTAGCACCATGTTTCCACCTAAATCACTCTGCACATGCGTCATAGTCTCCCCAGGAACTCGCCTCGAAGGTCCCGCGAGATCCCGGCCGATGCTTTCTTGCTCCGAAAGATCCGAGGTCGAATCACCCCTTTCGGCTGGCATTTTCCCGGGAGTCCGCGGGGTCGGCGGTTGTCCTCGATCTAGCTCCCGAAGCTCGTCTCGTTCACGCTCACCCCTGATGCCAAAACTGAACTTACGACGATGACCAGGAGCAGGCACGGGGCTGCCGGGCATATCCGCCACCTTGTTCAAGTCGATACTGGGCATGTGACGACAAGAAAACCCCCCACGTATCTCAGTGTATTCGACACCGAGCTGTTTCAACACTCTCTTGACATCAGTACGGATTGCGGGAACCGACTTCGTGGATGTTGTAGAAACGCTGAAGAGACCTTTGAGGAAGACGGGCTTGGATAGTTCAGAGTCATCCAAGCGCTCTGCCGAGTTACCGCTAGCTTCACCGAGCTCCTGGTCCGTCTCCTCGGGAACGTCGGCTGCGCGAGCTCCTTCTCGACGAGCTCTCCTAGCCTGGATGCTTTCTCTGCGAGCATGCCCAAGCGGTTTAGCTCTCATCGATGTGGCCCGTGAGTTCAAGGAACTCTTCGGTTCTTGCACCGGTTTGTCAGTAGCTGTCGACTGGTCAGAACCACTCGTTTGTGGTGGATCTTTGGGGAGCCCGCTAGCGGATTCAAAAGGTCGTCTTCTAAAGTCCGCAGAGTTCACGCTAGTAGATCGTCCCAGACCCTTCTTGCTACCAGACAAATTACCACCAGCAGATAGTGGTGGGCTTAGTAGATCGCGATGTTGAGGTTGGCTACTGCCCGAACGCAACCTAGATCCTTGGGGCTCGTCTCGCTCTCGTCTTGATCTTCGGATGCTAAAGCTCTTACGAGGCGTCACCGGGGCTTCGTTAGGAGTGTGGACATGAACTACGGGGGGGTGAGATCGATCCTTGTCTAGTCTCTCCGGTTCTCTACGGCGCCTTGTGCTGAATCGCCGGAGAATACCAGCTGCAGTACTCTCCTTCTTTGTCGGTACATCAGGAGGGACCTCTGGCGGAGAGAGCATATTCGGCGACAGCTGAGCTTTCTTGACGTCTTCGGGGGCATCGTCTTCTCCGTGAGTTCTAGCACGAGGCCGTGACCGCCCACCAGTGGCTTTCTCCCCAGCCATTTCGTAGGCCGTGGTATTGGTGTGGGCTTCGGGGGGAGGGGCTATCTCAGGCATCGGCGAGTCGGCCACATTCTTGGGTGTGTGTGACTTCGGCACCGCATCCACCTTGTCACGGTCCTGCTTCTCTTTCACTAGGTAGTAGATAGATAGTAGGGGACTGTAGGCATTGAGGGGATCGATGCCTAGTTGTAGGGCATCCGAGCTGGGAGTGGTCAAGTTGTCTCGGCTGCTCCCAGAGTTCCGCCGTTTGTAGAAGTCGAAGCCAAACCCTCGCTTCTTCTCGATATCCTTCGGTGCTTGCGGCATCTCTTTCTCTTTCTGCATAAGCTGCACGGCCCGTTTGTACTCCTCCGATTCCACGAGTCTCGTCAGTTGGCCCTTGATAGATTCCGGTGACCCGAAATTGAAACCAGTCATAGCATTGATGACCTCTGGTTCCAGGGGAAGAGTCAAGGGTTCACGCCGCGGTAAGTAGTTGTCTGGCGGACCGCTGTAGCCTTTCACTAGCCATGGGTGGTTCATGACTTCGTACATAGTCGCTCGTTGTTTAGGGTCAGTGACAAGCATCCGAGATAGTAAGCCCTTACAGTCTATGCCGACCGTTAGTCAAGTATAAGTAAAATAAGCGGGTGTGGTGTACTTGCCGCTAGATAGCCAGTTAGGGTATTCTACATAGCCCTTCTTGATTTTGGCATGCAGAGCCGGCATGCTTTGGTCATCGAAAGGAACCTTGCCGCATACCAAGACGTAGAGGACGATGCCGAAGCTCCAGACGTCGACCTCGGGCCCGGTGTACGCGCGCGCCTGGAGCAGCTCGGGGGCGGCGAAATACAGACTGCCACAGAATGTTTTGAGATGGCCACGGGGAGCGAAAAGATTGCTCAACCCAAAGTCGATAATCTTGATGTCGCCCGTCTTGCTGATAAGAATATTCTCGATCTTGAGATCACGGTGAACGATGCTGTTGCGGTGGCAGTAATCAAGAGCGCTGGCAATCTGCCTACTGAATTTCCTCGCTTGCTTCTCCTTCAGCTTGCCGTGGGAGATGATATAATCGAGCATCTGGCCGCCATTCACGTATTCGAAGAGCATGTACCAATGATAGTTGGTCCGAACGACATCACGCAGGCCACAGATATAGGGGTGCTGGAGGAGGGTGACGATGGCGGCCTCGCGAGCAGTGCGGATCTCTTTCGACTGATCGGCCCTTTCCTTGTCCGCCCGGCTGTGGTGGCCATCCTCGGTTGAGCCTCGCGGGATGATCTTGCAGGCAACCTGGACGAGGGAGACGACGGTTAGCGGTAGAACTCATTTGATTTAGTGACGAGGTTGAGGGTGACTGACCTGTTCGGTGCCGTCTTCTTTGCGTGCAAGCTTGACCTTGCCCATGCTGCCGGCACCGATGGTCTTGCCCAGGATCCATTTCCCGGATTGGGTAGGGATTGAGGTCCGCGATGTCCTCTGCTTGGTGGCGCGGGCATCTGCTGCGGCCTGCATGACGGGCGGGACGGCAGCAGGGCCAGCGTTGTTCGCAACGGCGGTAGGGCCGGCCATGTCGTTGTGGGCGTGGCTCGATCGGGAGCTGCTGCGACGATGAAGACCCTTGGAGTCGGTGGCACGGGAGACGGGGACGGGGACGGGGACGGAGACCGGGGGAGGGCGGTCTTTGCTAGAACTTCGCTTGGGCTGCTGAGCTACGTTCGAAGTTTCATAGTCCTGCTGTGGCAGAATGTCTCCAATTGGTCGGCCCGAGGAGGAGTGCTGGCGACTATGGCGACGGTGGTGGTGCGAGGTGGACGAAGAGCGATGTGGAGGGGGCCCAGAGTTATTATTGTTGTTGTTGAAGGAGGAGGCAGGACTGGTGGCGGTGGTGGTGGTGGTGGAAGTGGTCGGACGTGAACGTGTCGAGTGGGCACGGGTAGGCTGGCTGTGGTGGTGACCCTGGCCCTGGCCCTGGCGGTGGTGGTGGTGGGTTCGCGGGGACGAGAATGACGAGGAGGAATGGCGATGGTGGTGGTGGTGTTGGGCCTGCTGCTGCGGCTGCTGCGGCTGCGGCTGCTGTTGCTGGTGCTGTTGGTGTTGTCCGGTTGCTGAACTGGACATTGCTATGATAAAGGAGGACTCGGAGAAGGGTACCCCCAAAAGGTATTAAATGCTGAGGCTGGGAGGTCGAGAAGTCCAAGCACGTTTGGGTGTGGAAAGGCTCGAAATTAGGTACTGACAGATTCCGGAGATTTGGAAAAGCGACAACCTTCCAGGAGATTTGTCCCTCTTTTCCCCTTTTAAGAACTTTATCCCAAGGCCTGTGATGCTTGTTTAGCTGCAGTGTTAGGCCTAACGTACGTACCTAGCAGAGCCCGCACCTAGCAGAGGCACCTAGTACCCTAGAGGCGCCTACCTAATACCGGTATGTACCTCGCTCCCCTAAGCGATGTACCTAGCGATGTACCTAGCACAGAACGTGCACGCCTCCGAAAGGTTGGTACAAGGGGGGGTAGATCGCAATCCAATTACAACGGCATGTACCTAACATGCATCTCAATAAACACGGGCAGGTAATGTATAGGTAGGTATGTACAGATATAATACTTTCGCTCCTTTTCTTCTTAAGGTCTTTTTGTATAACTACCTACCTAAGGTCTGTTGTTAATGACGAAAAAGAAAAAAGAGAGTACCTAGGTACATATTCACTCCAGTCATTCTGCAACAAAGGAATGATACTTTTTTATACCAACATCAGGTATGTAAACATCCATGTCACGCGATTAATCCTTCGTATATGCCTTCATATTGTTGCTCCTTTTCTTTTCCTACTTCCTGCTTCTGCTTCTACTTCCGCTTCCGCTATGAGCGATCATCAACTAAAATAAAGACATCGAAAGTGACGAGGAGCGGGAGAACGCTTGGTGGGATGCTACCCCTGCTACATACCTAATGTACAGTACCTACACTAGACAGTTGTCTGGATGGTCATTGAGGAGATAGAGAGATGGTCTCCGCATCGAGATGGGGTTGTGATTCAATGTTGGGCCCAGTAGGCTTTGGTAATCTGCGCTTGGCAGAGTTGCGTTGGGTGTCTTTTGGGCGTAAAACAAATGACGAAAGCGCACGACGGCAAACACCCCCCCTGGACCAGGTTCAAGTCCGCTGCTGTCAATTAAAAAGCCTCGATCCAGCCCATGGGTGAAACCCGTTAATACCCAGGATATCTATCTATCTATCTATCTATCTACTTATACAGGGAGTGGCCTCCCATGTAGCTATTTCGCATGTGCCTACGTGGACTCGTACTGGTGTTATTACAACTACCCAAAGTTAGCAGAGTGCAGAATGCTTTGTACAATACTGTACATTACCAGGTGGCCGTGAGGGGGATATGACGACAATCGAGGGCTTTCTGCCCCTTACTCTCGCAGCTTACCGGCAGGATAGAAACTTGATATGGTCTTTGGTCAGATTGGGCACATACAAAAAAAAAAAAACCAAAAAAAAAAACCAAAAAAAAAAACCCTGGTGGCGCCAGGTGCTACTGTACCGGCTTCAACTCCAACTCCTAAAGCCGAGGGGCCTCAGATGTGCCTATTATTACTCGTAGTAGAAACATGATGTGTGCGAAAATAGAATTGCCCGAGTTGGGGTTGAAGATTGATTAATTTCCAAATCATGTCGACTGCTGGCGGCAGAAACTCAACTTATACGTACCTGATCGTGTACGTATAAATCAAAACCACACGAGGAGATAAAGCGGGTACACATAACCACCTACTAGGTATGCAGTGTTTATCAAAGACATTATGGGCATGCCTTAGCGATGTGTTGGTAGTACTTACAACTGTTATCAGCATACATGTAGTTCTTTATGTAGTTCCTAACATAGTTCCACCAACAACATTCAGCACGGCGTATTTTCCTTCTTAATATCGGTTCCCCTATCTCTTCCATTCGCGAAACACACCTCCTAACACTGATATAACTAACACATAGCCTCGAGATTTAGCAGCCCAGAATACCAGTACCGTATGTGTGTTCTCTACAGCTCTTTGACCAAGTACAGTCTTACGACACCTACCAAACTTCTTGATACTTGCTTCTATTACTACTCGGTAAGCAACCACTCCGGCCTAATCAGTCGTCGTACATATGACAGAGCGTAATATCATATGTCCATTCTAATGCGGCCTTCCAATCGACTCCCTTCTTCACCTCCTTTCCTCCGTGGTACCGGACCGTACTCATTTGAACACATTGCCACACGTGCCAACACTAAAGCAAGTAGCCATGATATCCTTGACCTCACTCCCAATCAACGGTCAAAACGTCTAGGACCCTAGGACTTGAGCACCTTCGTTAACCAAAGAGCCCCCCCCCCCTCGATGCTTCCACCTAGCCCACATGGAGAGTCTGCCCAAGCCACTACTCTATTAGTAGACGAGTCGTCGTCGTTCATATCCACATCGTAGAGGCGAGCCACTACTTCTCGGCACTAGTAATTCCTTTTTAGTGAACTACCTCTCATGCCTTTTCCGAAATACACAATGACACGCATCGCGAACATAGATCCCAGGGTAGTAGAACGATTATAGCCAGGCTTTGCGGCCGTAACCTTAAAGTGTCGACCTGTTCTCTACTGAATGTCGAACGATCTAATGAGAATTTCACTCTTCATTTCTAAAAATTTGAAGTAGTCAGTGCTTTCAAATCTCGCAGGTTTATCACGCCGGATAGGCTCGTGAGCCTAAAGAAATTAATCGCGACTTATCCGAGTCCAACTCCCAACCGGCTTCTCGATCGAACAACTGTACGAGGATATAGATATGTGTACATCTTCTAATCGGCTTGGGGGTGCATAATCGGTATCATCATCATCGTCTGGCAGGCCGGCCTGCCCTCACAGGACTATATATGCCTCTTGCATCCAATAACTGCAGCCTGCCGCTTCTGCATGACACTTCTTCTGGTATATGCCGATGCAGGATGCGGCCTTGATCTACACGGTCTATCATCTTTGCAGGGAGCATGGAACCCTCCCCAAGGCTCCATTGCTAGTAGCAAAAAGAAGAGGGGGAGTTGGTATCACTTATACGTGTAATTGTTCCTGAGAGATTGTTAATCGCAGTTGATCTGATACTGAATACTAAGTAGTTTAAATCGCAATGCATTTTAACGTTATCCTTCCTGTCTTATCATGGAAGAGTTTAATGAGAGGACATAGATTGACAAAAGTTACCGCCACTGTACAGCTGAATTGTCCAAATGGGTTGGTTGGTTGAGAAGCTGCCCGTTTGCGGCTCTCCACCAATGCACATGTAAACTCAAAAAGCTGGTTGCAAGGACGCCATCGTGGATTCGCGAACTCTACTCCTATACCATTTCTTTTTAATGCTGAGATATTTATTAGCGATATTACCTTGGTGTAAAATAGGGTTCATCAGTCAGCCAGGGCTCAACTGTGAGTTTCTCCTGAACCTAAAGTCAACCGTCAAAGAGAGCTTTCTCCGAATGTCATTGCGAGGAACAAAAAGTGCCCCTTAGTATGCTAGGGGTTAAGGTGCTTCAACCTCCCTTTTGATGTTTTCTTTAACCACCACGTCTAAGTTACAAGTTGTGAGACATAGCCTAACCCCCTTTTCGAAGTTACAACGACTAGGTAGTTACCGCATCAGGCTCTACTTAGCACTACGTCGCCGCTCGCTCAATCCTTTGGTCAGTTTTACTCAACATCCATAAAACATGGTACTGCAACCAAACCTTGTCTTCATCATGCAAAACGAATATCTCTGCACGACCCTCCTCTTGCTCGCCATCCTCTGCCTCTACTCAGTAACCTGGCAGCGCGGGAACCGCCGGGCCTTCGCCCTCATCGCAGCAGGGCTAGGCGTATACGGTCTCCTCATCGCGGGCCTGATCCGCCCCGTCGCGGCCCTCTGGTCTTTGCCCAAGGACCACCAGTTCGCACCATTATCACCGTCACCCCTCTGCCTCCCGACGTCGCCGCGGGCCCTCGCGCGCGACGTGCTCGGCATTGGCATCGGCATCGGCACTGACTACGTGAAGCTCGTCGGCACGCTCCGCCACGGCGGCTCTGCCCTGTGCTCCGAGCTCGCGGGCCTAGCTCTGCGGCTCCTCGTGCCCGCCCTCGTATACCGCACGCGCCCGTCGGCCGTCTACGACAGCGACGACGACGGCGGCCCGTAGCTCGCCCGCGACAACCTCGGCGTCTGGGTGCTCTTCCACGCGGTGCTGACGTGCGTCGCCGTGGCTGGCGGTGGAACAGCCAGCTTCGCGGCCGTCGCCCTGGGGTGGTGCGGGAATTTCCTGGGTATCCTCCCGATCATAGAGGTCGTCTATGAGGATTTGGCCGAGAGCGGGTCTCTGGACGGCGTTGGGCGGTACTTGTTCCGACGACATCATGAGATGTGGTGAGCCGAGGGCCTAGCTGCTATGAGAGATTATCCTTAGGTACCTACACTTGCAAAAGAAGCGCTGGGCTTAACCGAGTTGGACCTGCTGGGGATAATGTCTCATACGCCAAGATCACCTCGCGGAACCCCCTCCTGCCCTTCTGCTCTGTCACCCTAGGTACACGAGCCTTCAGAGTAAGACATCCCTACAGAGTATGCTGCCTGGTACATTCCTATCTAACATTAGTAAAAGCATTTGGGGGACGCAACACTCGTATTGGTTCGTGCTATCTCTTATAGGTACCCCAAGTGGACGTGGATCCCAATATGTACCCAAATACAGTACAAAGACCATTCTTCCCTTACATGCAGTACCTTACCTACCCCTTTCACATACTAGGCACCAACCACGATACAAAGCCACATCACATGCCAACAATCAGTTTATAATCAACCATGGCATCTTCATCATAGAGTGATGCCGATGAAGATAGCCACCGAGACAAGATTCCTCGGCTTGGACCTTCGCTCGCCGACTTCTCCAGCCGTTGGCTCTTTCCTACCATTGATACACGCAAGGATGGTATGGTACTCCGACTTCATACACCAAATCAGTCCCCACCTTACCACGCCTAGTGATATCTCCTTGCGCTTGTTGCGCGAAGAGATGGTGCAATGCGGCTTGCCCCAGGCCGACGTGTTCGTTATGCGCCCGCGAGGCGTGCCGTGTATCATCCGAGCAGAAGAAAAAAGACATGAACCTGCTGACGTCTTTAGGTGTGCTTCTCGTGGAACGCCCCGTATCTTGTGGAGTTTGTGCTTTCGTGTAAGGGTATGGCCGTTCTTGTTGTGGTATTGCTTCGAGAAAACGTCGTAGTCTCGTCACAGTAGTTTTCTCTACCTTCTGCACCCATGGAATGGTTTGATTCTCTTGAAGAAAGGAGTAAACTCTGAAGCAATTGCGAATACCTGTCTCTCCCTCAGACATGGACATGCTGATTGGACTCAACGAAGTTGTCGACCAAAAAGGCAATCGCCTTGTGAAGATACGGTAGATAAAAACGGCCTGTATCACATCCCAATCGAATCAAGACCCGAATCAGACCACAGCCACGACATAGGAAAGCCCGCTCCTCAGCCATTCCCCGCCATTACCCATGAAAATCATCAAAACAGCCGCCATAGCGAGGACAGGCAACTGGAAGACCCCATCCACCAGGGAGAAAAGGTAGGCCTCTAGCTCGCTGCTGACGACAACAATGGTGGAGGCGATGGCGGTGACGACGTCGACGACGTCGATATAGTTCCTGGCAAATTCCATGTGCCAGACGATCTTGCGCCCGAGATCCAAGAAGATGAGGATGACGACGAAAAGGCAAAGTCACTTGATAAAATAAACTATTTAGACAATGATATCCGAAGGGCTGTCTCTGATGTGGTACTTGTTATCAAGGATCAAGGAACGGACGACCACAAACTCGAACTCGACAAACGGCTTACCCAGCCCGACGTGGTCCACAAGTATAGTCCCGTGGACTCGTCGGAGGAGCTGAGTAACTACCCAATAGACGCCGAAAAGTTGGAAAAGGGTACAATCTCATTTCAGTGTGGCTGAGCTGGTACATATCCTTCTCCTCTAGTGTGACCTTTTTCGGGCCATGATTGAAAAAGACATAGCAGTTTTTCCATTCTTGAGAAGTTACCTAGAGACACACGGCGAAGACTGTCACGAGCCCTACCGCCATGGTATCAGTGCGGCTATATAAAAGGATCCATTACGGGCACAGCTTTTTGAGCACATTCATGACGGACCTCAGTTCATATTCACGTTGAAGAACGTAATGCTAGACTGAGTCTCGAAAATAAAAGAGATATTTCCCAGCATAGAAAAAGGCCACAACATGTACCATATCACATGGGTAACATCACCTCACAGTACAACCTATGGAACATAGCGTTATGGTTCAAGGGCGCACAAGGGGAATGGCGCCTCCAACCGCACAAATTCTACGAGAACCCATGGGATCTTGGCCGCCGGGAGAATCTGCTACAAGTCTTTGGACATCAATAGTAGTAGTACCAGTGGCTATTCTTTTGGTAGGCCCCGGACCGAGTCTCCCGTTACGGTCGCTACGCAGACCAAGATCTCCCCTATGCGGACCATGTACTTCAACACCGGTAAGCTAATTTCGGAGTTCTTTATTACCCCTTATAGCCTACCTCGTGAGTAAAACATGCCTAATGTTATAGTTACACGTCATCGCAGCTCAGGAGGCCATCAAGCAGTACAAGTACAACAATTTAGTCCTTTAAGCGCGGATCAGTCTCTCGTCAGGAAAGCGATACCAAAAGAAAAAACATACCTATCACGACAAAATCAACTCATAGCTCGTGCAACGCGAGGACAAAGTCGAAACATACGAAGGCCCGGGCCTTCGTAGTTCTTACGACATTTTCGTACTAGGCGAACTGGTCTATCTTTAAAAAAGGAACAAAACTTGTAAAGGTGAACTATTCAAGTATTGGGCAATCGCTCCCGGGTCTATAATCACAAACGGGATATGCCAGTGCCGGGGAAGCCTCAACAACCAAACCAAGGTCTTAAGCTTCGCATTGAAGGCGCTCCATTCGCTACATAGCAAGATTTCGGCTGGGATCTTAGCCAAGCCAACCGATAAGAGTCAATAAACCTCCAAGTTGCAGAAACAGAACTTGGTGGAGTTTTGGTAGATGCCAAAAGACATGATACCGCGCTTTATGATCTTGAGAGAGCTTAATTCAAAGTTCTTGGGGCACCCTATCTGCATGTACGAGGAGGTCACCCCTAAGATTATGGCCTCGAATGCAACATTATCAAATGGATGTCCTGTTGAGGAAAAGTTCCTTAGTTACTTCAAAGCCCCACGAGGTTGCATTCGATAACTTCATCACGGATAGACTAAAGAACCGGTTAAAAGACTGCAATGCAATGCCAACAAGAGGTCAGGTAACCGCCGGCAGCACTAAACAGATGCGCTACATACGAATTCAACAAAACTCATGGTGATATCAAAAATTCGGCCTTTTTCAAGAACATCGACCAGATCACGATCGGGCCAACGAAAACCGGGCAGCCCAAAGGCTGATATGCTATAGTTAGAGGGCCGCTGGTAGCAGTTGTATCGTTGGGATAAGTTTGCATGTTCCAGGAAAGGGGGAGGGGTGGGGCTTTATTGATACCCATAATGAGCATCTAAGGCCTATGTTTAGAGAATTTCCGGTGGAAGTACGAATGATGTGAGCATTTCAAGTATATTATTTTGTAGGGACTTGTCAATCATTCGTATAGAAGTCCAGTTAGCATCTAGGGAAGCAGGATTCACCTAATAGGTATGCGACGTGCACCGTATCCGACTTCAAATCATGTAATCTTATACAAACGACTCTAGTATACATGGTTAGCTACGGTATGAAGTTCATATCAAGTCTGTAAGTAGGTTGAAGACAAGTAAGACCAATATCATGTATGAACTATGAAAAACACACCTGGGTAGGTAGATGTGCCAAGGACCTACTCTTATAACGAATTTGGAAATTTAATGGACATAAAAGAAGATAAGCCTAGAGACAATATTGTAAGGACTAGAAAGAAGAACGAATCGTCTTGTCTTCACCATGAAATTTTGTAGACTTTTCTTTTTCTTTTTCTTGTTGGATTTGTAGCGAGACAAGATTGATTGATGTTTAATATTGTAGTATTATTGGGGGCAACAGGCCGGTCGTCTAGCTACAGATGGGTGCTCCATAATTTCTTGGTACGTACCTAGCAAGTACCCATTGAAATTACGATAAGGAACTAACTAAGCCTTATCGTCTCCAAGGTACTTACCTAAAATGCCTACATGTACGTACCTATCGACAGCTTCGGTACCTGTAGACATCAATTCTCTTACAACGACAATTCCAGCCCCATTCGAACTCGCCAACAACTCTCAGATTTCTCTAGCTGCCAATGTGTTCTCGCCGAACCCCATGTCATCCAAGCGATCCCGTGCCGACTTCGAAGCCGATCTCCAAGCCCAGCAGTCGCCATACGTTCTCTTCGGCACGCCCCTGCCGCCTCTCGACCCAGACGTCCGCGATGATGGTTCCTACGTGCCGGTGTGGAAGCAGGAGGTGAGAGATGAGCGTGGCCGGAAGCGACTCCACGGTGCCTTCACTGGAGGATTTAGCGCCGGCTACTTCAACACTGTCGGCTCCAAGGAGGGCTGGACGCCGTCGACCTTCGTGTCCTCGAGGGCCAACCGTCGCAAGGATGACGCCAAGAGCGCCCAGCAGCGGATCGAGGACTTCATGGATGAGGAGGATATGGCCGATGCCGCCGAAGCAGAGAAACTACAGACGGCACAGGGCTTTGCCGGCCTAGGGTCTACGGCCGAAGATGGCACGCGGCGGGGACGAGTTGCAGATCTCTTCCGCCCCCAGGGCGAGACTATAGGCGTAAAGCTACTGAGGAAGATGGGATGGAAGGATGGCCAAGGAATCGGGCCCAAAGTCCGTCGGAAAGCACGTTTGGACCTTAGTGTGAAGTCGGCCGTGGACCAGGACGAAGGCGAGACATACCTTTTTGCGCCCGAGAACGTTTCCATGATTAGCTTCGTCAAAAAGTTGGATCGCAAGGGTCTAGGGTATGAGGGCGAATCGCGGTTGACGCCCATAGGTCCGGGTACTAAGGCGGATGCTGGTGAGAGCTCCGACGAGGACGCAAGAGACGAACCTCTACGACGGCCAAATGTACTGAAGAAGAAAAACAACAAATTCGCAAAAGGAGGTATTGGCATGGGCGTCCTTAACGACACCGGGTCTGACGACGAAGACCCATACGAGATCGGCCCAAAAATATCATACAATCGTGTGATAGGAGGCGACAAAAAGAAGAAGAAAGCGGGCACGACATCGATCAACCCAGCATTACGTTCAGCGCCGGTTTTCATATCTAAAAGGAGCGCACTGGCAAAAGCGGGCAAGAACTTGCGCAAATGCCATGATGGCCGTCTACCCTTGGACGGATTCGTCTTTGGGACCGAAGAGGACACCCTGACGTCTTCCATTAACTCGGCGGGCAAATATCCCCCACCTACAATACCACCAGACTGGAAGTCGAGCAAACAACGAAAAGACGAGACAGATGCTTCGAATTACGTATCGACAGCCGACGCGGCGAAGGCGTCGAAACTTGATCCCAATTCACGAGCTGCACTACTGGGCGAAGCACAGCTGCCAGGGAAATCGGTTTTCGACTTCCTGTCCGCATCTGCCCGGGATCGCCTCGCCGCAGCGACGGGGAAGAGCAACCTCCCGCCGGCCCTGGGCGAAATCCCAGCGGAGTATGCCCTGAGCGAGGCGGAGCGGCAGCAAGAGACGCTCCGCCAGCTCCCGGAGCTCGACAAGCAGACGGCCATCGCCGCCATGGCGCGCGGCGCGAGCGGAGCGGCGCCCTACGCCGACAACGAGGGCAAGCGGGGCCGGTACCGGACCTACCTCGAGTACGCTGCGGGCTTCGGCAAGACAGCCCCCACGCGACCCGCGGCTATGAAGCACGAGGACTGGGCGCGCGAGCTGCACGAGTTCTACAGCTGCGCGCGCATCTTCAAGCCGATGACGGGCATGATGGCGTCACGGTTCACTACCGCGTCGTCGTTGTCCTCGTCGTCGTCGAAGCTCACGAGCGGCGACTCGGACCGGCAGCAACAGGAGGACCTCGTATCCAGGCCGCCGCCGAAGCCGAAGGACCCGGCCGAGGAGGCGGCCTCCATGGGCATGTACGGCGCCATGACGCGCTCCGTCTCGAGCTTCTTCCCCACCCGCCTCCTGTGCAAGCGCTTCAACGTGCCCCCGCCCGCGCACGTACAGCCCGACGCAGACGCCGCGGGGGCTTTTGGAAGGGGCGGTCCCGCACCGGCGAGCACGGCGTCACAGTACGTGCCTACGGGCCCGAGTGAGAACGCCGTGACGCTCGACGAGCTCATGAGGCAGGCGCAGGCGCAGGAGGGAGGCGGCGGGGACGAGAATAATACTATCCCCCGGGCCTTGGAATTGCCGCCGCCGCCGCAGCAGCAGAAGGTAGTAAAACCCGAAGCCACAGTGGTCAACGCCGACGTGAACGAGGCCCTCGAGGGGAAGAAGGCGCAGGACGAGGTGCTCAGGGCTATCTTTGGGGATAGCAGCGACGAGGAAGAGGAATAGATGGGGAGAGGAGGGGAGGGGGGAGGCTAATGAACCTTATTGATACTTGTCTTGGGTGCCTACCTAGTCAGGTAGTTCAGTTACTATCGGGGATAGAGAGATATGGAAGAGAGAAAGAGATATGTTTTAATAATACCCATCATGATGATTTGCGATATATGTATGCTTACATATATACCTTTATAAAAGGGGAATAAGAGGAACAAATAAGGCGGCGGTAAGAGATGAGAAGGAGGGTTGTGAATGTCCTCTGTTAAAAAAAAAAAAAAACCCCTTTTTTTGTTCTCGCGTGTAAGAAGTGGAGTGATGAAGGTCTAATTAAAATTAGATTTCTTGAAATATGAGGTGTTGCGTTGCTGGGTAAGTCCCGGTAGGGACCCAAGTTAGGTAGATAGGTAAGGTAAGGTAAGGTAAGGTATATATTGCAGTAAGTATATGAAGATGAAGGCAAAGCCCTGGGGGGTTTTTTTTTTGGGGGGGGGGGGCGGTGTTAACCCAGCTACAACAGTTATGTGTGTGTAGATTTCCCTGCCAACTACACTCAAGTGTAACCTACATGGAAGATCTTTACGTACACCCAAGGATAGAACATAAGCATTCGATAATAGCCTCTCTCATGTGGTATATGCGAAGAGAATATATATTCGTGGGGTTTCAGTGGTGAGAACTTAGGGGGAAAAAAAAAAGAAAGAAAAAACCTTGAGTTACTCTCGATCCTTACCAAGACCGCCACCTCCTGCGCAAGCTGTATTACGGAGAAAAGACGAGGGTTATAGCGAAAAAGGACGAAAGGGGAAGGGGAGGGGGGAATCTCGACAGCGGAATCACTACGTTCAGGCAATAATCATAGTCCCGAGTTTCTTGGTTTGTAAGTTCAAGGCTCTACTCATTTTCTCTTCCTCGAGGAGCTGCCTTCATCCAAGGCCTCTATTATATTTATTTTATCTGCATTAGACAAACTCTTATCATAGAAGTCTAAACACCACGACTAAGGCGTGTGCCTCTCTACACATTGCCATCGATCTAACAAATGGGTAAGTAAAATCCTCAGTGCGTCGGCTTCGAGATCGGCGCGATGACGCCTTGCTTCATGAGGATCTTCGGCTTGATGGCGTCTTGGAATGACTCCTTGGTCAACCACTCTGGGCCCATGGGGAGCCGGAGGCTTTGCTCGTACACAGCCCGGGAGTCGAAGGGGTGCGGAAGTTGCGAGGCCAGATATTTTGTGTTCTGAACGACAGTTAGCAGTTGTTTATCATAAGGTGCAACGGGAGATAGTCAGTCAAACTAACCTTCTTGACCGTCTTCTCCGAAATAATGACATTCTTCATCTTTGCGTCCTTCCGATCCTTCTTCTTGATCCCCTCCTTCCTCATCAGGAAGCGCCCTTTGTGCCTATTCTTCTCGCGGTTGCTGATTCCCTCGCCAACCCACGAGCCCCATCCAGGTAATGTGTCATCCACAACTTTTTCGTCGTCCTCCGACTCGACCGCGGCCTTTTCTTTCTCGAATTCTCCCACCACATCTAGCCCGCCGAAGGCCCTCTCGATGAGCTCTTGCTCGTGGAACTGGATTGGTATGTGGCTATTGTCCTCGTCGGACGAGTATTCAACGTCAGATGCTGCCGGCTTCTTGGGCTTAGTCGGTGCTGCCGAAGGGGCTATAGCTACTGAATCGGCGCCAAGATCTAATACGACCGTGCTGGAGGCTGTCTTGCCTTTCTGTCTCCTTTCGGAACCCGATTTGGCCGCCTGACTCCAGGCTCCTGCCGTCGGGTTCGTACTCTGTTCCTGCGGAATCGGGGCTGAAAGGCCCTTTGACCGATTAGTCGTCGTCTTCTTGGCCAGAGTTTCTCTAGCTTCTTGGAGATTGTCTTCCTTAGATCTGCCTTGCTTGCTAGTCTTGACAGCTTGTTCGTTAGATGCCGTCTTCTTCCCGGATGGCTGTCCGAACTTTCTTCGGCCGATATCGTCAGGCTCGTCGTCTGACTCATCTTGGTCTTCACCATCAGAAGCAAGTTCCCTCCTGATTTGGGCTGCTAGTTCATCATTGGCTTTTTTCTTGGCTTGTTCCGCCTTTTGCATGAACGCCATGTTCATGAGCTTAGATCTGGGCTGCGTATCTTCCGTTGTCGCGGTATCATTGAGCTGCTGGAGAAGTCGTTTTCTCTCGTCAACGTCTTCGGAGTCGCCTGAATAATCAGACTCATCATCGTCCTCATCGTCGTGTGCTTTTGATGATCTTCCTTCAATGCGACGGCGCAGCTCTTCATCTCTCCTTGCCATTTCGGTGACACCTGTTCGAACACTCTCGTCCCAAGCGGCCCGACCCCCTTTATTTGACATCTTGGCCCATTTACTGTTTCTATGGCGAGCGCCCATTCGCTCCATTGCCCGCTGACGGTCCTGGGCTTCTCTCTCCTCCTCAGAGTCTATCTCGCCAGCGGCCGCCATAGCTTCGCGTTCTTTAATTGCCTCTCTCTGGTTCTGTTTTTTATGCACCCGGTGATAAGCCTTCGATTTGATCTTTGCGATTCGCTTCGCTCTTGCATCCTCTCGACTTTTGAGCTCTCTCTCGCGGCGTTTTTGCTGCCATAATGCCTGACGATCAGCCCGCGAGACACCTTCACCATCCACTTCATCCTCCGCATTAGTCTTTTGTTTTTCCCTCTTGGCGCTTGGCCCAAGACCACTCTCTTCCATGATTGCCATGATGGTCTGCTCCAATTCGGTGCCCGCGGTTTTCTGGTCTAGAGGCATGATTTCGCTATTGTCGTGCCTTGCCAAGCCCGTCTCGTTTTGTGGGAGAGGGAAAACAATGTGGTCCGCTCTCCTATTATGTTTCACAGTCTCCGTCCAACGGTCAAGAGACTGTTTTGTTTTTTCATAAGCAGCAGAACGGTCTAGTTGGGCTTGTTGTCGTCTTGCTAGGGGCACATCGAGCTTTTGGGGTTTGCTAGTTTTCTCTTCTTTACTCATGAGTTTGAGAGATTTCTTGAGTTGAGGATCCTTCACCCCTAGCAGACCCAGATCTTTCAGGCCGAGCTTGGGTTTTGTAGCAACTGCTGTCGTCTCTTCGTCTGCATCTTTGACTCCGGAGAATTGAGAAACCCATGCATTAATTCCAGATTCCGAGGCATCGTCGGCCTCATCATCATCAATATCAGAAGATTCGTCACCGGACCTACTCTCTTCGAAACCGGATTCATCCTCGTCAGAATCTTCTTGCCCCTCTCGGCCGGCATTTGGCCCTCCATCGTCTTCTGACATGGACATGTCTAAAGCATCAGCAAGATCTATGGCATCGGATCCGAGCGAAGAATCGTCCGCATCATCGATATCGTTATCTTCATCTTCATCTTCATCGTCCTGGTTCCTATGTTAGCCACACACAGTCTCCTCCCAAAAAGAACTTTTTGCTCTCACCTCGGCTGCCTTCTTCTTCTTTTTGCTCCCACGGAAAGCATAGTCTTCAAATCTCTCCTGGTCGCTCTCCCCAAAAGCCTCGTCAGAGTCAATTTCGGAATCGTCATCCTCCGGGACACCGATTTGCCATTCGTTGCCCGAACTGTCGCTCCCATATTCGATATTCTCGTCATCCCTTCCCCTCGTTCCAGCGCCGCGGCGCATCTTCCTGGGCGGCGCTCCATCTCCATCCTCATCGTCTTCATCGTCTTCGTCATCCTCGGCATCTCTCGCGTGTTTCGCACCACTCCGGTCACCAAGCTCGGCATCCAACCCTCGGTTCCGCGGGTTCTGCTTCAGGCGGTCGCCGTGCTCCTCCTGGGCGATTGCAAAAGCGTTTAGCGCATTCTTTTTGGAGGCCTTGTTCTTGCTCCTCTTCTGTCCCTTGGGGTTGCCAGGTCCGCTTCCTGAGAGGGACCATCCGTGCGATTGCCGGCCGGGCATAATTTGGCAGATTCGCCTAAGGCGGGCCTCGATACCTTTGAAGCCCAATTCCGTGGTCGCGAAGCTTTTGATTTGACTCTGCACTAATTTGCGACCTCAAAATCCATAGAATTGCCTCGGCAGGTTGCATGTTAGGACTATTCCCGATAATGGCAGTAGCAAGTAGGCGCACCAGGTCGAGAAATCAAGAAGCTACAAAAATTAAAGGCGGTGTCCACAACTTTTTTTCTGCCGCAGATAGTGGGGGATCGTTATCTTATCATATGGCCCCATTTTCACTGAGTCCATCCAATTGCAAGTTCCCTACCGACGATTTTAAAGATAATGCGATCATACCAGACCCAATTCAAGCGTTCGCCCACGAGGTACATCGATTTCGACGTCCCAATTGCCCGCCGTTAGGGAAAAGAGGAAAATTGCTAGACGAAAAAAATCTAGCAAGTGGGGGAAAAAAACAACTCCAGGAGAAAGTGTTAATAAGGCAAAAGGGAAAAAGAAGGAGAAGAGAAAAAAATGCAGCCAACACAAGCGCTCCTCAAGCGCTACCGCAAGCTACCCCTAACGACCAAGGACATCAACAAGGGCTTCTACAAGGGCACACGGACGGGCTCCATGGGCCGGCACACAAAGCACGGCGGCTACATTATCGAGTGGAAGAAGGTGCGCACGTACGTCGTGCCCGAGGGGCTGAACGACTTCAAGGTATGGTTTTTATATAAGGAAGAAGGCAGAAAAAGTGTGTGTGCTGACCTATATCGCCACACATGACAGTTGACCCCCTTCGTGACGAGGAAGATGCCTCCGACGCGGGGACGCTACGAAGGCTACGCCTTGGGGCCGAAGAGCCCGGAGCTGTACCTCGACCGGTGGAAGGCCGAGAACGGGCTGGACTAGAACAACCTATGTTCTACTATTAATCGCCATGGAACTACCGAAAATTAGTTAAACAAACGAAATGGATGAAGGGCGTGGTTGGTATAGGAATGGGGATGGTGGCGCAACAAGTGTGTGCTCCGGGCTGGGGGGTGGAATGTAACTTCGACTGCATGTGAGCATCGGATATATCGTTTTCATGATGAAAGTTTTGGGGGGGGGGTGATATCTAGGGCGGCGACATGATGAGAGCGGTCGAAACGCCATTCCTGTCAATAGTAACTGCAGTCCGTTCAGAAGCCAACTGATATAAGGTCGCGAGTAAATTTGTACTATATACCTATGTAGTATTATCCGAACAAAAAACCGAAACATTGTACAGCCTCCACGAACCGAGGGAAATGACAGGGCATTGTAATCTAAAATTACGATGGCATAACCAAAAAAAAAAAAGTGACATCTCATCAATCCACCATAAACCACCTACAGTCAGGCCACAGAAGACACGGGAGTGCACAGAACATGAAGCAACCCAATCAATCGATATCTATTATTCGCGAGATGAAATGCTATGCTGCTCTACCGATAGTGACGGAGTAGACTTGCCACCTAAGGTAAGCGATATATATATAATTAACTGCACAAAGGGAAAAGAAAAAAAAGGGGGAAACCCTATACCAACAACCCCAAGGATTCTTTCTCTTTCCAGAAGGATAATAGAAAGAGAGTGAATAAAATATGAAGGGGGAAAAAAAAAGGCAAGCCTGATAACTCTAATGGAATAAAGGGGTATATCTGCTCTCTCTCTCCTCTCCCACTCAACGTAATTATTTGATTCGCTTTGCTCGTATTATCCAAAGAAAAAAGCCACCCCAAAAAAAAAAACCAGGGGAAGAAGCAAACCTCTTCAGAGGAAAGAAAACGAAACAAACTCCCTTCCTCCCCCCAAGACCGCAATACTCCTAGGTACACGACTTTTACTGCTGAGCCCTCGGCAGCTCCTCCTCCGCCGTGATGAAGCTCTCCAGCGGCGGGCGTCCGCCACCGGCAATAGTAGCGCCGTCCGCCGCGACGATCGGGCCGCTGCCGCCATCGATGTAGCCTTTATCCTCGCCGGCCCCGAGCGGGAGCGGCGTGGCGTACACGCTGGACGACAGAGTGGGGGTCTCCGTACCACTGTCGTTGTCGTTGTCGTTGTCGTTCTCCTCGTCGTCGTGGTCCTCTCGGTTATTTGCCTTCTCGTTAGCTGCGGCGGGTACGGCCGGGGCGGCCGGGGCTGGGGCGGCGCTCGTGGCAACCGCCAGACCGATCTCCTGACTCGGGGGTCTTGGGCTCACGGTCCGCGATGGCTGGTCTGCCACCGAGTTCAGCGTGAGCATGCTAGCCGTCTCCGCTTCCTTCTTGAGGCTGAAGGGCATGGCGATCCCGCCGAGGAAGGCCCGTTTGCCCGTGGCGCCCGTCTCGGGAGCGAGTAGGCTGCTAGTCGGAGATGGTAATGGCTCCTCCTGGGCCTTCTCCTTTTCTTTTCGCTTGGCCACCAGTACGGCGACAGGGGTGTTTTCGTCAACGTCGTCCTCATTCGCAATTTGGTGTTCGTCTTTAACGACCCTCTTCCTAGACCGGCTTCTTCCGACTGCAGCATTCTTCTTCAAGACGGCCCGCTCCTGTCTTTGAAGGTCGGCAGCTTCCCTTGCGCCCTCTCCCTCCTCGTTCGTGGCAACTTTGACGATAGGAGCCCGATCTGCTCTCTGCTCCCGGTGATACGTAGCTTCGTCATGCTTAGCACCCCACAACGACCACAGAGCGAGACCCGCGCTCTTCTTCCTTTTCCTCCCGACGGCACCGTCCCCGACCTTGCGCCTCGCGGCAAGAGAACTCGGAGGTGGCGTTTCTCCCTCAAATACCTCATATCCTGCAATCATCTCCTTAAGCCGACGCTTGTGAACCTTGGCGCGCACGCTCCCATAGCGATTATCCCACTGTCGACGGATTTCAAGCCATTTTCTGACTGGGCCTTCTTTGACAACACCAATTTCATTGGGGGGAATCTGACATGCAGGCAGATCTGACTCAGGTTCCAGCGCTCTAATAACCCCGTGTCGGCTGACACGCTGTCGGATCATATGATCCTTGAACGGCGGTAAGGGATCCCCAGCCTTTCCTACCTGAGGCTGATCACTTTCCGGCAAGTCATCGTCTTCATCCTTTCCTCGAATATTTGGTTCTTCCGTGTCTGATCCCGAGTTAGAGACGACCGAGATCGAGGAATCGTCTAATATTTCAATCTCCGTCTTCTGAGCTCTGGCGAGAGCCCAGGCTCCAAATTGAGCTATGGATCGATACATGAACTTGGCCGGGCGAGTAAAGCTCAGTGTCGGCGCGACATGGCAGAGATCGTCCCAAATCTGAAGCTGAACATCGGTGGGCTTAAAGCGCGCAATTTGCTCTCGGGCCCGTTCGTCCATATAAGCATCACCCGGTGGATAGGCCGTGGGGTTGGCACATTTATGGGCAATATATATCTGCTCGTCGCGAAGGATCTCCCCGCCACCCGTCGTGATCAGCAACGGCGGCAGACCACCAAGAGTCGGCTGCAACACAGGGCTAACCAACGGATGTGATAAAAGCTCGTTGGTTGTATACATCTACATATTTGTCAGCCTGTGTCTCTTAGGGAAGAGGTGTGCTACACAATGGTACCTGTATCTGTTCTTTGAGCTGGACCTCTTTCCCGTCAAGATTGATCGTGACATATGTTGTTTCAGCAAGGCTCCCCACCAGTGGCCCATCCTCCAAGAGTCGCTCTGCACTAGGCTCGGGTGGGTTTTGAGAGATACGGTTCATTTCTGAGGACTCTGGTTTCATCAACTTCGTTTGACCAGGTTTGATGTTTTTCGCCATTTTCTCTTTCAATTCGGCAAGTTCATCCATGTTCAATGGTGGCCATGCTTCTGAAGGTTTGTGATGAAAACCGCACGGAGGGATGTAATCTAGAGGACAGTCTTCGGACAGGCTGGGGAAGGAATGTGTCAAGTCGACCCAAGGGCTGATAAGAATGCCACCAGCAGGCAAAGGAAAGCCTTGGTCTCGCAACGTAACCAGCATGCTCAGAACCATACCACCTCCGGCCGAGTCTCCGGCGAATATTATGGTGGTCGGGTCATGAGTCGTAAGCAAATACAGGTACGCGGCTATACAGTCCTGAAGTCCACACGGAAAGGGGAACTGGGGTGCTAATCGGTATTCCGGAGCGAAAACTCTGGCCTTGAGCTTCCGAGCGTGCCTCTGCATTTGGTAACGGTGCTCGTCAATACTTCCGAAGTAGTAGGCCCCCCCGTGGATGTAGAGAATGATCCTCTTGCCTAGGTCATTCAATTTCTTGCGCTCGTTATAGTCGGATTTCATCTCGATCCACTCCCCCTTAAGGGGACGATTGGGTTGTCGCCATTGCCACCAATTCCTACCACCAACTTTTCTGATGCCATCAGGCCCTAGCTGCTCTACAAGAGCATTTGCTGACTCAATGAGTTTGTCTTCAGGAATCTCAACCTCATCTACTTTGATCCATTGGGGGTGCGGAACCCATTGTGCAGTAAAGGCCTGGAGGTCTTCGAGGGCGTGGTGCGACGCAAAGGCAAGAAATGAACGGATCAGGTGCAGACCCTCATCATAGGACAGATGGGCGGTAGGTCGCTGTTTCAACGGTTTGCGATTGAAATACTACAGAAGCACAAAACAGTAAGTAAGCGTTTATCTCTTAATATAGACTCGAGCAGCGGATAGAACGGCAACAAGCCGCTTTTACGATCAAAGGGACAAGGCCCCCATTGTACAAGGGGTGATCAGCCCAATACCGGTAACGGTTACATGTAGCGACAATGCACGATCGGGAGAGTTGAGAGATAGAAGGATTCCACATACATGTGATAGGAATGTAGAGAGGATGGTGGGCGTGACCGCCATAGAAACCATAGCGGTATTCATGGCTGTAATACCCTCGTCCAAAAACCAAAAACTAAAACACCAAAGATTCGAGGATGCACAAGCACACAGACACAGGACACAGACGAAACACAGCAGCTCATAACACAGGTAGAGGGGAGGAGGAGAGAAGAGGATCCCTTGGTGGGAGATAGGATCAGCTCGAGACAGAGCTGAGCCCAAATGCGGACAGCTACGTAGGTACCTTATGCTACCTAATAAAGGGGACGGTTCATTTCCTTGCTGGGTAGAAATGGAATATGGGTGAAGCGTCTATAGGCCGGAGCTCCCCAGCTGGGAAACGAGAAATGACATCACCCACAATTAATTGGATCCAAGTGTGTTTTTTAGCTTTGCAGTCCCTGACCGTCGGAAACAGAGAAAGCGGGTCCATGGCCGTTTCCAGGACGGGTTTAGACTGAACCACCGAGGTGAGGTGCATTACTCCGTACATGTAGGTACCTAACTACATGAGGAACCCCGCAAATGTGGTAAGACGCGGCAGAATCGTCAGCAATTGCAAAGAAGAAAAATATACCAAACACAAAATCAGAATAAAAAATGCATCTGCTGCCCCGCCATCCATCGCCCACCACAGCATAGAGAAAGACGATAGTTGTGTCCTTGGTCCTGTGTCTTATCACAGGCGCAGAGACGCCATACCACATCAATAACTACTGTCTATCAATCAAACATGGCGTCTACTTCGCAGACAGAGCCATCGCCCGGTATGTATACCTATTACGTTTTTGTTTAACAGTGCTCCCCGATCCATTTCTATACATATATATGTAATTAGGTGCCTATAACCTATACTTACCTACGCACGGTTGCTCCCCCCTCTTTCTCCCACCCTAGAAACCCGACAGGTGCAATTCGAGCAGGGCGTCGCGATATCGCTGCACCTGTGGCTCTCCCTCACGATCGCCGTGCAGAACAACTGGGGCGGGCCTTCGTCGGCCGACAAGCGCGACTGGCTAGCCGGCGCCGTCGCCGAAATGTTCCCGAGCTTCGTCGATCTCGCCGCCGCCGATAAGAACAAACCAAAAACGTCAACGACAACAAAGAGGGAGGAACAGCAGCAGGAGGAGCCCTTAGCCGAGGACGTCGAGGCCACCCTGTTGCAGGTCATGTGGGACGAGTTCGAGGCCAACGTCGACGACGAGTCCGAGATCGAGGTCGCCGACCGCATCCTGAAGGTCCGCGCCCAGTGCGCCGTCGGCAACTTTGAGCTCGTCGAGGACCTGCGCCGCCGCTGGCTCGCCACCAAGGGCAAGAAGGTCGTCGTTGAGGAGGCCGCCGGCGGGGACCAGGAGACGGACTGGGAGAGCGCCGACGATGATGACGACGACGACGACGACGATGGCAATTCCGACGTCAATATGGGCGAGGCTCCTGCGCTGGTGGCGGTACCCAAGGAGAAGCCACCTCCCGAGGTGGACGAAGACGGCTTCACCAAAGTTATGAGAAAGAAGCGATGAATTCCCCCAACTTGCAGTCAAAGAGAGGGAGAATCCCGTACACGGCAGGCCAAGAGCAAAGGGGGAGGAGGGCCGGTAATAAACGGCACTTCAAAATTTGAAGTCTGCTGCTAGAAACAAAAAGGATATACAGAGTCGCAGAGGGAGGTCACGCTCCTTCAAATCATCCAACGGAAGATCAGCCAACGCCGAAGGCAACACCCTGAAAGGAAATAATACGCAATCCATCCCACACTGAGCAGATATAGCTTAGGCCTCTCAAGCGGAGCAAGAAACTTATTCCCATTCTTCTTCGTCACTGTCCTCCTCCTCGATCCTTCGGGACTCCTTGGGGCTGCTGGGAGCTTGGCTTGGGTTTCCGGAGGTGGCACCGACAAGGTCGTAACTAGTGTCGCTGTCTGCTTGAGACTTCTCGTCGTTGGATTTGCGAGACTCGGTCGACTTCACGTCTTTCTTAGCAGGTGGATGGATCGTGGTGGAAGACTCGGTAGAGCTGGGTCTCGGAGGCCTCTCGGTCATTTTTCTAGGCGCTGTATCGTCATCAGACTCCTCGTCATCTTCCGACTCCTCGCTCTCTTCCGACTCTTCGCTATCGTCTGATTCCTCTCCCCACCCGATCTCTTCCTCTGTGGATGCGGCTATATGCACGTTAGCTTAGTCAAGAATAGAACCTGTAATCAGTGTAACAAACCTTTCAGAAGATCTCGGCGGCGCGCCTCAGCCGTGTCCACTGTGTGCCTCAAGAAGTAGTACCGTGTCCAAAATTCCGCGTACGGGACCTTGTCGGGAACAAGCTTCTCCATATTGGCTCTCAGCTCGGGGTATTTGGCTAGGTCGTCACTGATATCCTCCGTCTTGTCATCTACGTCGAAGTCCTTAGCCCACGCAGCAAACTCGCCGGTGGCAGGGTCTTCGGTGAAGCTCTTCTCAGTCGAATGGAGGACATGGAGCTGTGCATCATATCTCGAGGTATGAATTACCCGCTTCCCCGAATTATCTTTGCTTTCGAAACTATGCGTATTCTCCTGCCCTTCGCCGGACTCCGTACTAGGTCTAACGATGATGGCATCTTTGAAGAAGTCGCGGACATTGCTGCCGAACTTCAGCAGAGCCTCGTCGGCAGCATCCTCGGCACGCTGAAGATCCTTCAATCGCTTAGCAGCCTCCGCCTTCAATCTCGAGATCACCGTCTCGGACTCCCGGATCGCTTCATCGGAGCTAGTTGCCCTGGCAGTCGTCGGGGTAGTCTCGCTATCTTTATCCTTGTCGCCCGTCTGCTGCGCGCTCTGTCCTATCACGCTCGGCGACGTAGTCAGAGAAATGGCTCTCGCACGGAGGACCGCGAGACCCCTCGAGGCGTCGGCTCCCAGCGAAGTCACTTCCTGGCTCGCCTCCCTGTAGACAGATTCGCCCTGTGTTTGGAAAAGCATGTCAAAAAGTGAGCTGTGATGCCTCCCCCTTATTAATTTTACCCCACACCCCCTTATCCCCCTCCCATCCGTTGTTGACATACCTGCTTGACTACTTTTTCGACAGTGCCGCCCAACCAAGCTCCCCAAGTGCTGGCCGAGAAAGCGCGGTATGCCTCCTGGATATCTTCGTTCAAAGTCGATTGCGGCTCGGGTTTCTTACTGGATGATTGGTCTTTATTGTTGTTGTTGTTGCTGTTGTTGTTCTCTTTCGGGAGAGCCTCCTCGGCGATGTGGTCGTAGGCGAGATCCATGATCAGGTAAATCGATTCATTGACGAGGGGACTTAGAGCTCCACGGCGGGATTGTGTATAAGAAAGCAGTTACAGCTGCAGAGAGTGATGCTGTTGCTATTGGATAATGGACGAATGTACGGGTAGTATGGAATGAGTGAAGTCGGGGGTGCGATGGGGTGACGAGGCTGATGATCGATCTGCCGATTGATGGACCCAAGGTATCGGCGTATCTTGCAGACCTATGGATGAACCTCCTCCATTCTCCTTACCCCACCACGGACTGTCAGCCAGTTGGCCAACTGGGTCTGTCAAGTGTCAGTCAGTGTCTACACTAAATACGCGGGGGGCGGGGGGTCGACAGGCTGCATACGGACGCACATACGTCTGTATTTTACAAGAACATTCCACACCTACCTCTCCTTACCTTCGTAGACACATGATTAACCTACCTTTAGGTATGTAAACTACCTACCAATACAAGGTAATTAACACACGTGCCCGAAATACTCTAGGTAGTACATGTGATGTTCAAGAATGCCTACGCACATGCATAAATTAAGGTATATTGATGCATAGGGCGTAAATGTCGTGTTTGTGCATTCTTCGAATTAATGAATCTCCGTCTTACAAGCTCTCCGCAGCTTTATTACCAATCCATTTCGTCCATCTCGACAGACCCGGTAGACTTCTACCCCAATTGTCAGGGTCCTCCGATCATGCCCTGGTCGTATCCGAAGTAATGCGGCCTGACTCGTTCACAGCCTCAATTTAATCTCGCCTTCGCATTTCCTTTCCGCTCGGACAAGTCCAAAGTTGGAACGCCGTCATACCTACGAGAAAAAGGGGGTTTACTCGGCATGCTGAATACCTACCTTTGCGCGGGATGCCGGTGGGATATATAAGCCGTCAGCACAAGCTAGCATCCGCCATCAGCGCTATAGTCTAGGATCGTGTAGGCCGAACTCTGCTCGGGCTAACCAGGCGGAATTAAGCTTAGCTACATCCAAGGGCAGTATGATAATACATCATCGTGCTGCAGAGCCCATCAGTGATTAATGGGTCGGTCTATGTATGTACTTATAAGTTAGACGGTGAGGAGTCATACATCTCCTATCACCGACCAATTCCGTCGCTTAAACGTGGTGATCGTCGTTTCATCGTACCTATCAATTGAAAGTTACCTGGTAGGTATGCAGCACGATGCTCTATGTTCTCACAGGTCTGGGCTGGCCCATGGCTGCAAAAGGCAGCTCCAGTCGAGAGACAAAGGCAATCCGGCTCGTGTAAGTACTTAGCTACCTTGTACATACATTGATTGATTACCTATTAGGTAGCATACATCAATGCATAGCGTAGCACATGAATTAACTTAGGTTTTATAGATTTCCTCGGTGGGTCAGCTACGGACTATACGACTACATAGGTAAGTTTCATCCACTGCAACTATACATTACATGTATACCCTCCAGCAGTCTGCTCGATGTGGTACATACATGTAAGTCCTGTTGATTTATAATAATATCAGCCGAAACATCCAATCATCAGTGTCGTCTTCGCTCTAATGTTACAATACCAAAAGTCAAAGCCATTTGTGGTAGTTGTTATACCTACCTGGGTAGTTATTGTGAGATGTATGTATGTAGGTAGGTAGGTATCAAAGAGCTATAGCAGGAACTCTCCTGGTAAATGTAGGACAATCTGCCCCGGAAATGGCGGGGTGATGAAACGGTTATGGCCATGGCCCGTATGCAATATACACTACAGAAAGTCTATATGGAATGTATGACGAGGAGACAAAGATAAAATGGAGACGGTGTGAACGTAGCAAACGGCCACAGTCACCAGACCCGCTAACTCCGAGCCGGTCCAGGGAAGGCTCCCTGGTCATCCCCCAACGGGCCAACTCTGCAGGCCGGCCTTACAGCGCTTACAAATCGGAAAATTGCCTGTCTTTCTAACCCCCTCTCTCCATTTCCTTCTACCTACCACAGCCCTCGTCAGGGTTCATCATCCACCTAGGCAACTTGCAGCTACCAGAGACAATACGCACGCACGCACGCCTCTCTCATACACCACATTGACACACACGCACTTTGACACGCTGTTCAGAAAGAGAACAAGTGAGGGGGTGTGTTGCCAGTCATTGTTATCGGAACTCCCGCTATCAAAGGACGAGAGAACAAGAAGAAGAAAATTCAGGCAGGAAGGCCGCTACTTTCTCCATTCATCACTCGACGCCTACGATCGCTCTATCTCGGCTTCTAGAATCCTGGAGGCGAATTTTCTGTTGCTCCTTTTGTCTATACCCACTGACCTCATTGCGCTTGGTTGTATTCTTACAATCACTCTGAAGTACCCGCATACCAACAACTGACACCACTGACGGTGATCACGACGACAGCTTCAACATTTACTGTTGCTGTTGCCGTTGCCGTTGCCGTTGCTGTTGCCAGTAACTGCTATTGTCATCGACCACAGTCTGTGACAAACCTCCAGAGGTTTCCTTGTCGTCGTCTCGTTGGTAACGATCCTTCGGCCCGCCATTTAAGTGGCGACTTCTCCAGAGGGGTCGCCAACCAGCTTGACTGAGTATCCTCAGGACACATCTGCTCTTCGCACTCTACAGACATCTCAGTCGTCAATCCGTTTGGTATTAGAAGACGTCACGATGACCTCTTCTACTCGCCCAAACGTCCTCCCAAACTTCATCCTCACCCCCCAGCAGCAGAATTTGCTCTTCCGCGCCCTTACTTCCAACCAGCCAGCCAATAGCAATTCTTCCAAGTCCAACAACGCAATGACCTTGTCGCCCGAATCCTTGACAACCTCACCTGTTCAGAACCAGAAGGGCCCTGGCTTCGATGATTCTAATGGCGTTCAAGAGAGTCCATTCTTGGATTACGACTATGACTTAGGTCCGGACAATAGCTTCGATTTCGACTTTGGCAATGATAGCCAAGCTCAAATGATCGGGGATCTGCCAGATACCAGCCCCTCTAAGGACAGCTCCAAGGCGAGCTCGCCCGAGAATGAATCCTCAGACAAGAGGGGCCATCCAGACGAGGAGGATGATGATGAAGAGGAGGGTGGTGGCAAACGGCGGGAGAGCGAGGGAAAGGTCCCGAAGAAGCCTGGACGCAAACCACTCACAAATGAGCCCAGTTCGGTAAGTCGCCGGCCATAGCTTAGTCACACGGCAGTGTTCAACCGATACGTTCTAACAACAATACATACAGAAGAGAAAGGCCCAAAACCGTGCGGCCCAGCGGGCTTTCCGAGAGCGCAAGGAGAAGCATCTAAAGGACTTGGAGACCAAGGTCGAGGAGCTCGAGAAGGCCTCGATGGCCACGAATAATGAGAATAACCAACTACGAGCCCAGATGGAGAAGATGACGGCTGAGTTGGAACAGTACAAGAAGAAATTGGCATTGTTGAACAATAGCGCCCGCTCCATGTCTGGCGGCGTTCGAAGCAGCCAGCACACTTTCGGCAACGCTGCTATTCAAAATATCAATGATGTCAATTTCCAATTTGAGTTCCCTAAATTTGGTTCGCTTCCCGGGCCCCAGGACGCTATCAAGGAGAACTTCAAGCTACCGTCATCGTACCCGTCGCCATCATCGGGAAACGGCAACAGTCCCAACAGCCAGACTAGTCCATTAGAGAAGTCCAAGGACGGTGCGACCCCCAACTCCACCAAGAGTCGCAAGAACTCGGATGCACAGATGAAGGAGAATACAGCCAAATACGCTGGTGCATTCAACAATTCATCGCCTTATGAGGGCACCTACGGCGGCAGCGGATCCAGGACCAGCTTGGACTCGACCCACTACAGCCAGAATGCGAACAATGGTGGCTCGCCCTCTTCCTCCTCGAACTCTAACATGGGAACTAGCTCGTCATGTGGAACTTCGCCGGAACCTTGCACACAATCCCCTCTCGGCTTCAAGCCCCTAGATACACTGACCACGATTGGTGAAGAACATCCGGGTCTAACGAGTGGTAACACGTCCGGTAAGTCATAATTTGCCAGTTATGGCCAAGCCATTGTCATATTCTATGTATCTAACCAGTCCGTAGGTTTCGGCAATTTGGGCAACATCGATTTTAGCAATATCGACTGGCTTTCCCAGCAGAATGGAGGCCAGTTTGACCCGCAGTTGTTCGGTGGCTACCGCGAGCCCCAAGACAATATCTTGGCAAACGCAACCTTCGACGACAGTTTCTTCAACGACGCCTTCGACGTTGACTTCACTACGCCGTATAATGTTGCGGCACCGAGCCCAAGCGTGCCCAAGAAAGATATAATTGCTGAGATCGATGCTAGGAAGGAGTCGGATGACACTATTGTGCCTGCGGCGAACGGAAGGCTCCTCACTTGTAGCAACATATGGTACGTGCTATATTCGATACACACATATACCAGCTGAAACAAGAACTAACTCTGTACTAGGGAGAAATTGCAAGGTTGTCCTAGAGTGCAGTCTGGTGATCTTGACCTCGATGGTCTCTGCTCCGATCTTCAAAAGAAGGCCAAGTGCGGAGGCACGGGTGCTGTCGTCGAGGAGCAAGACTTCAAGGCCGTCATGACGAAGTATCTTGGAGCAGATGCGAAGAACTGTCCTAATTCGTCCTAATTCGGAGTTTTGGCAATCCATGCGTAAGGGGAAAATTCTTGTGCCACCACCACCAATCATAGGGTTCAGGGCTTGGTCATCTAGGAAAGGGAAATGTTCTTATACGATATGACGAGACAAAGTGATCTCATGTACTTCGCTCTATCACCATCGCCACAAACAACGACAACGACTTTCGGAAGGGAGAACGGAGTTCTTGTAAGAGGTGAAAGAAAAACAAAATATCATTGCTGCATTTAGATTCGGTCTCTGCTCACACTTGCACTTTGGGGGGGATATGGATGGGAGAGTAGGTCGGACAGGAAAAATGGACCCAACAGGTAGCAGTTTGTACTCTGCCATAAGTGCCAGAGAGGTTGGCCAGGGGTTTCGGTGGGTGGTTGTACACTTCTTTATTGAGATTGGGGCGAAGGCTATGAAGGATAGCTAGGGACAAATGAACGCGGATACCACGAATAAGAGGCATACAAATGCCCGGATGAGAACTGAACTGAACTGAATGGGAAACCGGGGCGGGAACTAAGGGATATGTATTTTTTTTCTTTAAGGGTTCAAGAATACCTACGTACTTCCATCACCATGGTTATTATTATTATCACGCTTATTATATGCGCGATTCGGTTTGGTCGATAGATTTGGCTTCAAGAAACCCGATTTTACTTTCCTTTATTTTTACTTCGAGATTGAGCTTCTCTGCTCTCTCCTCCCTCCCTCCCCCCTTGTCTCTCTTTCTAACACGTGGTATGCTACGTGTCGATGATCGACGGCTAGCCTCAGGATATCTGTCTGTCCTGATGGCGATGCGGTTTGTGTGTAGATTGAGTATTAGTTGCTTAGAATTGCCGCATTTATCTATAAAATCGCGTGCGGTTTTAGTTCATACGTAGAATACATCGATAGGGGAAGAGTAATTGATATATTTTAAAAATTACAAGAGACAACTCTTCGACGCTTAAGATGTTATACATAGGGGGTTCGAAAAGTCCCAGAGCTTGGTTCGAGAGAATTGATTGTCTATGTTACTTTACGACGAAATTCTGACTTGATAAGGGGAGAGAGGGTTACATTATATATATATATATATATAATTGCGACTTGTATCACTTCTCTGTTAAACAACCCCCCGGAAGATCATATCGTCAGTGGATTAACCCAAAATTACGTGTAGTCGGGAAAGAGTTGCTACAAGGCTATAATAAATACACTTCGGGCGATTCCTTGTCAGTAATGGCTGCTATGGACTCCAGCTTGAATTATGACCAACTAACCTGCACTGGCACTGTCTATAGACTCGGGGGCACTGCGTATAGAAATCGTTGCTATAAATAATAATGATAAAAATGTCGCACATCCGGAAAATAAACAGACACCTTACTACCTAAACTCGCTTTCACCCGGAGTCGATCTATACTGCAACTAGAGATACCCGGGGTCCTAGGTATATAAAAGGGGGGTGATACAAGAAAAAAGGAAGAAGAAATTTATATACCAAAAGCACCAGGTTGATTAATGTACTGGGTCGAGTGAATAGAAGTAGGAGTTTCGTGAAGCCTAAGATACCGAGGGTATAGGATAGCATGATAGCTTGATAACAATAGAATAACGTGACCAGCTGATTTCAACTTTACTTATCTTATATATAAAAAGTAAACAGCGTGTACAGAAGCCTGTCGTCTCACTCACAGCCCGTGTCTATCTACTTTTTAAACTACCTGACTTTACTTACCTGATCAAGCCACTCCGCTAAAGATTGAATTCGAACCTTCCTTCCTCAACCGTCTATCCATTCTACCTCACTCGTCCAGTAGGCTATGGGCAGGCACTTGAAGAAAAGGGGGGGGGGGGTTGAGAAACAACCAAAACCCCACTCCCCCCGAGTCCAAACCCAAGGGAGGTCTGTCTGTCTCAGCGAGAGTTTACATAGCGCATAGCAGATATAGATAGGTCTATATTCATATGAACATTTAAGTGATCTTCCATGTGCTCTACCTCTGGCCAGGTACCGTACCGTATCCAAGAAAACCAGTAGAGAGGGGGATCAAAGAGAACAATACGAGATGAGAGGATGCCTGACCTCATATAAGATTTATATATATATACCTATACATATATGTCATTATCTCTTTTTATAAAGTAATAACACTGGCCACTCCCGTGTTAGGTATTTACAATCTAGACAAACCTTAAGAAACTCTTCATCCTCCACTCCCACCGTTCCAGACTAGATAAGCAAGACTCGACACTTACCCTCACCAAGCAAGATAGATTACCAGGCCCAAAGTTTCTCTTTTCATTTTTCTATCAGCACCGTATCCAACTGAACTAACTAACAAGTTAAGCATCCCTGGACTTGCAACTCACGCCTAAACTCAAATCTACTCCCTTAGGTACGTTACCTTACTTTGCCTTACTATCACTTGCCCCTTTCCACCTTCCGGGTTCTTATCCAACATAGGTAGTAAAAGCTCACAGCGACAAGTTAAACCACTTTATCGCAATCGCAAAATATATAGAGGGGAATAACAGGCTAAGCCATCCTTTCATATACATATACACATACGTACGTACATATATATACACGTATACGAAATATATATAGGTAGGTACCTATACATATACATATATATCCATCTCCATTCATATCCTCTTTCTTATATACCCACACGCGCGGAACTCCCAACTCAACCTACCTACCCCTTTCTCATCTAAACCCTCTAGCTCCTAAACCCTCCCCCCAAACCAACCCCCCAAACCATGCTATGCCTTGTCTTGCCCCTTATCCTATCCTATCCCATCCCATCCCGTCGTACCGCGCAGTTGTCATTGCCATAAACAATATGTCTCTAGACGCTTTATATATATATATCGTAGCACCCCCATATCATCTCCACATCCCTTCTCCCAATACGAAAAGCAATAGAAAATAATCATCACACACTACCGTCCCTCCCTCTCAGTCTTAGAAGACAAAAAAAAGTCTCCACCGTTCTATTATCATCGTCCTCTAAGGAACGAAAAAAAGCCCACTAACCTGACTTAACCCAGTAAGTGAGTTGGCAAGTAAAGGGCTCGCTCGAGATAACTCCCCGTCACGGGAGAGAAAAAGAGGTGGGTAGGTAGGTTATCGGCGTGAGGGCTCTCCGTCCCATTCCCGTCCACCATCCGAACCCCTTCCCTCCCTCCCGATCCACCACCACAGCCCAATAGTAATCAGCGATTATAAAGGAGCTAGTAAACAGTCATAGGACATATTACCAGAGCCCCCGCTCCGATGCTGAATGATAAAGTGGGTTTTTCTTCTCAGGACGAAGTAGAACACGCAGTTTTCAGCAGTTTTTGTTTTTTCTTCCTTTTCCTCTCGAGTCAGATAGTGACTGTGTATGTCCTGTGTGTCATAGACTCTGACGCCGACAATTTCTTGCTTTAGCGTAAGTGTGTATGTACTATGAACGGCGTTGCTCTGCGACCCATTCTCGTAGCTATCTGAAACAACGTACAATAGGGGTCGATGGATTGTTTGGATCCGGTTTGCCGTTATAGTTATATGTATTGGACAACCGAAGCTCGTAGTCACCTCCGGGAAGAGGCACCAGATCATTCCAGCTGATGGCTGATTATGTTTCTTCTCTTTTCATGGAGAATGGGTATATTAGCCGTGTAAGCTGATTGAATGAAATCCGCCCGTCAGCTCCAGGTATCACAAAAAACTCCTAATATGCCGTATTCGTTATGCCCAATGACCGAACCAAAAACATCAACCAATGATTTGTCGCGCGCCTTCTTTCCCGAGAACTCCTCTTTCTTTCGGTTTCGGGCTGTGGCCTCTCTTCTTTCGCCCGAAAAGCCCAAATACGCCGCCGCCGCCGCCTGAGCCACCTGATTTGTCTTCATTCAGAGCATTTGCGTCCGTAGGCAGTGTTGCATCTCGACGAGCCAAGTCTGACCAACTACCAGTGTCCTCCAACGTTACAGATATGCCACCTGTCGGCGACTTGACCTGGATTCCTGATGGCTGCGAACTACTCCTCGTGTAAGCTCTATGATATGATGGCAGAGGCGGTGGCCCTCCGCGCTGCACGTTCCGGTTCTGACGACCGCTCTGCGGATAAACCTTGTCTGACGATGAGGTATTACTCATCGGCGAGGGCTTTAACGGTGAAGGTTGATACGAAGGTTTTGTTTGTCCGTTTGTGACCGGGGCAGAAGCAACTTCGTCTGTAGTTATGGCTTGGGGTTCGTGGGCAGCTTGAGTGGCTGGTGACTCGGTGTTGCTTGTGTTGTTCGTGTTACTCGTCTCTTCATCCTGCAACTCGGTCATCCTATTACAATATTAGCCAAAAGCCAGCACGCTCTTCATCAGCAAGACTTACTTCTTGTACGCAGCCACAGTATAGTCGAATGGTTGAAAGTCTCGTTCGATCATGCGATACAGCTCCTCCTCCCGAATCTCTTTTTCGGTGGCATCATCTTTTAATTTCTCCCTGGGTTTCTGTCTTCGTGCTCTAGCCTCAAGCGGTGCTTCTTCTAACAGCAATTCCTCAAGATCATATGTAGCATCAAAATTTGTTTTATCAGCCGATGGTATAAACACTGGTTCCAGCTCTTTCCTTTCTAGCGCTATAAAGTCGATAGGCTTGAAAAAGGGCTCGTTGATGAAGCTATGCCACGTAGATCCCATCCTCTTATCAGGGATCGGTTCCAAAGCGGCACGGATAGCATACAAACATGGCAATGAGACGGCAGGTTGCGTGACGGGGAATTTCGGGTTTGCGTTGAGGATGACGTTTGTCAAGGTGGTCTCGGAGTTGCCCTCGAAAGGTCTCTGTAGCTTGAATTAGCATATCTCCCCCCCTTTTTCCTATTTCACACCAAGACACGTTCACTGCTGCGTACCTTGTTATATATGCACTCATAAAATAGTACACCTAATGACCACCAGTCGGCCCTGACATCGTAGCCCTTACCTCCATAAACTTCAGGGGCTAGATATGCTAGCGTTCCCGACTTGCTGGTCAGGACCTTGCCCGGTATGACATCTGACGCGACATTCTAGATGGCGAAGGTCAGCGACGGCAGCGCGGGAAGGGAGGCTCATGGAATAACTCACAAAATCCGTCAAGTGAACATGGCCATCGGAATCCAATAGAACGTTGTCCGGCTTCACATCTCGATGTATGATTCCCTGACCATGTACGTATCTCAAGGCACAACCCAACTCGGAAATCCAAAAGCGCACAGCATCTTCGGTAAACGTCTTTCTCGAAATATGGAAGCGCAGGTCGCCTCCACTCATCAAGTCGACAACGAGGTACCTATTGAGAAGTATAGCAAGTTAGACAAGATACATCGCGGATTGGACCGACGATTTCGGCATACATATACTCGATATCCTGGAAACTGTAGCGCAAATTGCAAATGAAGGGGTGGTTTACATGCTCGAGCATGCGCCGTTCTCGTATGATATTCCGAACGCTCTCGGACCGTACGACTAGGCAATGAGAATCACGAAGTTAGTGGTATGTTCCCCTTCCCCCTCCCCCCTCTTATATTTTCCCACGTCCCAGTTGCTGACTTCCAGGGGCAAGACGTACCCTCATCCTTGCGGATGTACTTGAGGGCAAAAGTGAGCCCCGTGTCTTTTCTCTCGACTATTCGAACCTTTCCAAAGGCGCCTCGGCCGACGACTCGTAATAGGCGAAAATGGTTGAGGCTTACTGGATGTACCAAGGAAGATGGTCAGTCAGTGGATTGCGTCCCCGGGGAAGGGAAATTCGGTAAGAGAAAACAGGTATGTGATTACGCGACGCGTAGTCAAGTTAATTATGCAAGTGTAGAACTACACACCTTCGCCGTTGAGATCAACGGGCTTGCCTTGGCTGTTACCCATCGTTCTGAGCACGCTTCTCTCCCTCGATGCGATTGTGGCTCAGCGCAGAGACACGATTGATGACGGCAAAGGACCGAGAGGAGTAAACTCGGTTGCGGCGGCGTTGAGCGTAGGTAAAAGACGGGATAGATCCCTTCTGATATCCACTCTGACACCTGATCCAGACTTTACTCGGAGATCTGAGGCTGGAAGAGAGACTGAAGAGGGAGAGACAGAGTTGGTATGAGAATGTGGAAAAGACTAAAAGGTTAGTGTACTAATAACTTAAGAGGTTTTAGAGGTGGAACAGATAACGCAGGTTATGGATGCAGTGTACCTATGTACCTATGTATGTAAGGTCCACTAGGTATGTACTTGTGTACATGTGCACAGCACCGTGCAGGATGCAGAACAATCAAACTGTAAGCAGGCGGACATCGGTGTGTTGAGGGAAAGTGTGTAAACTGTGCTCGAGCCCGGCTTGCTAGGTAGGTTTAGTGTACTTGTAGGTAGGTACCTGGTAGAAATAATACTGGGGACCCTTTTGATAAAGGATCGGCAGCCTGACTTGAGCTGCGGAGTGACCTTTTTGATCACTATGGCTTTCCCCGAGCGGACCGTCGGTTTTGGCGTTTTATTGGGCAGCTGACGTACCGTAGGCGGGAAAATAGGTGGGCACTACAGCAGATCGCTTTCTTGTTTGATCGACCCTTCCTACCTCGTGGCTTTCGCCTCGCACGACGCACCCGAAGCAACCCACTCCTAATTAGAAAGAAAAAAAACACCCACGCTATCTTCCCTGAAACATTGAACATCGCACACTTAGGGAGGTACCTAAATATAAAGACCACGCGAGAATCCGGTATCTAAGTTCTGATTGCCGGTGAAGTCCCGTCGCAAACCTATCGCATCTCACATATCAAACAGATAAATACTTCACTACCTAGGTACCTTACTTAACTGAACATGCACACGTGCGAACTTGTAGTTTTATCCTCGTCTCAATTTAGCTGAATTGTGTATTTGCATTTCCCCGAGGGCCTGTCCTGGTAGGTGTGGGCGCGCCGGAGCAGATCGTATCCCACGACTCAAGTACATTGGGACTTGGGATTGTACTTTAGAAATGGTAGGCATCGTCAGAGAGGGGCGCCCTATTTAGGAACCTTTTAGGGGGTTGAGGGATCTCGGGTGCGCTAGAATAATTAGGTACGTACCTAAAACAAGGTGGACTAGGTACTCTGCCTACCTCCTATAACTTATAAACAACGTACATTCAAATCCCCCTTTCCTTATTCCCTTTTCGTCTCGGTCGATGGATATAGCTCACCGATATTTCGCAGCCGTGCTGTGTAAGTAAGTACGGTACAGAGTCTTGGATGCGCAAGAGGAAACACGCCATTTGGAACCGAGTAGTCCGTACTTATCCCCAGCTATGTATATGTATTTCGGACTGTCATTATTACGAGGCTATACACTACACTAGGATTCGGTAGTGGCCACTTTCCAACCCATGTTACATCGCCAGACAGGCATATACATTTAATGAACTCACCTGGGTGGATGGTGGCGTCTGAGCGACATGTCAGCATTCCAGCTCGCTTCCGCTGCTTTGGATTGGGTGGAAAGGTTCCAATTCCAAGACGAGCCAACTTTCTCTTTCGACAGCCTCGTAGGACTTCGGTGTCGCCCTTCACTATAATTACGAAATAGGTATCTGGTGTACTTTGCACGAACACTGCATCTCCCAACTTGTCGGCAGTCCTCCACTAAAAACGACGTGTCACGCAGCCTTGGAGACGGGGATCCAGGCTTCTCCTGGGGGTTGGTGCGTGCTAGCAGGGGTCCGGATTTCTCTTATCAAACTATGTATACCAACCAACCTGTCACCTGCCTTGTCCCTCGGCAAGCTCAATGACATGAGGCCGAACATTCCAGGAGCCTTGCTTTGATGCTCGAGTATCAACCCTGCGTGAGCTTCAAGAAACGCCGGCGTGACTAGCAAGGGGTAACGAATATAACAAGTAAAGTCAAGTTGACTAATAACTTATAAGTAAGGTGTTCCTCGGCAAGCCACCTACATACATACCCGTACGTGCCGCCGAAGGCTGGGGGCTATCCGAGGGAGTCCAATGGGAATAGGAGTCCAAGTTTCCGCGCTGCAGATGCCGGGTGACTTTAGCTCCCATGTACCAAGGCGCGACGATCAGGCTGTGTTTATCTGCGTTTGTCTGCGTCTGCATCGGCCTTGTGCTTGTTGATTTATAGGGGAAAAGTGTTATGCGCCTTAGCTTAGTGAGGCTTATATTTCAACAGTGCTGGCCGCCTTGCGAAGATCTCGAGTGAGTACCTAAATTACTCAAAAAAAAAAAAAAAGGCGTTTATGTAGTAGGAATCCCTGAAAAGATATGGTAAGGAAACCGAATGCCCCGCCAACCCTTTTTTTAGGGGGAAGGGAGGGGATTCCTCCCTTTTCTCTGGCGCAAACTCGAGATTCGATAGCAACCCTCGCATTCGCACCCGAGCAAGTATTCGAGATGGCGGACAACATCGAGGCCAAGGCGCCTCACAACGAATTTGATGTACGTACATTTCCTATATATAAAAAAGCGAACTACGAGATTCCTTGGGTACTGTGACATACATGATCTAACTTGGGTAGCGAGGGGTAGGCTGGCGGATACACTAAGAGGTGCTGACGGAATCGACTGAATCAAGGTCAACAAGGAACACAAGCATAAATTTCTTTGTTTTGGCTGGAGGCGTAGATTGCTGACAACGTGTGATATAGACCATTCTCGTCCTTAACTTTGGCTCAGATAAGTCACTTGATTCTCTGCCAATTAAGAAGCCTCAAGGTCTATGCTGAGATGCTGCCATGCACCACGAAGCTGGTGGATATTCCCTTCAAGCCGAAGGGTATCGTGCTGTCTGGAGGTAGGTACCCCCTTGAGGGGTTTTCAGGACTTCCACGCAAATGTGATCCCGTCTTGACGTTACATGTCTAGATTTGCTGACAAAATATAGGACCGTCATTTGTCTACGATCAAGGCGCACCCCGTAAACCTTTCCTTTTTACATCTAACATAATACTCATACTAATTGTTGAAGACGTTGATCCTACCTTTTGGGACATCGACTAACTCTGAGATCTTAAAGGCGTGCAATTCCACCCAAAGCTGGAGCACGTGAGTTGACTTCTGGCTTTGATATATTCCATGCTTTAGCTGATGATTATAGACACCGCGTGGCAGTGAGATATTGCACAACTTTGCTATCAACATCTGTGGGGCGCAAGCTAGCTGGGTGATGAAAGATTAATTACTTAATAGATGAGTCAAGCCTATGTTGCCATCAATCAAGATAGAGGCGTGTGTTCTACTATATGTCTACTCTGACCGTCGTGGACCCTGATGACTAACGATTTCACAGCTGTAGGTGTTCAAGGCGATGCCAGGGGTTACGGATATATCGCCATGTAAGTCTTCAACTTTGCGTCGCAGTCGATCTTCTGTCGTTCCTGCTGCGCTAAGGGCGGTATCATCCCACAGGCCCTAAAGGGACTCTGAGTGGCCTGGGAAATGGGATTATCACAAACATCCCGTCTCACCCTCAACTCGCAGCTTTTCAATAAAGACAATTGCTTATTCGATTTTTAGTGTTCGTGCTATCAAGACACTCGATTTCATGTCAACAGAGGTGCGAACTACCTATTTCCTAGGTTAAAGTTTCCAGCACTAACATTTTTACAGCCTTATGAATTCGATTTCGGTTTGCTTGAGAAGATATCGATACGTATTATCAACAAGGTGGATGGTATCGCACGCGTGACTTATGATATCACCAGCAAATCTCCTGGTCAGTTGTCTTCTTTCCCCCCCACCTCCTGGGCCGACCACGCCGAACAAGGACACATATGAACACATATCTATTCGGATTAGAATAGGCACTATCGAGATGGAAAGAATAGAGTGACTAGAGAGGATAGACACATATATTTGTGTTCTATTCCAAGTGTTGACGATGAAAGAAGCACCGGGAGCGTTCAGGGGCAACAGGTATAGTAACGTTTTACAAACGGGGCAATTCTAACCAGTCAAGCTGTACGAAATAGGTCGGCGATGAGACTTAGCTCTATTTTAAGAAAGACGGTGCAGAATTAATGCCTCAGGACACAAATTATGTATACACCTGCCTAAAACAGCGGCATTCCACACACACACACACGCACACGCACACGCACACACAGATAATAGTAGGGAGAAGCTCTCGACATGATGTGACTTGTCGGCGATGGCAGATAGGTATGTAGGTACCTGCATGCTCTTGGTTCGCAAAGTCGAGCCCTGGCATTGCCTTACCGCTTAGAACAGCATTGAAGAACGTGGAGAGCGCAACCACCATTCGTGGTCTACGGTAACGAATGCCACGCTTGCCACGAGGCACGGGCGCTGCTGACGCACGTCGAGATAAGACCTAAAACACGACCGTTGGTGGTAGATCGGCTGGTCCTAACCTCTCACAGTAAGTGCTGTGGGTGGTAGGGTATTCATAGCGATCCCATTAAGGCTCTATTCGGCTGTCATCACCGCTAGGTATCTTGATCCCATTCCACTATGTATCGGGGACGAATGATAGGACACTTGGCGTCTTAAGTCGTACCATTGGTAGCGGCAGAGAACCAGACAGTGTTATGTTCCGAAAATAGCCACTACACACAGACGCGGACTCTGGCAATTGTCACCATCCATTCCAGCACGGCAGAGTCAGGCTCGGAAGCACCGAGACTCTAACTTAGCATAGACTACTACCGTTCTCACGTCATGTTACCTTTCTTTGGTCCGCCCCGGCCAATCGCCGCTTTGGAACTGTCAGCATCGGTGGTGGCTAACGTTGAGTCCTGATCCGACTGTCCGATCCGATTGGATCAAATCGACTCATCATTGCCATTATAGTAAAAAGACGAGACAATATCTATATACATGTGCATCGCAAGGTTTCAATAGCAGGCGGTCGGTGTTTCTTCAGTGTGGGGACGAGAAGTAAGAAAAGAAAAAGAAAAAAAAAAAGAGAAGGGATATCCTTGCTTCCCCACGTTTTTCAGATCCTGGTCTCAGGTGGATTGCTAGAAAGGGGGTCTGTCGTACTATACGAGCTACATGAGGCTTCGCAAAAGGAACCAGACATCCTTTCATAGCTGACCGCCTTAGGCCCCCCTCCCCCCCATATCACATCCCTTCTAGAATCTTTCTTTTGTTTTTGCTCTCTTCCTTCTCTTGTCATAGCTTACAGAACCCGCCGGGGATCACCTTCAGCTTATTAATAAACACGTGGCTGGAGATTACTGAGAGGGGAACGCTGTCGCCAGCTTGATGTGTTCCAGGGGTTTCTTCCCCCAAGTACATACCCCCACCCGGCAATAGCCATCATCAACTCGGACCTCTATCAGGATTAACTAAACGAACGAAACGCATTGTTACAAGTAACTGAGTACTAAGACTTCTTCAAACATCCCTGAAGAAAATCAATAGTGTGCCTGCACGTGCTCGATTAGAATAGTTCGCAAGGGCTGACAAGCCTCCAGGGGGGTCCAGGAGATCTGTCAGATCTTTGATTACGAAACCCGGAGCATGGCACTCTGCGAGTTCGATAGTAGAATAAGTTTGATCTCCTAGCCTAGAACTAGAGAAGGTCAGGTCGCCACTATCAGATTTGCACACCAAGTTACTCCTCAGGCTAGTGTGTTCCCCGTCTACTCATTGGTGGGTTGGCCAAATGATATCAGACATGCCACGAGGCTAGCGAGGTTGTTCCAGTTTACAAGATCATCATCAGCCCTCGACGATACTGATATCTAGTCTACTCTTGTCTTTAGCTCGCAGCCACAGCGTGTGAGCGAGCGCAATAAACTGGCGATGTCTTATTCGAATAAGAGCTTGTTTCTATGCTTTATTAATTACTTGCGTTAAAATGGTTGCCTTGTGATTTATAGATATTTATGTAATAATCGGTATTGACCTAATAAACCAGTATAAGAATCCGGAGTAATACTAATCCGTTCCTGAGTTTCATGCGGGTTCCTTAGGTACATAATAAATTAAATACTACTGTGTAGAGCACGGGCCACCCACCACTACCCATATTAGGTAGGTACTAAAACCTTTTAGTTCGCCGGTTCATTTTAATCTAGTCTCCTCTTTAATTCTCGTAAACTCAGCCGTCTACGGACTATACAACCCAGCCAAAATGCTATCAGAACATGCTTTGCCGTCACCTGCACAGCATCGGGAGGAAAGCCGCCCAACGCAGGGTCAGCAAGAGAGTCGCAAAAGAAGGAGAGACAATTCACCAATTGATGAGCTCGAAAATGCTGCAACACGCAAGAAGCAAATAGCAAGCAGGGCTTTGGAGCTACTCTCCTTCTCGTCACCTATAGCAAACAGACCCAGACTACAACTAGAAACTAACCTAGGCAAGTAAACATATTATGAGTTAATATCAATAGTGTTAATATATGTAATAGCTCTATCTGCAATTGACCAGCTTGTTGCTGATGGATTGGTTGCTGAAGACATTGATAAGCCTAAAGACGCATTAATCGCTATGCTCTGCGATGCTCGACCAGTCCGAAGAATTCTCTTGACAGGGAATGCAAGGTTTAACCTGCATAGATCGGGCAATCTGGTTGCTGCTCTTGTTCAAGTTACTGGCGAAGAGGCCAGCCCGCCTTGCAAGCAATGCTCCATGGGATTTGGGATATTTCACGAGTGTATAAAACCTCGATCGAGAGAGCTACAAGACCGCTTAGTCGGTTCATGTGCAAATCATTTTTTTAATTCGCAAGGCACCAAATGCGCATTCCACTTTCAGAGTAAGTATTTTATTAGTTTTTTTTTACGATAATCATACCTATGTTAATAATCTTACAGATTCCTCAAGTTTGATAGAGCCGCAACAAAACAGAAGGCTTAAACCAAAGCCGAAAATAAAAGAACGAATAATGGAGGAAACAAGAGAAATAAAACAATTAATTGATTCTATTCATATAACAGTAGGAGTTATACAAGATAAATATTCGAGGCTATTTAAAGAGTTAGAAAATATAGCAGCTAATGAATAATTTTTTATATGGGAAACTTGAGACAGGCACATAGGCTTACGACCTCATCGCCCCGATAAGCCTCGAGTATATAGTAATAAATTGAATCTCCCCGCGGGCCATGTAGAACCGTGCTCCGTATGTCTCGCCGGCAATGTCTTCGATAATGATAGGTATTCTTTCGTACACAAGCATCAGCCCCGTCTCCTTTCCATCTCAGGGAGGGGATTGGTGATGATGAGACGGAGCCCAAGACGCCATCTCAATGTGGAGTTTGTCCAAAAAAAATAAAATGCCCAACAGCTCCCGTTACAACCCGGACGCCCATATTCTTGGTCTGGTGGAGAAAGCTGGTAGTTGACGCGCCATCGCCTACGCCAAGTCAATGTTAGATACTCCGTCCTGGTCAAGATACATAGGGACTGGGAGGTGCATGTTATTCTAAGCTCATGTCTCGATGGAGTAGGGATAGGAGACTAGTTTCTGACCAAGGGGCAACTGGGCCAGAAGAGTACCCTGGTATCATTGTTTTCAGATACTCACAACAGATCCAGCTGTGCTTTACCTGGACATAGTGTGATCACAGGAATACTATAACAGAGACACGTCTTAGAGGTCAGGTACTATAGAAGAGCTACGAAGACAGGTTCATATATGGGTGAGACAGTTATACCAAAACCTCAGGAGGCTGTCCTCCTTTAGATCAGCAGCGCCACTCACTGATGCTTTGAGTCTGATATATATATCTAGACAGGTGATGGGAATTAATGTTCTCTAGCGGCACTTTGCTATCCATTTCTCGATTTCATGTCCTCTGGACAATAATTATCTCTGTTTGCCGAGACGGCAAGTTACTCGTCAATGAATTCGCGGCCAGGCATCTACTAATTTCCCCGGCCGACCTAGTATAAAAACCTTTCATACTGGCAACGGTTTTCACCCAGGTCACGAGGTACACACGCCAACTTAAGGGATTTTTCATGGCATCATAAATGGTGCTGCGATATAGGAGTACTAAGATTAACTTTTAATTTACAAGTTCCACAACAGCCGACGGCTTGGTCTTTATCTTCATCTCTTGACCTTTAGACGGCTGGCTCCCTTCGTCGACACGTACAGCCTTCTTTTTACCTCGCTTATCTAACCATAACTCAACAGGTGGCTATTATCAACCTTTCCCGCGACAGAATGGATATTTAATCACCACCCCCATTCTCACGTGAATACTCGGCTATCATATGATGTTCTAGTAACAAGAACTAGGCCTACCCGGCAAGCCTATCAGGAAATGTGGCCCAGATCTTAGTTTTAACCCCGACTTGCATGTCATGTCCTACGCATAGCTAGACGACTATATATGTGTAAGTATTCGACTTGAGACTTCCGGGTCACGCTACCTTCGAGCAAATATCCGGGGCGACAATAGACTCATTATCCTCATGGTGGTAGGTTCCCCTAGGTAATTTGATATCGTCCCTTGACCCCGGAGGACTTGTTTGTGATACGGAGGTAGAATCATAAGACTCATACGTTATAAAACGATATAACCCCTTAATGTTTTTTTGTAGACGGAGACGCAGATAATTGGCCAGTACAATCAACAAATGCACGAGGACAAGCATCGAGTGATAAAAGTTAATCGCTTTACAATGCCGTATATTTGATGATACAGGGGGCATATTATATGTAGCTAGAATTGCTGCGGCTCTAGAAGCTAGGTTAGTTGGTTCTAGGGGCAAGGGGCCTAAGAGGACGCTTTCGGAGGTGGAAGTGTACATATACATATGACTGTATTATATCGTGATTGCCTCACAAGATGTGGAGGGAAGTCACTTCGGTGAATAACCAACGTTTAACAGCTAGGTATATTGCATTCCTCAAACCGCCGCGCACCTATTAGCTGCCGCGCCAACCACGAGGGGAACTCGTGCTGCGATGATGGTTAAGCTTTTGCGTACTCTAACCAGTCCTCGTTGTCTAGCCGGAGTTGACTTGCTATAAATAATTAATTTTAGACTCCTATTTAGGTAGTGTTCCTTAATGACAACTACTATTTGGGCTTCGCCTACCCTTGCTAACCCCTTTTTATAGGACGGCGATGTATTACCCATTGCTAGCTAGATACTCCCATACGTGCTGTCCATAATGGCTGAAAGGAGGTCTCATGAGTTGGTACAACAAATCCTCACTGGGGATAGGTATACAGCATTATCGTACAAGATGGGGGATTTCCAGCAACTACCAGGTATATTCAGGTGGTCTGGGCCCACACAAGGAGATACCTTGGACAGGATAGGTGATGGTGGATGTCTCTCGCCGGAGAAACAAAATGTAAGAACCTAGTTTCAACTTGGCTAAAACTAGAACCGTCGCAGCCCAATAAAAATGGTCGCTTTCCAAGCAGCCAGAGTGTAAAGGGAGAGAAACGAGCGACGATTCCTGTCGTACTGGGGTTAAAGACCCCGCTAAGACGATGCTGGCTGTCTACGTCTATCTCCGCGGCGACTGATCTGATTTACCCGAACTATCCCTAACTTGCCAAGATAGCTCCAACGAGGGCTCTTCCCTATTGGCTGAAGTCCAACTCTTCTCCTGCGTATCTATTGGCAGAGATAGGTGCATCAATGTGCTTCACTGCGTTCAACGCCGGAGATGCAGATCTCCTGAGATATCAATAATAATATATCGAGACCTTTTCTTATGACATCGAACAACAATTGATGTCGAATTATCCCACGTAATTCCTCCTTTTTTTCTTCTTTCTTTTCTTCTTCTTCTTCCAAGTTGTATCATTCGTAAGGTTTCACCCTTTCGTCTCTCCACAGCGCCGTTCTCTAATTATCACGGCTTCCACAACAATGACTACCAGCAAGAGAACCAAAGTGGTTGTCGTCGGCCTTGGGATGGTCGGCATTGCCTTTATGTAGGTGACTACTTATCTAATAACTAGGTAGATCGTCCCAATAGTCTATCTAACTAGTGCGCAGAGAGAAATTGTTGAAGCTAGACGCTAGAGCTCGTGAATATGACATTGTGGTTATTGGGGACGAACCCCACCTTGCGTATAATCGTGTTGGACTTACAAGCTTCTTCGGCCACCGAAAAGTCGAGAGCCTTTACCTGAATTCGAAGGAGTGGGTGAGTAGTCGCTTAAAAGATCGATGTGACCCGAGATTTGCTCCCGTGGCTGATGGTGGGGATGACAACTTAGTATGCTACGCATGCCCCTGACAGTAAACTAAACTACCACTTGAATACTCTGGTCACGGGAATCGATTCTACGAATAAGACGGTGAGATGTGCCAATGGCGATGTCGTTTCTTACGATATACTGGTCCTGGCGACCGGCTCGGACGCGGTCCTTCCAAGACACACGCCGGGCCATGATGCGAATGGAGTTTTCGTCTACCGCACGATCGACGACCTGCAAAAGCTAATAACCTTCGGTGAGTCACATAAGGGCACAGTCGGCTTGGTCGTCGGCGGTGGTCTGCTAGGCCTCGAAGCCGCAAACGCCATGATGGATCTGAATTGCTATGAAAAAATCAAGTTGATCGAGAGGAACCGGTGGGTCCTGAGTCGACAGCTCGACGCTGATGCTGGAGGTCTCGTCGTTGAGAAAGTCACCAACATGGGAATCGATATTCTCCTGAGCAAGAGGGTGGGCAAGATAAAAACGGACGGGGGAAACAACGTGACTGGAGTCGTCTTCGAGGACGGTGAGGAAATGGACTGCTCCACTATCTGCTTCGCCATCGGCGTACGACCGCGAGATAACCTGGCTAGAAGTGCTGGCATCAAGTGTGCCGACCGAGGCGGTGGAATTCTCGTCGGGAACGATTTAAGCACGAGCGTCCCGGACATATACGCAATCGGCGAGTGTGCAAGCTGGGAAAACCAGACCTTCGGTCTCATCGCTCCCGGCATCGAGATGGCCGACGTCCTGTCCTTCAACCTCACACAAGCCAAACTCCACCAACCTAGAGTGTTCAAAAGACCAGATCTGAGCACGAAGCTAAAGCTACTCGGGGTCGACGTCGCCAGCTTCGGTGACTTCTTCGCCGACCGAGACGGCCCTAGCGTGCTGCCGGTAAAGGCAGCCCGGAAGAAGGCGGAGGACCAGAGCGCCGTCAAGACGGTTGTCAATGGCCTTCCGCCGCCGCCGGTCAAGGCGCTCACGTACAAGGACCCCTTCGCCCAGGTGTACAAGAAGTACCTCTTCACGACGGACGGGAAGTACTTGCTCGGCGGCATGATGATCGGCGACACGAGCGACTACGTCAAGCTGGTGCCGATGGTGAAGAACCAGAAGGAGCTGGACGTCCCGCCGGCGCAGCTCATCCTCGGGGCGAAGAGGGAGGGCGACGACGGCACCGACGACCTCGACGACGACACGCAGATCTGCTCCTGCCACAACGTCTCGAAGGGCGACGTCGTGAGGAGCGTCAGCGACGGGACCTGCAAGACGGTGGGCGACGTCAAGGCGTGCACCAAGGCCGGCACCGGCTGCGGCGGGTGCATGCCGCTCGTGACGGGCATCTTCAACAAGACGATGAGGGACATGGGGGCCGAGATCACGAACCACCTCTGCGCCCACTTCAGCTACTCCCGCGCGGACCTGTACAACATCGCCATGGTGAAGGGGCTGAAGACGCTGGCGGAGGTGATGCGGGAGGCGGGCAACGACCGGGGGTCGGACGGGTGCGAGGCGTGCAAGCCGGCCGTGGCCGGCATCCTGGCCTCGCTGTGGAACGGGCACGTCATGGGCGCGGGCGCGCACGGGCTGCAGGACACCAACGACCGGTTCCTGGGCAACATCCAGCGCGACGGCACCTTCTCGGTGGTGCCGCGCGTCTCGGCCGGCGAGGTCACCCCGGACGAGCTCCTCGCCATCGGCGGCGTCGCCAAGCGCTACGGCCTCTACACCAAGATCACGGGCGGCCAGCGCATCGACATGTTCGGCGCCCGCAAGCAGGACCTGCCCGACATCTGGGCCCGCCTCGTCGCCGCCGGCATGGAGAGCGGCCACGCCTACGCCAAGTCGCTGCGCACCGTCAAGAGCTGCGTCGGCACCACGTGGTGCCGCTTCGGCGTCGGCGACAGCGTCGGCATGGCCGTCCGCATCGAGGAGCGGTACAAGAGCATCCGGAGCCCGCACAAGATCAAGGGCGGCGTCAGCGGCTGCGTGCGCGAGTGCGCCGAGGCGCAGAATAAGGAGTAAGTCTTGGTCACTGTCTCTTCCCGCACCCCTTCCCCCTTCCCCCTTCCCCCCTTTTCCCTTCCCCCCTTTTTTTAGAGTTGAACTTTTCTTTCCCATACCCTGTAGAAGGGTTTTCACGGTTCAAAATATGCTAATACGAAGAAAATCGCGTAATAGTTTCGGGCTCATCGCCACGGAGAAGGGGTTCAACATTTTCGTCGCGGGCAACGGCGGCGCCAAGCCGAAGCACGCCGAGCTCCTGGCCAGGGACGTGGCGCCGTCCGAGGTGATCCCAATCCTCGACCGGTACCTCATGTTCTACATCCGCACGGCGGACAAGCTGCAGCGGACGGCGCGGTGGCTCGAGGGCCTCCCCGGCGGGCTGCGGTACCTGCGGTCGGTGGTGCTCGAGGACAAGCTGGGCATCTGCGCCTCGCTCGAGGCGCAGATGCAGGAGCTCGTCGACTCCTTCTTCGACGAGTGGGCCGAGGCGATCCGGGACCCGGCCATCGCGGCCAAGTTCCGGCAGTTCGCCAACACGGACGAGGGGGTCGCGGGCGTCGAGCTCGAGACGGACCGGGGCCAGCGGCGCCCCGCCTTCTGGCCCAGGGACGCCGCGGCCGAGGACTTCGCCGGCCTGAGGAGCCGCTGGTCGAGCACCGCCTGGCAGCCCGTCATCGAGGCCAGCTACTTCGCCGGCGCCGACGCGACCCCCAACGGCATCAGCGCCACCATCAAGCGCGGCGACACGCAGCTCGCGCTGTGGCGCTTCCGCGGCAGGTACTACGCCACGCAGCAGATGTGTCCGCACAAGCGCGCGTTCGCGCTCTCGGACGGGCTCCTCGGGCACGACGTGCAGCCGCAGCCGCCGCCGCCACCATCATCATCATCATCATCATCGCCATCCACAAACCCCTGCGACAGTAGCAGTAACAACAACAACAACAACAACAACAACAACAACGACAACGATGATCAAAAAAAACAGCAGCAGCAGCAGCCCCCCGCCAGCCCCTGGATATCCTGCCCCTTCCACAAGCGCAACTTCGACCTCTCGAGCGGGTCCTGCCGCAACGACGGCGCCCTCAGCATCGCCACCTTCGAGGCCGAGGAGCGCGCCGCCGACGGCATGGTCTACGTGCGGCTGCCGCCGGTCGGCGAGCTCGACGCCGCGCTCGGCACGTCGCGATGGATGGTGCGGCGCGGCGGGGACGGCGGCCGCGAGCACGAGCGGCAGTTCGGCGAGCTCGACCGGCGCATCGGGTTCGGCAAGCTAGGGGGGGAGGGGGGGGAGGGGGGAGAGAGCAGCAGGAGGAGGAGGAGGCGGGGGATTCGGAAGAAGGATATTAACAATCAAAATAGCAATGACAACAACGGTAGTGATGATGGGTTGCCGATGCGGAGGCCCGTCGAGCTGCTCCCTCCTGGTCTTGCTGTTGGGGGCTGTGGTGGTGGTGGTGGTGCTGCGGTTGATTGGTAAGGTATAAAAAAAAAGACACGGATGACGGGAGGAAGCGCTCTGCTGAATACTGTTGCTACTACGGGGTTGAAGAAAGAAAAGGGGGGTGGTAGGGAGGGAATTGGTATATGTGTATACGACCGTTATCTGTTCATTTTCTTTTCTCATTACATGATGGAAGCCAGGAAAGGTAGGAAGGGTCTCTGTTAAAATACCTTTAGCCCTAGGTATATATATACATACGTGCGTGTTATTAAGGACATTGAGAAAGGGGGGATATCCAAGCAAAGATACGGAACTGACCACCTCTACTACTTACCTAGCAATGCTAATATTTACGAGCCTTTCTGTCCAGGAAGGACTGCAAGGCTGTAGCCAACGAAGTATCAATACTCTTGAACATGTAGAATACCCGATAATCCTTTGCCGTAGCAAAAGGATGAGAAAGGATTCTACGTCTCATTTTCTTGCATTACAAATTACGGGATGAATGTACGTCAAATTATTATTTGTACAAGAAAGTTGATTCTTTTTTCTTGTCACTACTGGGCAATGAATAATTTCTCCCCATTCTTTTTTTTTTCACTCTCCACACGACTGACACCGAAGAGGTATATCTAACAAGCCCCAAGACCATTCAAATTGACCACAGTTCTCAATTCCATTATGTGACAATCACCGAAGGTCGGGGGTGAACGAAGAGGAGCCGAATAGGAGGGGGGTGCGACAGAAAAGACAAAGAATCGCCTGACATATCTGAAAACCCATCCACCCATCACGTCAACATACTAGAGGCCGTCGTTTTGCCCAGAGAGAAAGGTATCAGAGGTCAACATTTATTCCTCCTCGACGGGAACCTCCTCGCCGTACTCCTCCTCCTCCTCATCAACACCAGCGTCCTGGTATTGCTGGTATTCGCTAACCAGGTCGTTCATGTTGGACTCTGCCTCAGTGAACTCCATCTCGTCCATACCCTCACCAGTGTACCAATGCAAGAAAGCCTTTCGTCGGAACATAGCAGTGAACTGCTCGCCGACACGCTTGAATAGCTCCTGGATGGCCGTCGAGTTGCCAACGAAAGTAGAAGACATCTTCAGGCCGCGAGGAGGAATCGAGCAGAGAGCGGTCTGGACGTTGTTGGGGATCCACTCAACGAAGTAGGACGAGTTCTTGTTCTGGACGTTGCGCATCTGGTCCTCAACCTCCTTCATCGAGACCTTGCCACGGCTAAAAAGGGGGGAGGTTAGCAAGTACTCTAGGGAAAAAAATACAACCAAGACCAGAAAATATCTTACAAGATGGCAGAGCATGTTAGGTAGCGACCGTTACGGAAGTCAGAAGCAGCCATCATGTTCTTGGGGTCGAACATCTGTTGGGTCAACTCGGGGACGGTGACAGCACGGAACGAGTGAGCGCCACGGCTGGTCAGAGGAGCGAAGCCAACCATGAAGAAATGCAGACGAGGGAAGGGCACCATGTTGACAGCCAACTTTCGCAGGTCAGAGTTCAGCTGGCCGGGGAATCGCAGACAGGTAGTGACACCAGACATAACAGCGGAAACTAGGTGGTTCAGGTCGCCGTATGAAGGGTTAGACAGCTTGAGAGTACGCATGCAGATGTCGTACAGAGCCTCGTTGTCAATGCAGAAGGTCTCGTCCGAGTTCTCAACCAGCTGATGGACGGAGAGGGTGGCGTTGTAAGGCTCGACGACGGTGTCGGAGACCTTGGGCGAGGGAACGACGGAGAAGGTAGCCATCATTCGGTCGGGGAACTCCTCGCGGATCTTGGAGATCAGCAGGGTACCCATACCGGCGCCAGTACCACCGCCGAGGGAGTGGGTGATCTGGAAGCCCTGGAGGCAGTCGCAGCCCTCAGCCTCGCGACGGACGACATCGAGGACTTGGTCGACCAGCTCGGCACCCTCAGTGTAGTGACCCTTGGCCCAGTTGTTGCCAGCACCAGACTGACCGAAGACGAAGTTGTCGGGGCGGAAAAGCTGACCGAAGGGGCCAGCACGGACGGCGTCCATGGTGCCGGGCTCGAGATCGACGAGGACGGCGCGAGGGACATACTTGTTGCCCGAGGCCTGCACACCAATTCTGGTTAGATTAGGCACAAAAGAGGCTTCCTAGCCACCATCCGATCACATTACCTCGTTGAAGTACACGCTCATCCGCTCCAGCTGGAGCTCAGACGTTCCGTTGTAACTGTTTAGAGTCGGTCAGTTTTGATGCCATTGCCGCGTGAAGGCGAAGCTAGAAGAGAAAGGAGTACGTACACGCCATTGCTGTCGAGACCGTGCTCGCCAGAGATGGTTTGCCTAAGATGCGCAAGTCAATATTTTCATGCTGTCGCAGGACTTCTTGTTGATGCGGTAGCTGTAGGTACACACCAGAAGGCAGCACCAATTTGGTTACCCTGCGAATGTATATGTGAGCCCTCGCAATCTTCATAGCGCGCTGGTCGGCGTCGTCGAGGATAGATGTAGTACTTACGCATTGGCCGGTCTGGAGATGAACCTATAAACATAGAAAAAAGACGCGGTTAGCTGTGATGTTCGAATTCACGAGGCTGTGTTTACACGATGTTTGCTCTGGTTCGGTTTGGTGCTGGGAGGAGCTGGTTGTGTGGAGGGGTAGCAAGTCAGGGGCTTTTTTGGGCTTTTGGGACGCGTTCAGGGACCCCTTTAGCCGTGGGAATTGGAGGGGTTTGTGCTCGCCCGGAGACGAGGGATGAGGATGTTTCACTTACAATCTCACGCATGTTGGCGATGGTTGTTTACTGTGTATGGGACACGGGAGAGAGGGTGTGCCTGGTGGGCGAAGAATGCGATGTCGAGAAAGGGCAGCGGTTGTTGAGAAGTAGAAAGAGGGAGGAAGAGGAGCGGTGTGTGGTGTGATGAATTTGTTTTGGAGGGAGAGAGGGAGAGAAGAGAAGTTTAGCTCAGGGCAGCTTTTTGGCCTGGAGGTGAAGATCCCAAAAGGGAAAGGCACGGGTCAATGTTGACAGGGGATTTTGGTGTGCCAGCGCTGCCTCCCCGCTTTATTTCTTCGTCGCTGTTGACCTGGAGCGGTGTGCACGGGCCACTCGCCTGTATTTGATTGGCTAATCGCTTGGCAACTTTCCCCCTTCTGATTGGCGACTGGCACAGTGACTTGTGAAGTTTCGAAGCTCGGTATCATCAAATTAATAACTTAGAACCAATACAAAGTCCACTTCCACTTCACCACCCAATTTCATGTTGCCCCATTTCAATAGGTAAACATTAAATAAATAAGCAGCTATGGCTTCATCAGACCTGTACATGCGGTATCCTATATATAGTCGCAAGCGGTCAACAACGTAACGTGTTTCCTGTTCTTGATAACTTCACAAGTGCCGCCATCCAACCCACCTCTTATTTGTTACCCTTATCTACGTTCATGCATTATCTTAGGTACACTACTACAAGGCAATGCACAGCTACCTAGGTAGCTATTCCCGTACGCCGTGTCGCATTACATAATAATCAGGTAGACTAAATAAAAACCTGCCTCTAGTCCTGCTAGCCCGCCCGGCTTGAGATTGATTGATTGATCGATCCAGTGCCGCAATTTCCCCCAAAGCTATGGCCAGAAACCCGCACAGCGGCCCAGCTAGTACCAACTAATACTACCTATGCAAGCCTGACTGTTCGCCGGGATATGAAGAGCACTAGGTATCATCATCACTCCTGGTCTATACCCCCTTTTTGCGATCCGACCGCCTTTGCTCCTCCTTTTTACCTCCTGCCACCGCCCGCCATCTCGATGCTCGCCCGTGTCGGTAGGATGTTGTGGTATATCTTGGACGAAGAGGTAGCATGTCCATTACCTCGGCCCTCTTCTTATTGATCCTAAGCGAGACCCAGCTGTCAAGTCTGCGGTCCACCTCGAGGGGATCGCCGGTACGTCCCGAGCACGTCGTTTCCCATGCGTGCGAGGCGCACCCCGATCTGTCGTCTAATCTCGGTGCTATGGGGCGCGGACTCGGACACGGGATCTCTGCGGTGCCTTTTAAGGCCCCGTCCGAACCCATCTTGAACACAATGCACGTCAGGGCTGTCCTACTGTAGCACGGACTGGGCGAGCCGCCGCTTATCGTATTATAAAACCGCTTCCCTATCTTGGGGTTCGTCTCGGGACAGATGGCCACCAGCTTCGCCCCCATGACTGCCACCTTGGTGTGCAGAGCTGATAGTAGGCTTGAACACGTGAGTCAAGCCCATATTCAAGTCGAGTGTGAACGGGAGAGGAACGTCGTTGGGAATCGTAACATGCTAGTGAAAGCTATAGGTTTCCCCCACGCCAAGCGGAGTAAGTGACTGTAGAAAGAAGAAGGCCACCAAGGTAGATGAAGAAGACAGTGATAGTTGTAGATCATCGCTGGGTAGGCCAAACGTATAAGAGCTCATGATGTACAAATAAGCCGACTTTATCGGGGCTTTCTCTAGCTCAATGTACCGCCTGCTTCTTGCAATATAGCTAGTTCCATATAGCAATACAAAGGCTCTCATTGATCTATGCTTTAAGTCGTAGATACGGCATAGACCGTGTTGATGACTGTAAATAGTTCAGACGCAAACAAGCCAACCTCTCCCCCGATGAATTTAAAGTGAGTAAGCGGCGAGGCAGCATGAGTTAGAAGAGTCAGCCACAGGCCCACGCGCCCGGTCTAATGATCTCCAATGATTCGAGGCTCACAGAGCGTAGACCGGGAAATTCTACATCTTGTTACGTCTTGCCGCGGTCCTCCGTTCCTCTCCCTCGTCGTCCTTCCGTTGGTCGGCATATACATGCCACACACCCTCTCCTTTCCTTGAGGGTTACTAGGTAAGCACCCGAGACATCGGGTCTATAAAGATTATTTCTTTCCACTATTTCGCGCCAAGTATACTACTATTGCAAGGGCGTCGTACTCCCCTCCCTAGCCGTCCTCTTTCCCGCTTCAGCCTTATAACTTACTATTAGCTCGTCTTTTCAGAAAAAAAGATAGGGAGATAATTTGCTATAACATAGCAACTAGATAGAAAACCCCCCAAAACCCAAGGTAATAAAAGCATGGGGAAGCAAAGGAATACCCAAAAAAAAAAAAAAAAGGGGGGGGGGGGGGGCGCCGGGGGTTACCTAGCATTAAGTACCAATAAGCGCCGTAACCAAAAAAAAAAAAACAAAAACCAAAACAACAGAAAGGGGAGTTGTGGCATTCC